>OZ018318.1:64742219-65252283 GCA_963969495.1 Ceratothoa steindachneri
TCACTGTTGGGATTGTATTATTAGGATCATGCGCCGAGTTTTTCTGCCTCCAAACGTGACTAACACTATTCCGCCCAAATAACTCGATCTTCGTCTCGTCAGACCATAGTACAGCGTCCCCCCAAACTTGCAGGCTTCTCTAAATGTTCCTTGGCAAAATTCAGACGATTTCTGACATGAATTGGTTTCAACAAAGGTCTTTCTTGGTGTGCGAGAATGGAATCCCGCGTTCCTAAGAACTGCTCTAATTGTATTCTTACATACATTTGACCCAGCTGCTTTCAAATCTTTCTGAGTTCAGATCGAGTCACTCGAGGATTCTTCTTTACTTTACGGACTATATGTTTAGCCGCACGGTTTGAAATTTTAGATGGACGCCCTGAACGTGGTAGACTTGCAGTGGACTGATATGAGGTAAATCGTGTCACTAATGGTTGAGATTGGTATTTTTAGCATAGATGAAATGTTTCTATAGCCCAAACCACTTTTATGTAACTGAACAATTAGTTATCTGCTCCTTTTTGGCAATTCTTTAGTCTTCGCCATATTAGAATTAGTGTTGAACGATGACTTCCTTCTAATGCAGCTCTCAGTCACTGACTGAGGTCCGTTGTTTCACGTGGACGAAGTAGATTATTTCTCTAGAAAGTTCTACAGCATTCCTATCACGTAAACAACTCCGGAATGTTCGAGAACTATTTATTATCGCTTTAAAACTAATTTCGTGGGTGTGTTGGATACCTTTTGAGGCGATAATCTAACAGTTTTGTCGATATAATATCAATGCTTTACTATTTGTGCATTCTAATACCGAATTTGTATTCAATGTACAAAATACATAAGATGTTCAATTTTCGATTACTTTGCAGTTGTGTAACTATGGTAAATAAACTTTTAACCATGTATGGGATATTTATTGCACTCACCAATATATATATATATATATATATATATATATATATATATATATATATATATTTAAAAACAATTGTATTTAATGTAGACAAGTTTTATCTTGGTCAAATTACAAAAAACTGCTTATGGGTTGTTTTTTAGGCTATTGGAATCGCGTCATAATGTATTATATATCATTTTAAGGTAACTTCGAAATGGGGGAGCTTCGGCCCCATACCCCTCCAAACACACCGCAATTTTGAAATAAACTCGTAATATTCCAATTGAAAAGCCTAACGTAAGATTCGAATTCAAAAGGCGATTGCAATATGTTGTTTGACCTCTAGTTTTTCTACCGCGTTCCTTGACATCAGAAATATGAGCTTCCTATAATGGCTGTCAATCTATTTTTCGTCACATCATAATTTCTTTTAATAGATATTTATAACAAAGCGCCCACAAAATTCGAGGGCGAGCATAATCCCAAAATTAACTGGGGGCATTTTATGGAGAGGGGTGCGGAAGCTAACATGGCTTATACCCACTTCCCCCTTTCCTCTGCGCCCAGTTTCCCCTTAATCACGCGAGAAATGTGGTCGTGGTGGGCAAATAAATAAATAAAATTCTCCTCTGATAGATAAGGTAAACTAGCCAATTAAGACTCACCTTCCCCAATTAAGACGAACTTGTGAAAAAAAATTGCTCTGCAAAAACTTGATGCACACAATCAAAATCTTTTATTCTCAAAATGATCTAAAACCATTTACCTAAAAGATTTTGATTGTATGCATTAAGTTTTTGAAGAGCAATTTTTTCACAAGTTCGTCTTAATTGGCTAGTTGACCCTATGTTCCTCCCGACCCCGAAACTCTCTTCAACTGAAACCTAGGAATAGATCGCAAGGCAAGCAATAAATTAGATTAAAAAATGCTCTGCATCAGCAACATCGCAAATGTCGAAGGCATAATTAATTGTTTTATTTAAATATGGGCAAACTTTTCGGTTTAGCGGGCCACATAAGAACTTCGGGCCACGACAAAAAAATACCAAACAAATAAGGTAAGGACTTAATTTCTATTTTATATCGCCATATCAATTGGCATCACTTTTTGTGAAACCAAAGTAACAGTAATTTTGCAATACTGGATATTGCAAAAGTCATGTTACACTCGTTACGACGCTTTCAATGATAGTTTTGATGCAGCTAGACACGTTTCTATTGTTTTAACATATAAATATGTGTTTAAATTGTAATATTAATCAATGTGGCCGCCCTTGTCGGCAAGCACGCGCTCCAGGCGAGATCTGAAGACAGAGCACAAGTTGCGGACGAAGTCCTTCCTCATGGTGGCCCACACGCGGTTGACAGAGGACTTCAGCTCGTCAACGTCGCTGCGGCGGACCTTGAAGGCCTTGTCCTCGACATGCGCCCACGAGATGTAGTCGAGGGGATTGAGCTCGGGCGACTGCGGCCGCCGAAAGTCGTTAGACCAAAAGTTCATGTTCGACCCCAACCACTCTTGCACGGTTTTGGTCGTGTAGGTCGGGACACCGTCCTGCTGAAAGACGTACTCCGCCTTTGTCATGATCTTTCTCACCAAGGTGTGCCTTTAATCGGCCACGGTGAGCCTGTAACCGACCGCGAACCAAACTGGCAGCATCTTCTCGCCATTCGAAGCTATGACGCCGAGCATTATCAAGGATGTCGGGTGCTTGGTCGTGGACACGTAGTGAACCTCAGAGACGTCCAGGTCGAAGCTTACCACGCGGTCGTTCTCCTCGGTTATGACCGAATCGACCTTGAAGGTTTTTTGATCAGAATTCGGTTGCCATGACTTTTCAAGTCGTTGAGAAGGCGACGACTGCGCTCCCGACGTCGTTCTCGCATACGGTCGGTGAGCAGAGGCCTTTCCACGCCCCTCACCTCAAGCTATTGCCGCCCTCCTCCCTGACGGCCGTGGACACCGTGGCCACCGAGATGTTCTTCTTCGTGAGCGAAATCATTTTGAGCTTCGACCACTTTTGAAGGCCCCTTTCAAAGCCAAACAGCTTAGTCTGGAGGTTGATTTTTTAGGTCTTCCTCGTTCTTGGGCCTCTTCGTGACTATGTGAACGGTCATCTGGATGAGGTTGAACCACTTGGCGATGTCAGACTTGTGGCCCACGCGCAGGAGAGCAGAGATCTAGATTATTTTCCTTTCTATCTCGACACACTTGCACACAATGGAAAAAGACTTTAATCACATAGGTTGGAAAAATAGAACTTTAAGTTTGTAACTTTTTCCCGAAAGATAAAACTTGAATGGCCTGTCTATATGATCTTCCTATCAACTAGCGATGTGGCATCTTCATTATCTAGCGATTTGTTAACAATCCAATGATATACTCGTACCTATTCATAATTTTGTGATTAGTGAAGACGAGATGTATTTAAGAACAAATGAAGAATGGCGAATAGTAAAGTTTACACAAAAATGATTCGTGTATTCTCTCTTAGTAGTACATGTTCGTGCCGTTTTTTCGTTAAATCGATTAATTCTCCAGAGCTAATCATGTGATTAACTTTAGCGATTTTCCTGTATTCACTCGAGCTCACAGTAGAACTTAATCGCATTGAGAAAACAAAAGCTGTCTCCATTGATGATATTTTTATTTAGTCGGCTCGAAGTAACAGATGATGCGGGCCTATCTCAGACTTTTTACATCTATTCTGGATTATTAATCACCAATGGCCATTGTTTACATCAGGGGGGTTAACTTTGCCATATTATTGAAAACCTAGTTCAAACATAGGAAACTGTGAAAATAGTAAATTATTTAAAAAATATATATGTAAAACCGAGCTTCAGGCTGATTTTACTACAAAAAACTACTGAATCAAGAGATTTTAAAAATTAAAAAGGATTTTTCAAATTAATGAGGCACCAGAGCATCTTGAGGTTGTTTGTTGCATTGCTCTTCACGAGGGAGCACATGACTTCTGTATGCTCCCTCCGACAACTTGGCAGATAGAGGGAGAACGCCTCTTTTGATCTTAAAATGACCGTAGTGAGCAACCTGCTTTACTTTTGTACAATTGGAATCACGCAAGCAAGTGGAATAGTGCCAAATCCATCCTCAAATTCAATAATTGTTTCCAGAAATATTTTAGAAGGTGTATCGAGACGAAAGCGCTCGGAATCTTTTTTCTTTTTTTCTTGATATTATATTATATTATATTATATTATATTATATATATATATATATATATATATATATATATATATATATATATATATATATATATATATATATATATATATATTGCGCGCTGAAGGCAGTTTTTAAAGGGTTTCATCTTCAGGAAAATACCCAGATTCTAATCAACACAGGATATATGGAAGACATGCAGCCAATCACAACACTATCATTCCATTCCCGTCTTCGCCTCGGAGCCCTACCGATTGAATACTAGTATCCCCTAATAGGGGGGATGCTCATATCCACATATCCCTGACGCAAAACTCCGCAGGTTTCAAATGTATAAAACACACATTGATATCTCCTTAAGAGAGGCCAGCCCATAGTACCTTCGACATCACGGGTGATTGTCATTTTTATCTTTAGATGCATTTCATATTTTGCTCAACCTAGTTACTACGGGCTACGATTGGTAATTTGTCGCCATTGGCAACTCTGCATTCCGCGCTTGCCTGTTAATCTGGCATCGGTTCTCTCTTCTTCATAATATAGTAGATTCAGTTGTGCATCGTCTGTGAAAAGAAGCGATACCACGGCTGAATTCAATACTCCCAAAACTTGGAAAAGGTAAGATGGGCTGCTTAGGATTCAAGCCGGGAGCTCCAATGCGAAGAATCTCGACTGCCAATCTGAAGATGGTGTAGAGGAGCAGGATAGAGTTGGAAGAGTGAGACTGATGGCGAGGGTATGACAGCTCCGAAACCACAAGTTATGGCCCCCATTTATCTCCAAGTTCCTGGAGGAGTTGGTGTTTCCATCGATCCAGAATGTGATTGCTGGACGACCTTACGTGTGGCAGCAGGACTTTGCCCCGTGCCAAACAAGCAGAAGGACCCAGTCTTGGATGTCAGACAATTTCTTTGACCACATCACTCCGAGAATTTGGCATCCCGACTCCACACACTGCGTGGTTAAGAGAAAACAAGTGCCAGTGCCCCACCATGGTGGAACTTAGTTCCAATATCTCCACAGTTTTCACCCAATCAAAAAGAGGGGGAGGGGGCATCGAGGTCTGCATCCTGTCCCGACGCGGTCTCAAGACCGAGGACGATTCCATTGACTAAAATGAAGAGTACCGCAATCCTTCAAGTCGTTAACTTTGATAAATAAATCTGTTTAAACTTTCTTTTATGTTAAAGATAAGCGACAAAAATCCCCATCGCATCCTGTAAGTAAGTAAGTGCTGGGCTGGCGCCAGCATTTCCCAATGCTAGACTTTACATTGTCGAGTGTCCAGTTTTTTTACTGGACAAACGTGGGTCCAGCAAAATCCTGGACGATTGGTCACCCTCCAAGTTATGTCGAGCATTAGCAACTTCTTCTTTTTACTCACGGGCAACCCCCTGGGTCCTGAGAAAGGGGGGGGTGGCCCGCCCCCCCTAAGACCAAATAGTGAATTTAGGCAATAATATAGTTATAAAAGCATTAATTAATGTAAATGGCTATTTATATTGGGGTAAATTTTACAGCTAGATATTTTACAGGTAGAGACTTTTCAATTGTAATTATTAAAAAGGAAAAAATGCTAATAGTTATTATTCCAAAATGAAAAAAAATAAGTAAAATAAAACTTATTATTACTATTATTTTATTATTAATTTTACCATTATTATTATTAATTTTATCATTATTATTATCATCATCCCAAACACTTCAGCATAACTGCGATCGAGCCTGGGCCCCAAATAAGAAAGGCGGATGAGTCTAGAGGCAACCGCCCCTTTTTAATATCCCCCCCCCCCTCCGGTTGTCAGGTGTAGCACGGGTCACCACGCTGCAGCTGACATCTGGAGGATTAATGCCCTCTAGGCCTCAACGCTCATAAGGGAGGGATCTGCTTTAAGTGTTGACCTCGGACAGGTTGGGGAGAGTTGCGCTCCATCCAGGTGCGTCCACTGGGGATCTGCCTTAATCGGTGTTCGGAATATTCGGGAGCCTTTCTCGCCTTGGACGCATCAAGTAGTTTCCTCTTCAGGCTACTCGGGCTATATAGCGTTCACACAGTTTCCCTAATAGCTTCTAGGTCCAAGCAAGGGTAAGTTTAGGTTAGGTCCAAGTAAGCTTAATTGTTAAGATTAGTTTCTAGTTATTTTTTAACTAAAAACAACTCAGAAGTAGCCTTTTTCCCCTCATTGCCATCGCTTTCTAGTAGGGAGGAGCCATAGAAAGTAGTGTGTGTGTCTATGAAGTTAGAGCACGAACTAACTACTATTTTGAGTCGTTTTCAGGAAAAAAATAACTAGAAAATCTTGCCCGAATATAATCTTAACAATTTATGTAAGTAATAGTAATAAGTACTAGTAGGGACGTAGTCAAACTTAGATTTTGAACCACGAGTCGCTATGTATGGTAACCGCCTTAGAAATAAACAGGTATGGAGGTCCCAAACGACAACTAAAAACAGGACCGGTCCAATGTTATGACTTTAATTTAGCGCCGTTTCCGCTCATATTGCAACTGATATTTTACATGGTCATTCGAAGGTCTATCTCAATAATCGACTGCAATAACAAGGGTTCCTAAATGGTGCTCGAATCTCTTGTATACCCCCCATCCCCCCGCACACACATACATACACTCATACCCAGCGTTTTCAAGTTTCCTTTTTCAAGTCTGACTCGCCTCGTAATAGTTAAGAGGCAAGGAAGACAATCTCATTAGTGGTGCCTCTTTTCATAGGAATCGTCTAAGGCGTTCTTAAAAACTACTTATTGACCGCCTATGAATTACTTATGGGAGTAGTTCGTTCGAGTCGTTTATAATCCTGATGTCAAAAAACTTTCTTCCCCTTTTGAGAGGACTTGATCGAGCAAAGACGGTTCATTCGCCCCTGTCTGATCAACCCTTATAACATGTTGGTGAAGAGTCTTGATAAGCATAGCAAAAATTCTGCTCGGCGCTGGTATCATCTTGCAGGAATTATATGGTTTATCCAGTGAACACGTGGATAATTAAGTCGCTAAACACACAAGACTACCATAGTTCCAAAGCCATATTTTATTTTACAAGCAATTGTTTCATATCACTAATCGCTAAATATAATATGCTTATTTTTATAGAATCTAGATTTGTATTTATACACTTGGCTTTACTTAATTGACTAAGTATTTACATTAGGAAAGGTTCTGCTTAAGCATCTTTGTGACTTCGACCAGTTGCAGGTTCCGAACAATCTAAATATTCTCCGTATCCAGTTTATTGGTTAACTTTGCGGTTGTTTTTTTTTTACCAGCCTGGCTTTTAAGGTCTTGGAAAGTCTTTCTTTCTTGTGGTGGGTGAACAGTTAGGGAAAATTTTTAGCCCATGGGGACGAAGAGTATCGTCCAAATATCCCAATTCAGTCCTTATGCTTGGTCCTAAAAACTTAAATTTACCTTCCTATTAAAATTCGACATTTAAAATAGAAGAGATGCTTCCAAGGCCAGAATGAGAAGTCCATCTGTAGGAATGTCTAATTTTGGACACATCAAAGTCACTTATGCCAATTGTATCAGCTATTTCTTGGAAAGTTCTTTGTCATTACTGGCATGTGTAGGGGGGGATCCTAGAATAACTACTCTTCCATTAAATTTTCGATCATTTCCATATCTTTGAATAAAAACTTACCTTCGATGACTCGAACTAGCTGATCCGTGTCAGTCCTGTTTAATGTGATCTAGCTTATTGTCAACATCGTCCAATATTTTAGACACGGTTAATTCTAAGGGATCTTAGTGCTAATTCTAAGGATGATGGTTATTTCAGGAAATCTAAACAATTTTTACAGGTATAAGAATGACTTTTTCATTTCAGCTGAAAGGACAATGACGCGGGGGTGAGAGGTTCACGAGATTACCATGGTACCAGATTTTACCATTGTCACAAATCATATTTTTGTAGTCAGACTTTTTGCGGGGGTATGAAGGACCGAATTGGGCTGCTGCACCTTGCTCCATAATATTGCATGGTGTATGCTGAGTAGTGCTTAAAAGGAGTTTGGCCAATGGGAGTTACGCTTGATTTCGCTGAGTCAGGGACCTCCCCTCCCAATTTCCCACTGTTGAATTTGACCTTTTTCGCCACGCATTTGGAATAATTTTGAATTGAAATCCCCAGGACGATCCCTTAGCAACACTAATAAACCTTGCATTAACTAGTAAAATAGTAAAGATTAGTTTAGCTTGTAGTACTATCCGACCTAACGTAAATAAGGATAAGAAACTTGTCTGAAGACAATTTGAAATACCACAGGGGAGGAGGGGGTACAAAAGATCCGGTTGCTCGAATCAAGGAAGTGTATACAACAGACATCCTAAACACACATCACGCGAGGCAGTCACTAGAATAAAAATCAAAATGAGATCAGTTTTTACTAATCTTAGTACATCTCATATGTACAATATCATGATTCGCATATAGGAATAAAAGGAGCTAATTGATTAGTAAATTTAAAGACTACAATAGCGCCGCTTACTTTAGGCTATTTTCGCCTAAAATAATCATATTTAAGGTAATTTCGAAATGGGAAAAGGGTTCGCCTCCCTACCACACACTTGTGGGGATTGCACCCCCCACATTTTGTAAATAGACTAGTAATATTCCTACTTCGAAAGCCTAACCTTAGATTCGAATTCAAAAATTGATTGCTACATGTCATTAGGCTTCTAGTTTTCTACCGCGTTGCTCGACTTCAGACATAAGCAAGCCTCACTTCCGAATGCTTTTTAAATCAATCATATTCTCTTTAAAACCGATTTATATGAAATGTGCATATCATATTTTAATTCAGAAAACAAATCCCCTAAAAATGATATATAATATGATGCGATTCCAAGTAACGATGTAGCTACTGGCTCCCAAGATGGCGGCCTATCTATTTTTTGATCAAAACTTAGAAAAAGTAAACAAAGTATCGATAAATTTAATTTAATCAGAAATGCACCAAAAACGGGTATTCCAGTGTAATTTGATGAGCTGAATAAAATTTCTTCCATAACTTTTATTGATTAGAAGGCTCTAAAACCCTGGGATGACGCCGCTATCGTCATCTCAATTTAGCAATTGGTTTACATTATCCTCAACATGCCAAAGAAATGTGGTTAACCAACAGACCACTAAATTCAAGCTAAGATTCAACGAAATGTACTAATGAATGAACAGTATTGATTTACCTTCACTATTGATGAAGATGCGGGTAAGGTAGCTGGCATCTTTGCACTTGATAAGCACCATTCTCGAACCAATAGGGCAGCTGTCTGTTTCGACTCCAGAATCTCGGTCACTCTGGGTTTCTGTCTCTTCATCCCCGGCGGCTAGGGTAGGGTTGTCTTTTATGTTGTCTTCACACTTGGAATAGTTTCTTTTCACAATGTTGGATGACGGCCATGATGCTAATCGGTTACGAGCCCGGCTGCTCGAAAGTTCAGTATTCTCTTTCACATGTGGGCCATGGGGAGAGGTGTTTTCCTCTTGACTAATGTCATTTTCGATGTTCCATGAGTTACTAGTGTCCATTATCAGGTGTTGGTTTTCATCTTTATTCCAGCGCCAAGAATCGTCATTCCATTGGTTAGGGTCCAGCGAGTCTCTCCGGTTTGCATTCCAACCCCTAGAATAAACGGCGACTCTTCGGGGGGAGTTTGAATGGGTGTCGAACTGGGGCGTTGGAGTGGTATTCGGATTATGATTCTGATTTCGGTGGTTTATCCTTTTCGGGCTGAAAGTTGTAACGTTGCTTATTTTTTTATAATCATGGGTTAACACTTCTGGGGCAGAATCTTTCCGGGTTAATGTGTTGGTGTTAAGAATTTTGTGCTTTTGATTCAAGTTTCGGTATGGACTACTGAAGACATTATTATCCCGTGCTCTTTGTTGAGTTTGAGGAGAGCTTTTGTCTTCGCGGTCCGCGGAGTTCTGCCGAGTTCTCGGTCTGACGATATGCACCGGAATTTTACTTTGCCCCTGTGAGATACACTTGGTTCCTTCGCAAGGGTGACTCGAACTTCTAGGGCGAAAAACTTCGTTTTGGATGGAAGAAAGATATCCATACCTGGTACTGGCTTCACCCATATCTCTCTTCCCTTTATTCGAAGGATGAACTCTTCTGGGGCTAAATAAATGACCGTTCTTTGCAAAATGCTGTGGGCTACAAAATATCCCTTGTTTCATACTCTGGGTATGATGGATTTGGTGGACTGGACTAGATTTATGGTTGTATCTTCTGCTAGGACTTTCTCCTTTATTTTGTACTTTATCAAGATTCTGAAGCAAGTCTCTCGATGCGGACTGGAGGTCGTAGCGGTTGTGAACGGGGCTTTCATAAGGACTTACCCGATGACGGAGCGATTTGGGGGCTCCCTCCCTTAAGGTATTTTCACAATATGGACTTTGTAGAAGGGCATCAGTGTTCATGGCGGAACTGTCTTTCTTGACCGCGACCTTCCCGTGAACCAAGCTCCCCTTACTGGCCTTACCGAGGGATACTGTCTTTGCCTCATTGTAGTAGTTACCATTATGGGGGGCGTGACGAGGGCTTCCGTTGTTATTACCGGTGGCATAAGCATGGCGAGGTACATCGTGGGGTCTACTTTTGGCAAAATGCCTCGGGCTTTCTGGCGGCCCAACGGGTTGGGGAGGGCCGACATTGTTGTTGAAATTGGTGTTAATGTTGTACGCAAAGCTATAATTTGGCACTCCATCCCTGCTAACAATAATGTCTGGTACTACTTGGCGATTATCTAAAATCATCGTGGTATTAAGGGGTTTTTTTGGCACAAATCCACAGATTAGAAAGAATAAGTCAGAACCTGACAGTTTTTCGGCTGCGGAGTTAACTATCTCTTAAAACTATAGTACCGACGGGAAGTAGACTACTATATAGAAATAGGCGGGTTAACTACACGAATTATGTCCCTATAAGGCAGGTTACATTAAAGCGTAACAATAATTTACTAGTTCAGTAATATATGTCTGATTGATTTTATATTAGCGCAAACTATTTAACTATCTTCGAAAAATTGCCGTTGCGATGGCACTATTATCATGAACAGCTTTACTAAAAATCCTTGAGTTCACTACGTATAATTGAATAATTATATTTGTTTGGTATTAAAATACTTTATAGAAGAATAACTCTCAGAATTACAATCGAACTACTGTTCAACTTATGAAAATAATACGAATATCTTACATCTTTAATACACACAATGGTTCCTAATCAAGAGCAAAATGCACCTTACGATATCACATCATTTAAAATATCACGTCGATCTGACACTAGTAGCGTCAAGAGCATTTGCTCACACATCGGAACTTGAAATGTTACTGCTTTTTCCCCGCCTCTAAAGAAGCAGTTACGTAGCTATAACGGCAATGCCTCCACTGGTCACAGATTCAAACGAGAGGAACCGTTGAAAACAAATCTTCATAATCCGACGAACAAAAAAATGTTATCGCCAAGTCCTGCCTCTCTCGCGAGCCGTGAAGCACCACACTCAACTAACTGAAGCCGCCTCACCGAGGCATCCAGCTACATAGGAAGCCTCTGCTTGGTCGATTTACCCCTCCCCCAACTCCCCATCCTGGCCTCCCCTCGCCCTCACTGAGCTCTGCTTCCCTTCCCCTCATGCGCGAACGGCACATGCGCTGGCCTGGATTTGCGGCTCCAACGCGGTTGATTTATCCAAAGGCAGACGGTAAAAATGAGGTTTTCAGTGGTGTAACCGGAACTAATCTTAATAATGTGTATCTTTGAAGAACACAATAAAGCCATTGATTTACTAAAATTTTGTACTGTGTGCGCACACAAAAGTTGGGTCAACAATACTGCCTAAGTCTGAATTTTAGATAAACGCACGTGCCACTATGGGAATAGACGTCGGTCTTTTGGGAATTACAAACATAACCAGTAAAAATAAACGCAATGCCCCGAGCGGTGTGGTAAAAGGGCCTACATCGTAGCAATGGGTGGGGGCTTAGGGGCGGGGCTCGAATTTGACTCCGACGCAGAACAACGACACGCCCTGGGCCTCCTTCGTCAGTCAGTTCCATTCAGGAACGAGTCAAAAGTACATCGGATATGAAAGCTCGGCTTCTTCTCATCAAAGGGGCCTACTATGAGCCTAAATTCCGATTGGCAGGAAGGAAACTTGCTTACAGAGGCCTATTCCGCCATTCAACGGTACCCAACCTAGGAATAGGCCCCGCTGATATCAGGAATGGCGCTTTGCCAAGGAACTCAAGTCTTTCTCGCGCGATGGGGCAACATTGTATCGGGGTCTTTTGAATTTGATCCTGGGTATTTTGGAATGCATTCTCGTTCTCCACAATTTGGGGAGAGGAAATAGGCAATGGAAAGATAAAACTGACACCCATTAATCAGTGTTAACACTTAATGGGGCATTTTCAATAGAGTTTCTAAAGAAATTGGTGAAGTTAGATGAGGTGAAAATGTGCGAGATACGGGAAGGCCAGTGACACCTTAACCTGCCCTCCTGGCCCCAACACTTCAGATGGACATGAGGCGGCTATATCTTCCCCACTTTCTTTGCGGATGTCTCCTAACCAACTTCCTGGGGACAATGCCCTGCGTTGGTTCCCTCATCTACCCGCCAATCCTTGGCTAACGGCACAATGGATTAATATAAATGGTTATTTGGGGAGGGGGAGAAAATATAAATATATATATATATATATATATATATATATATATATATATATATATATAGTACAGGAGGAATAAAAATTGGACGCGAATGAGCAATTGAGACAAAAAACCGGAGTTTTTTTTTAAAGGCAAGAGAGAGGGACATTAGAAGAACTCAGAATCAAAGAGAGCAGAGGGCGGCACAGTGAAGGCGATCCTTTACCGAGAAGACAGAAATAACGCCAGGGGAAAAAAGTTTTGAATTCCTGGCTGGGACTCGAACCCGGGTCTGCTAATTGCCGGTGAGATGCTTTACCGCTAAGCTACCAAGGACGGTAACTACGTTTTGCCCAAAGCGTTACCCGATCAAATCCAGTATCTCCCTAAGGTAGGAACCTCCAAGGAATTTTCTTAGCTACTGTACCTGTTAGCTTAGCGGTAAAGCATCTGACCGGTAATCAGCAGACCCGCGTTCGAGTCCGGGTCAGGAGTTTTGAAAACTTTTTTCCCCTGCCTTCTCTGTAAAGGATCGCCTTCACTGTGCCGCCCTCTGCTCCCTTTGATTCTGGATTGTTCTAACGTCCCTCTCTCTTGCCTTTAAATAACTCAGGTTTCTTGTCTCATTTGCTCATTCGCGTTCAATTCTTCTTTCTCTTGTACTATATGGATTTATAGTCAGCTACACCAGGTTTCTGCATCTTTCTTTGTCTTCAAATTTAATTGAAAGACAGAAAATAAAAATGGCTTAACTGATTATAGTAACTTGTGCCCTTGTTGGCTGTCACCAAATATTGCGCAATTTAAAGAAAAAGAAATATCTATTATGCCTATTTATCCCACATTACTCACAACTGATTATTTCCGCTTACTCCCTTTTAAGTTCTTCTTAGTTTTAAGTAAATAACAAACAAGCAACACCATTCCGGGCCAATAGCCATAGGAGTTCGATCTCCAAGCTGTCGATGATGATTCCGGGGGAGATCTTCGCGAAGAAGTCCTCAGCGGCGTTTTCTTTCAGTGGAATTGAAGTGGATCCCGGGCTAATTGGGAGCTGCAAAGACTCTTGCAAGGGGAACGAAAGGAGACGCTCCTTTCGTTCCCCTTGCAAGAGGCCGGGGTATGTTTTGCCACCCCCCTACCCGGGATGATCCTAGGAGGTGGGTACGCACGTTATACCCGATGAGATCTCCGTTCTTCATTTTGCTTTAAATACCTCCTTACATGCGGTGACAGTGCAACTACTTCCCCGCAAGAGGAACTAAAGCGTCTCGTGTCTAGATTCCACCGTCTGTCATCTGACCTCGGTGAGGTGGATTTCCCTCGCGTTGTGAGAGGTTTGCCGACCGATGCCCTTTCTCTTTCTTTACTAGGGACTTAAGGGAAGGTACCCCTCTAGGGAGACCAGACGTTCAATAACAGGGACCGGGTCCTAGCGGACCTGATCGGAGAACTCTAGATCGGTGTCCTCAATGTGGATAATTTCATACATCACAGTCCTAGAACAGCTTCGTTTTCCTTACTTGACCTGTCCCTGTGCTCTACGAATGCATACTCGGATTTCGGATGGGAAATGGACAAGGACCACCAAGGTAGAGATCACTCCCATTCAAATATTTTTGGCGAGCCAATGCTTCCTAAGAAGTCGCCTGGGTAGCGTTTGGATCGGGCCATGATTCGAGGAAATGACTGAGTGCTATATCTCAATCGAGGAGTTTAGGTCGGTTGATGAAGCAGTCGAGTTCTTCTCTGGTACCTGTATCGCCTCGGGTCTGACTTCTACATTCCTCTAAGGTCTGACCGATTTGCACGCCATCCGCTTCATTGGTGGTCAAACGAGTGTGAGTTGACCCTGGCTTTATTCAACAAGATCTGGGCAAAGAGTATCTGCCAAGATTCCTAGTGAATGGCTACCGTGCTTATTTTCCCAAGCCTCGGAGAGATCAGTCTACCTCGTCCCAATTTCTCTAACCATAGTGTGCACTTAACTATTTAAATTATTCGCTCTGCGCTCAGCCCCCTGGGGGAATGGGTCCGAGGGTGGTTTGTAAATATTTGTTGATGTTTTTTCCTGTTTACTTTAGTTGTTGTTGGCGTTGGTAACTATTCCCTTTTTTTTAGATTTTAGAGTAAGGTTGATTAAAATTATTAATCCCCATGTTTTCGCTTCCCCCAACTTCAACACTTTACGAACAACATAGAAAAATTCTTGCCGCAGATGCCCTCGTCTATTTCCGGGTTTTCTTTTTAAATGAATAGAATAATGAACCGTTTTTGCATAACTTTTTCCTGGAATTTCTCAATTATTTATTCTTATGCCTGTCCTATCTATCTTGTCCGCTATCTGAACAGGCCATCGTTGGTTTGCACACCTTTCAATTACCATTATTAATTGGCGATGCAAAAAGTGTCTTAACACTGACTAATGAAACTTTTATTGAGCAAAATAAACTCCGGAGCCTCTGAATAGGGGCCGAATTGTTCAATAGCAGTGAAGAACGAGGGAACGGATATTCCTAGACCGAGGGAACGGGTATTCCTAGACCGAGGGAACGGGTATTCCTAGACCGAGGGAACGGGTATTCCTAGACCGAGGGAACGGGTATTCCTAAACCGAAGCAACGGATATTCCTAGATCGAGGCAATGAGTATTCCTAGACCGAGGCAACGGGTATTCCTAGACCGAGTCAACGGGTATTCTTAGATCGAGGCAACAGGTATTCCTAGATCGAGGGAACGGGTATTCCTAGAACGAACCACAATAAGTGGACAATGGACCGGTGTAAGAATGTCATTTTCTCGGACGAAGGACTCCCCAAAAGGCCTTTGATCCCGATTGCCTGCCTCCGACCATGGAACATGGAGGCGGTTCTGTGATGGTTTGGAGGGCTATATCCTGGGATTTTCTTGGTTCCGTTATAACACTGAATGGTAAGGTTACTTTAAAGGAGAATTTATCAACTTTGGGTGACTAAATTCACCCAATGGTACAAACAATGTGTCCAATAGTGGCACCATCTTCCATGACGATTCGCACACCCAAAATTTTTAAAAACTAGCACGAAGAGCAGAGCAGAAAGGTAGAACTCTTGGATTGGTGGCCACAAATCACAAGATCTTGACATAATGGAACATCCTCGGTGTGTTTTGGACTCGGTAAGTAATAAAGAAAAAAAACAAAAACAGGGAAGGTACCAACCATCTCCCTGAATCTGTTTAGAGCAATGACTAGCGGA
The DNA here is from genome assembly GCA_963969495.1 of Ceratothoa steindachneri. Taxonomy (NCBI): domain Eukaryota; kingdom Metazoa; phylum Arthropoda; class Malacostraca; order Isopoda; family Cymothoidae; genus Ceratothoa; species Ceratothoa steindachneri. Next base: position 64,758,209 of record OZ018318.1, read on the forward strand.
AATTCTTAGGACTTTAGAGAGGAAACAAATGGAAATCAGAATATTTTGCAGAAGATGAAGAAGCAATTGTGATTGACGATCAAATGTTAAATCAGGGACAAGAATACTTAGGACAGCTTTTGGCCCCTGATGGGAAGATGCAAAAGGAAATGAGGAGAAAAATAGGCGGGTCTTTAGGGGCGAAGTGGCTCCATGCTTAAAACGGCAATGAGCCGGTGCGTCAATTATTTGCGCAGACAACTCCGGCCACACACACACATATATAGGCAACACATCACTCTTCCTTTCCGGGACAGGGAGAAAGGATTTGTATATCCACATTCCCGTGACTTAGAGCCGAGTGGCTCTTCTTTGCTCGTTTGGGGTATCAACACACACTACCGCCGTTCTGCCTGCATCTGTCGTACTGATCTTTATGTGAATTTCATTATCCGCTCGGAGGACCTCATTCATGGTAGAAAAGGGACGTAAAGCGCAATTAACTAACGAATTATTTGTAGCATTACACTAAGTTTGTAAGTAAATTAACCGTTAACAAACCGACAGCTTGTCATTTGTCAACAAAAAAAAGACTCGGTTGAAATGTGTTTCCGTTAAGAAATTCGTGAAATCACATTAATTTGATTTTAGAACGTTTAACGCCCTCTTTCACCCCTTGTTGGGTCTGTACAGGCATGAAAAAGAGAGTGGAAAATTTAAACGAGGTGTAAAAGATGACCCAACCAGTTTCTGTTGGGGCACCGGAGGCGGAATGGAGTACCGCTCCCCTAAGTTTCAGTTGGAGCGGGGGTTGCATCCCCGTTGCGCTCTCCACTAAAGGTGATCCAATATCTTTGTGCCGTTCATTCAATCTATTTCCTCTTTCAGGGGTCACAGAAACGTCGAGGTGAAGGGGGGAAATTTGCTTTGATCCCCCCCACCCTTCCCAATGTTTTGTGGTTATTGTACATTAAGATACTTGCAATTATTACATTATTTACTCCAGTGGTGAGATTAAAAAAATAGGAAAAGGTTCTCTCACTACAGGTCTCCCTAAAAACAGGTTTTCTCACTACAGATCTCACTAACAACGGTGTTTCTCACTAGAGGTCTCACTAACTAACAACAGGTTTTCTCACTACAGGTCTCATTAAAATCAGGTTTTATCACTACATGTCTCCCTAACAACAGGTTTTCTCACTACAGATCTCACTACAACGGTGTTTCTCACTAGAGGTCTCACTAACTAACAACAGGTTTTCTCACTACAGGTCTCCCTAATAACAGGTTTTCTTATTAATAACAGTGTGGAGGTTAGCCAAGAGAGGTCAAATATGCAAACATTCCCAAACATAGTCTGGCCATATCACCTTAGTTTATGGCCCGCAGAACGTTTAATCAGTTCGAAACCATGTCGGGCGCCCCCATCCCCCCTCCATTGTGCTCGGTTATCATCATCCCAGTGGAAAGTCGAAAACGAGATCTATCACCCCCCCCCCCCCAGCCGCTGTGAGGCGCCAGTGACATGGGGCTGTTTACACGGCTACATGCCAAGTCTCCCATGGGACGCCAGGTATCTTACGCCTCTCTCCCTAAGCCCGTCACTCGCAGAAACACGCCGTATTTATGTCAGTGAAAGTTCTTCCGAAGTCCGTCCGTCACGTTCCCCGTCGAGTCGCCGTGTCGACGCCTGTGATCCCTTGCGCGGATCTTACCTTCGTAATCTCTCTGGTCAGAGACGGATTACTCTCCTTCGTCATTCCCAATCCCGCTCATTCTCTCCACTCTACGAGGTCCGTGTACCTTAACCTTAACCGAGCAAGGAAGTCCGAGAAGTCCTTCCGTGCCGATTCCCATCTGGTCGCGAGCCGACACCAGTCCTTGGAGCGGACTCTCCCAAACCACCTTCGTAATTCCCATTTGGAAGACAACTTGGAACCTGATCGACGCTCATCTTCCGATCTACAAAGTCCTCCCGAGGCCTCATCGAATTCACCGCCGCTGAGGTCAAACCGAGATCCCAGTCCCTTGATTTTTCCTCCATTCAATTCACTCCCCGAAGACCCCCCCGTAATTCCCCGCATTTAATTAATATTATCTCAACCCGCGTTTAATAACGGTCTTTCAAGTGATTGTTACAATTCTCGGGCTATTCCCATTTATTCCTTGCCCGCCTGTATTAACTGCTGGTCACTTATTCATTATTATATTAGTTTGCTTAGTTTTCGTGACTAATAATAATTCTATTATTTATGCGTATATTAAAGGTTATTTTTGTAAGAGTTTTTTCTTTCAATAACTCCTGAGCTGAAACGGCAATCTCGATTCCCCACTTTTATTGGCCAACTTTGGATTAACGCACTCGAATATAAATTGGGCACAAGCCCTTAGCAGGGACTTGCCGGCCTTGTTGAATACCCGTGGGCCCGACTCTGTATAGAGCGTGACACCACCGTGCCGTTCCTTGACAAACAGGGTTTCTCACTACAGGTCTCACTAACAACAGGGTTTCTTACTACAGGTCTCCCTAACAACAGGGTTTCTCATTACAGGTCTTCCTAACAACAGGGTTTCTCACTACAGGTCTCACTAACAACAGGTTATCTCACTACAGGTCTTCCTAAAAACAGGTTTTCTTACTACAGGTCTCACTAACAACAGGTTCTCTCACTATCAGTCTCTCTAGCAGCAAACCATGCTGACTGGCCCGATATACGTGCAAATATTGATCTTTGGATGTTACATGCTAGAGTCTAGCGAGTGAAATTATTAATTTTAGTTATTTTCCCAACTTCATAAAAGATTGAGAACCTCTCATTTAAGCTAACAACAGGTTCTCGGAATTAATGCAATTCCAAGAACAGGTTCTTATGAACCGGTGTGAACTTGCTGAAAATTTATTTTATTATAAAATAATACAAACCTGGAAGAACCTGGCTAGGAGTAACGTTTAAGGCACTATGTACAGTAAATATGTTTAAGAAGAAAACGAGACATCTTAATTTAAAATATGCCCCTGCAGAATTAAGGATCGTGAAACTAATTCATTATCCAAATCCTCTCTGCCTTTTACATGTCCTTCCTGACTTCCTTCCACGCTTTCCCTTGTTTCATGAACTATCACAAGGTCTTTGATGGTTCCTAATTCTGTAATTATATAAATATCGAAAATCCTTCGGTACCAATTTTTTAAAAAATAAACCCGTTTCGTGTCACGTATGTTTGGCATTGTCAGGCCACTGATTGAAGCCTTCATCTCCAAAGGAAAAGGAAGAGGGAGAGTAATGTGAAGTGTTAAAAGCTTAATTCGTATAAAGAGATTCAAGTTCGTATATTCGAGGTTCTGTGTTGTTTATCTACGAACTAATTTACCGGGTTTTAAAGATGACAGTCTTGGTATAATTGACCTTTTTTTTATTGTCCTATTTTTACACCCTTTTACTTCATCTGTCTGTACTCTCCTCTTTCTTCATTGAGAGAAATTCTTCTTTAGTTACACCTGTTGGCGAAATTTCCCTGTCAATTTTCCGCCTGGGCGTCTCGATTGGAAATATTCCTACTTCCGTCGACACCGGTATATTTTTCGCCTTTTTCACATTTTATCCTTTTTGGTATTTCGTTGCGACGGGAGGGGTATGGAGGGGGTCAAGAGAGTTGTGAGTCCTTCGTGTTTTTAGCGTTCTGAGGGAGCAATGCCCCTCCCCCCCTTTTAAGCACCCGAACGCCTTTTCAAAGCGAATGAAGGGGAATGGAGGAAGAGGCGGGTGTGGGTTGCCGCCACATAGCTGAGTGGTGAGACCCGAAAAATGGTATACCTCGTTCAGTTCCGGCCGGAGCCACTTCGGCCCCGTCGTTTTGGTCCACAATTAAACAAAAGTTACGGCCAGAGCTTCCCCCCCCCCCTTTCCCCCGAGGGTTCCTGGCGATTTGGATGAACGCGACGCGGAGGGAAAAAGTTTAATTTGCTTTAAATTGGAGGGGAAAATGCTCAAATTGTTCGCGTCGAGAAATGGCAAATTTGGAGAAAAGAGATTAAAAATTATCGCGGATGGATGGACACTTGGTAGAGTTGGTGCACATGTTCGTTGTTTAGGAGGACGGGGGCGTAATAGACACACATTGTGGGTGACTGTATACGACCGTTTCATGTCGCGCGTTCTATAAATGTACATAGTTCAATGGGGCCGTTCACACGAGCGTCAGCGTCCAAAAAATGACTTTGCCCGAAATCTTAAGCAAGCTAGAACGCCGGGCAAACGGATCGTTCATACGAGCGTCTGTTGTCGCGCGCATAACACCCTACCAATAACATTCCATTATATATACATATATATATATATATATATATATATATATATATATATATATATATATATATATATATATATATAATTCTTAACAGGAGAATGAAGACGTACGCGATGGTAGGGAACATGATTTATTGCACAAACGTTTCGGAAAAATTCTTGTTCCATGTTCAGTGTCAAAAACATTGAATAAAAATATTATAACATGTATTAAGCAACATTTAATAAACAATCAGCCGGAAAAAGGAGCTAAAAGAGAAATAGAAAATGGCTAAAAATAGAAATAATATGACAATGAAAATGGAACTTCAACCAAAGGACGCAATCAAATTTAAACTTACAATGATTAGATATTGAAAATTAGACAAATATAGAGAATAAGTGGGAATAGAACATGGCTCGGCTAAAACTAAGGATTCGAAAACGGGGAAAGTGAACAAACATGATAAAAAAACACTAAAATGAGTACACACATACACCAATTATGTGTGCACTCAATTTAGTGTGTGTCATTGCAATCTATAACTGACTATTATAATAAACATTTAGGGTATTTTGGTTTTAGACTAATAAACCTTTCGGGCACAACTGCGCCCAGGAGAAGGTTTTTTTTAGTTAATAAAATTTAGTCATTATTATTATTAGGTTGGCCAGAAAGTCCTGACTCGTTTAGGAAGCGGAAAGAAAAGAACAAAATTTTAAGGAGCAACACCAACATTTATTCTTCAAAATAAAGTCCATCATTCTCTAAGATCTTCTTCCAAAGATCAGCCAGCATCCGAATCTGTCCCATATACAAGTCAGCTTTGAATAAAAAAAACTGTAAACAACTTCCGCTTCATAAGTGAGTCGGGACTTTCTGGCCAACCATATTATTATCCGTGGGGACTAAGACTAAATGACATATATTGTAGCCCCTAATGAAATATAGACCCCTCTGAGGTCTTTGAGAAACACTCAAGTGGTTCTAAAAAATAAAATCCTCTTTTTTCATACAAAAATCGGAAAATTTGGTCGTTAATAATTTGCTTTTCAGATAAAGAAGGATCTTGTTCATAATCTATCTTGCATGTCTGTTAAACATTGTGAAGAGAAAGATTATAAAGATGCTGAATGACATGAGAATCATATTAAAAACTAAGATACTTATTCGGGTTTATGAAAAAAAAAAACACCTTTCACTCGAAAATATTTTTACTTGCGTTTTCTTCTATTGATTCGTAGATAAAAGTTTCGTTTTTCGGGTCGGTTTTTGTTTTTTAACAATTCTGATTTGTTCTAATGCCATGGAATAGGAAATAATCATCTATTTTCCTCTATATTTATTATTAAAAGTTTCCACCCACACTGCTAGCCACTCCACATTACGCTATTAGAGCGCAAAATAATGTTAAGGAATTTAGGTAATTATGTCAAAATTACCGTTCGATCTATCTTTTTTAAAAGGGTAATTAAAATTATTCTATACTACTATCTACATTTTTATAGTGACCATTACCTTCTCTATATATATTATCTATAGGGTGATGTAGGGAAATGGGACCAATAAGAAAACTCTGTAACTCACAAAGTATATAAATTCCTTTATAAAATCATAAACACAAATCGAATAAAGTTACTTTCAAGTTTAAGACTCGTATAAACGAGGCCTTCAATATAAAAACGTTCAATGAAATTTATAGAATGGATTTACTAGGCCTTAAAAATAAAAACCTATTCTATAAATTTCATTTAATGTATTTTTTTTAGGTCCTAGTAAATGCTATTCTATAAATTTCATTTATTGACTAAGCCTTCAAAATAGAAACGTTAAATAAAATTGATAGAATATCAATCACTAGGCCTTCAACAAAAGAGAAATTTATAGAATATCAATGACTAAGCCTTCAAAAAAACAAGGTCATACAACAATCGCAACATTTAAAAGTACAAACACAACCGCCCAATCTTACACCCATTCCATCCCAGAACTAAGCAATTTCGGACACAAGAAACTTGAAGGGGGATCTAATCCTGAACTTTAGTTCAGTTACGAACTTCGAAATACTGAGGAAAGGACTCTCTTTTTAAGCAGTTTTTATTATCGAACGAGACCAGTTTCGGTCGTATCCTGACGCCGTCATGAGTGATCTTGGAGGAAAGATAATAATTCCCAAAACTAGCCTCTTTCGTTTAAAAACTATCTCCAAAACAACGTCCTTTCCTCATGGTCTAACCCGATAAGACCAAGAAGTTTGGATAGTTAAAACCAAATTTTTTATCACTCAAGCACGACAAACAGATTACCAAGAGATTAAACCTAACAAACCGTGAAACTCGTTTGATAGGCTTTATATTACCATTGGAATTGTTAGTAATCTTTAGTAGAAAACATACTTAAAATCTTTTCCGCACTCATTCTCTTATATATTTTTTTAATTAACCCAATGAGGACGCAGCTATGAAGTGCGGTTGAAAGGGCAATCAATAGTTTGCCTCTTCGATACTGCATCTGGCTGTATCAAATAGACCAATCCAGTGTTGAGGATACAAACCATTGCTGTTTTAATCTCATAATATCTTTTAATTGTCAATAGAGTTAGGATTAATCCCGCACTTTCTTTTTGTCCTATTTACTCCTTTAAAAACCTTGCTGAGTATTTATAATTGGTGGGTTATGGGGTAATATGCCTTTAAGATGTGGAAATATGCGGGCCACGAAAAGAATCCAAACAAAACAGGATTGGAAAGTAAAGGTAAACAAGGTCAGCTGACCAAAAAGTCACGTGCTCTCACTTATTCTGATTTATGACCTTACAACCTCCAAAACTTTTAATAATTCAAATACTACCCTTAGGAGGGGCCCGGAAGTTATATCATTCGAAGGAGAATGTAAAACAACATAAGGGTTTCAAATATCGTTAGAATCGGCCGAATAGTTATGATGTTATTGCCAAAACAAAATATTTCATGGGCTAACCTTGGAAGGACAATGGAACTTATACCATTCGAAAGAGAATGTAAAAGAACGTAAGGGTTTCGAATTTGGTTAGAATCGGCTGATTAGTTACAATTATATTACATAAACAAAAGAAAAGAAAAACAGGGACCGACCGACCGACATAGTGAGATGTAGGGTCGCACGCGACTAAAAATGCAATTTCTTTTGAATTGTGGACCTTCAGTTTTTGCAGTTAGTAAATATGCTAATGATGATGAGCATAATAGAGACAATTTTCGAAATAACGTTACAATGGAAGCGCATAATCTAATCCATTTATGTCTTCCTCCATTTCCATAAACACGCGCTACAAATTCTGCACAAAGAAAGTTTTTGTGTACATTTGCAACAAATAATGAGAGGGAACTTTGCATATGGTTAGGATATTTTTTGTGATGTGGAGGAGATTGCAAGGAAACATGCGAAGTATTGTGCTCAAATTGGGGGCCACATATATAAATATAAAAAAATATTGGAACGCCATTTTTTTAAATGTTAAGATAATTTCATTCCGAGGTCACTTTTTTTACCCAATTCTTAATAATATGATAGGAAAATATTATTAGTCGGATGAGTTACCTGTGGGTTTAGTTGGAGTGGCCCTGCTTGTCTTGGGTGGCTCTGATTTAGAAAAAAAAACAACACAAAGGCATCTCCACCTCATTGCGACCAGAGGTTCGTAGAGAAAGTGTTGAAGTTAGGGGAAGGGAAAATGAGTGAAGGTAAATCATCCGATTTGTCTAAAGAGGAGACTATTTGGGGAGCTCGTGAGAACCTTTACGTCTACTTTCCAAGTCACCCCCTTCCCCGTATTTTAAGAGTCCATTTTAGAAATCCAGATTACAAGTCTACTTTACAAGTCCCCCCACCCCTCTAATTTCCCCATATGCGCTTCACCCAATCCACTGAAGCTTCCGATTTTAGAACAGGGGGGTGTCTCAGCCCCTCATTTCTTGTGTCTTTCTAGCCAACGGAGTCCTTAACATCCACCAAGGGTAACATCCAATCTCACCCAAAGGGACATATCGTCTGCCCCCGCAAAGGGGGGTTAAATTTGGCATTTTCAAGACCTCGTGTATCGCCTTTTCGCTTCGGAGCCTCGACAGTTCAGAATGACCTTTGATAAAGATGCCCTCGTTATTCACAAGTTTCATTCACTGATCACAACTATTCATCCTCTGCCTGGCCCTTCTGTCCTCACTGGATGTACATGACCTTGTTCAATTGCGCCGATTTCCCCCTCTTTACATCTCTCTAATTTCAACCATCCGATAAAAATGGCTTGGCCGAGTGGCCTAACTAATGGATTATGGCCATTAGTTATTCGTAACGACTAATAAAGCCACGGGGCTTAAGGAGTAAAAATATCAAGGAGTTATCGTCAGTGTTAAATTATATATATTTTTTATTAAATTTATTAATCATAATTTTAATTATTCCAAAACTAAATGAGTTTCATTTTTTCGGTCTGAATTAAAAACCAATTAAATATAGCGCCATCGTCCTAAAATATAAAAAAAAATTATTAAGCGGCTGCGAAATTAAGCCATTATATAATATTATTTTTATTTTATTTATTTAATTATCTCAGAGCAGAGTCATTAAGTAATAATATTTTTACCAATTTATTATTATTGTTCTCCACATTACCTTTTTTAATGTAAATACTCATTTTGGAATAATCGTATTTATTGCACATTCAGAATAGAAATGAACAGAAAATATTATTTTTTCAGCTTTTATAATACATGATTAGTATATTATAGCGTTATTACTTTGGCCATGATAGAAAACGATATTTTTGTCATTTTATTCATGAGTTTTCTATATTACCGAATTTCTCAAAAGGGCTAGACTTGAGCTGGGTAGTGCCTTGAAACGTGACAGGAAATAATATTTAATACTTTAATCCATTGCTAACTAGTTTCTTCAATATATCCTAAACATGGTTTCCTTGATGCATATAATAAGCGCACGTCGCCAATTAGTAAAAAAAGAAAAACCCAGTCTCCACAAGATTCGAAACAGCAACCTTTCGTATGCAAAATGCAGGCGTTACCACTTAGCCACGGCGGTGATACTGAATCGAAACAATATATTTTGTTTCAAAACATTGTTGGTTCGAACCCGGCGAAAGGGATTTTTTTTTATCTTAATCATATTATATTTATAAACTGGATTGCTAATCATATACAAAAGTAAAAAAAAAAAAAATAACAGCCATTTTAAACATACTGAAAAGGCAAGAGATGTAGACTGGGAGCTAAAATTCCATAATTTTCACTATAGTGGTTAGCACGCTTACCCGGCATTCGTTGGGTCGGCAGTTCGAATCTCCGTCCAGATTATTTTTTAAAGCTGACACTATTTACTAGGGAGGTTACTATTTCCGTGGCTGGGCGTCACGGTGGGGACCTGGGTAGGTGGAGTTCGTAGCCATGGCAGGCAGTCCACCTAAGAGAAGGATAACTCTGATTTCAAAAGCCAATGGTGAGCCGGGTCTCAAAGGCTGAACAGCCTCCTACCTGGGTTTCTACTGTGAATATGTCGATGGTTCGCTTTTAACTGTACCTTTCTAAAGATGGTATCGATATATTTTCTTCCCCAGCTTCATTCACCAAAGGTCCTGAAGGTCAGTAATGACGAAATGTCTTGGTCTAGCGTGTTGAGAGCGATCTGAGAGTTTTAACAAGCATGGCAAAGATCGAGCGAACGTACGCCATCTCCCTGGTATTCTGCGTGAATAGTAAGAGGTTCATTCTCAAGAGAGAATCAAATTGATTAAAATGCAGAAATAAAACAAATCCCATCGTTTTCTTTCTTTTAAGCTCCCAACTTCGCAGGCTACTCGCAGCCATCATCTTTGTCGCCGTTAGCTTTGTGCAAGAGCGCGGCCCACTTAGCGCTGGCATGTCATAGCTCTTAGGGGTTATTCACGTTTAGATTTTTGGGTGTTGTTTATATTCTCTCACCAATCCTTCAAGATAAACACCAAGAGATATAAAAAAAAAAGTTAATTGACACCGCTCTCGCATGCAACCTATGATTTTCTTTCATTTATGTATTGCCTTCCAACACATTTTCATTCACTCTTTGCTATCTCTATCTCAAGGGAAAGATCGTCTCCTTCCGGACGAAGCTAAATTAAAAAACAACAACAACAAAGTCGCAGTCATACTTTTTCTTCACATCTACTTCCCTTTCATATCTCTCCTAAACGGAGGTACACGCAAATCTCAGGTTGCATTCATAACGCAATAGTGATTTAACGAAAGTATGTGTGGATGAAAGCACACTTAATATTATTATCACTTCCAAGTCTTTCCGCACTCGACGGAATGGCGTATCTTGATAAAATAAATAAAATTGTACTTCAAACTGTACTCCAAATTATGCTTCAAATTATACTTCAAATTGTGCTTCAAACTGCACTTCAAATTATACTTCAAAATGTACTTCAAATTATACTTCGAATTTTAGTTCAAATTGTACTTCAAACTGTACTCCAAATTATGCTTCAAATTATACTTCAAATTGTGCTTCAAACTGCACTTCAAATTATACTTCAAAATGTACTTCAAATTATACTTCGAATTTTAGTTCAAATTGTACTTCAAATTGTACTCCAAATTATGCTTCAAATTATACTTCAAATTGTGCTTCAAACTGCACTTCAAATTATACTTCAAAATGTACTTCAAATTATACTTCGAATTGTACTTCAAATTGTACTTAAAATATGCATTGAGATTAGGTTGTCAAGACATTCATCGTTCTTAGGAGACATATGAAAATGATTCTTATAGTTGTTTAAATTGTTCCGAATTTACTGCAATCTCTATAAAGATAATTGTAGTAATTTCCCTAGACCTAGCAATGCTTAGGATTTTTTTCAGCTGCAAAAATAGTGTTTGGGTGCAATATGAGTTGTGTGAACGACAACATCTACAACATAAGAGTATTGCTTTACGTATCTCAAATGACTCGAAAGATGAAAACTGGGTTCTTCTCCTCGATGTTAAACGCAGCCAAAACCAATGGTTTGATCGCGACCAAAACCCCATTCCTTCCCCTCGACGCGACCCCCAACAGAGGAAAAGGCGATGTCTGCTTTGCATTTGGCGGGATGTGAACGGAATTATTCATTATAAGCTCCTCAATAATAAGCAACCCGTTAATGCACTCCTATTTTTGTATATGTCCAACAAATGAAAAGTCCTTCACTGGCTCCCAGGAGGGGTGTCCTCCTCCTCTTCCTCGGTGACAATGCACACCCAAACGTAGCACGTTTGATTCTAGAAAAAAAAAACATCAATGCGTTAGGGCAGGGGTTCCCAACCCGTGGTCACTTGTCAAAAATAACATTGCGCGCGGCCCGCCACAGCATTTCCTGGGTCATCGGTGCAGTCCTCCATCCTTCCAAACCTCTGATTAAACATCTTTTTTTTCTCAGGAGCCGGTTTTAGAATAGGTTAAGTTATGGTTTGGTTAGGTTAATTGGTTAGTTAAGGTTGGGAGGTTAAGTGAAGTATCCTTTTATACCAGTTTAGTCTTTTTTTCTTTATAATATGTGGTTTTAAAAGTTTTTTATTCGTTCGGCCCTCGGGCCATCTCGGACTTGTCGATGCGGCCCGCGGTACTCTGCAGGATGGGGACTCCTGCGTTAGGGTGGTAGGTTCTTCCTCGCCCTCCCTATTCACCGGACCTCGCACCATCTGATTGCCTTTTATTTAAGTCATCACAACTAAATGGCAAAGTTGAGTCCGTTATGAAGGAGGTGGGAAAGAATATTGAATTTTTTATTTCATCAAAACCGAATGAATTCTTCAAAGGTATCTAGTGCCTAGTTCAACCAATGCAGAGCATGGCCCAATAACGATGGAAACTCCTTTGAGGAATATATGCTTTTTTTTACATATTAAAAAAAATATTTTAATTTCTTTAAAGAAACTAAATTAATTTCTTGACAGACTAATAATTTATTTTAAATGGAGAAAAGGCATTTGTAGGCTTGACTCCGTGCCTTCAACAGCGAAGAGACGTTTGATTGAATATGCGAAAAGAGGAGATTCTTTTAATCAAATTTACCGTTTGGGAGAGGAAATGAGGTGACCAAAACAGATAAGATCCACGTCAACTGCAGTATTTCGAGGCATATTTTCCTACTCTCTTCTTCTTCTCGGCTTTTCCCTACTCAGAGTCGCCGTTCTTGAAGAGTCGTTTCTCGGTAAAAGACATCCATTAAGGTTTTGGCAGAGACCTTACGGAGGGATGCCCTTTCTGGCTTCAACCCTCCCTATTTATCCGCACTTGGGATCCACACTGAGTTGGGTTAACTTGCCCACCCCTCCTCGTGGCTACGTAGTTTTATAAAAAACGATCTCTCGTTTTAATTTTTCTAAAAACCACTTTTCTTTCCTAAGAGCAAACTCGAACCGAAATCGGTCCAGTCGCTCTATAGCACTCGAATTCCCTAGTGGTTTCTAGTCTTGTTGAACCTTCTAAACTTCCTCGTTCGCTCTTAAATAACAAAAAAAAACATCAAGCTGGTATTTACGGGCCCATTTTCTTTCATTTTAAAGCGAGAACCAACGATGGAATTTCTCCGAAGAAAGTTTGTAGGTAGAAATCCGTCAGAGGGTGAAGATACGGGTCATAAAAATGTGTCGAAGATATACAGTCTCAGTTCTTCCGGTAGGCATTAAGGCAAGAGAGGCACGCAATCTTCCAGCTATTGGGGGTAGCATCCTGACAACTCCTGGAGCCGGAAGGACCTTCCATACTTCCAGGTGTAGAATAGGGCTGTACCCCTGCTGCACCATCCCCTCCCTTGATGAGGAGGAGGACGGGGCAGGATGGCATAAAGGAAATAACCAAGAATACTAAAGAGAAGAAATGGACGCAAGAACCTTATCAGGTGCCCATTGAGAACTTTCCCATGACTTAGAACCCCCTAATGGGGTAATAAGCTCCACCAAATCTTTCGCGAGCAGGATTATTTCACGTAACGACCAAGGACTTCAAGAGTTCCTTAAAAAATCCGATATCTCCATACCCCCAGTCACTCCTCCTTGACCAGTCTCCACCAGACCTGTGTAGGGATTGTCCGAATGTGGTCAGTGACTTCTTGTTTCCTCCACCTCACTCATTTACTACATTTCTCCACACATTTACTTCCTCCATTTTCCACACTTTCCTTAAAGAATCCTTCGTTACAATTTCATGCCTTTACCAGGGTGTCTGATGATGTGGTGTCCAAGACTATTTTTCCGGGGGGATCTATTCGAATACTTTATTACTAGTTGTACCATTCGATCTGGTGATTATTCGGAAATTGCTATCTTGCGGTAGTCCTTGCGGATTTCGACCAATCCGCACTCGCATTTCTCGAGTTTTAACGAGACGCGTTCTTTGGCGAATGAGGCTTTTATTCTTTCGCAAAAGCCTTTTATGACTATTTATGGTCCAAGAGACAACGAAACCCTCCACGAGAAGAAAAATATACATAGAAAGCATTCGGAATCCGCCAACCTCCGCCACTGGCAGAGAAGGACCTCTTGCAATGATCCGGAATTTGGACTAAGGCCTGGAACTAACTCAAAATTTAATCAACTACTTGACCCAAGGTCATAACTCCATAAAATGTCATCGAAATCCACCATTTTTTTTAGTCACGTGAGTCTAATTACATCTCACTATGTCAGTCGGTCCCCGTTTTGTTGTTGTTGTTGTTGTTGTTTTGGTTTTTGTAATAACATTGTAACCAAGCGGCCGATTCTAACGAAATTCGAAACCCTTATGTTGTTTTACATTCTCTTTCGAATGGAATAACTTCCTTGGTCCCCCAAGGTTAGCCCATGAATTATTTTGTTTTGGCAATAACATCATAACTATTCGGCCGATTCTAACGATATTTGAAACCCATATGTTGTTTTACGTTTTCATTCGAATGATTTAACTTCCAGGGTCCTCCTAAGATTAGTCTTTGAATTATTGAAAGTTTTGGGGGTCGGTCATAAATCAGAATAAGTGAGAGAAAGCGACTTTTTGGTGAGCAGACCTTGTTTTTATGCTCTCTTGTACACAACAAACAACAGGGATCACAAAATCCCCACCAAAAGAGTTTAGAGGGAGTATAAAGAGAAAAAATAGTATCAAAGCTCGCCAGATTGAAACCACAATGGTATGCGGGACCTGCAGGAACATCGCATGGGAGTAAAGTCGAAACACTACCGCACCTTTAGAAACCACTTCTCCTGGCTTAATCCTTCTACTTTAGCAAATCATTCCCCTTTTTTCCTCGAACCTACTCATCAGATCAAAAGAGTTCAAATATACCTACCCTAATCAACAATATATATATATATATATATATATATATATATATATATATATATATCGGGGCATTTTTAAAAATATCAATTCAGATTTCGATTCAAATTCTCTATTATTTTTTTTCGTTTTTGGATTCAAATTTTCGGCTTTTCGATATTTTAATATAGATTTGGATTCGAATTGGATTCGAGTTCGAGTTCAGCCTGCATTTCAAATGCTTAACTCTATTATTTCAGACTTCTATATGCTTTTTTCTCGTAAAATATAATTTATAACAAAGTAACTTATAAAACTTTTTTACGTCTTGTTACACATTTTCCTTGAGTTAAGGTAAATTCGTTATTTACTGTGTTATTTCTTGTTCTCTATAGCTTTCCATATGTACCAGATGCCCAAATTCACTGTGTACTTTTCTGTGATTATTTATTTATTTTTTTATTTTTTTTTAAGGGGCTATCTGGCGACTGCCCACTTAGGCATAAGTCGCCGTAAACAAACAGCCTAGTTTTAGGCTACTTTAAAAAATTCGAACAGGAAACAAAAATAAAAATAAATAACAAAAACAATAACAAAAACAACAACTAAACCTAGTTAAATAAAAGAGAGAAGGCCGGCCTCCCCCAAATAGTCAACAAGTCCACCAGTCAATGTGCACGCACTCGTTCCGAGTACAAAGGACAGGCGGTAGCGACCCCGCCCATCCCGGTACCGGGACAGGTAACGTGCGCGAAGATCACCCAGACTGGGACATTCGACAAGGATGTGCCGAACAGTATGGGGGACGACGCAGTCGTCGCAATAGGGCGCTGGCGAGAGCTCCATCAAATAGCGATGCGTCACACGAGTGTGTCCTTAGCAAATAAGATTAGGACGAATAATTAAAATATACATTCACCTACTATTCACAAGTCAAACCACTGTTATTTCTTGGAATTCCGAAATTATTTTATTAATGATACTCTACGTTTTCGCTTCATACTTATATTTATAATCGATTCAAGTTCGAAATCGAGTTTTTTTCATTCTTTTCGGTTCGAGTTTAAATTTCGATTCGAGTTTGAAAATATGGTTTATCGATTCCAATTCGATTCGATTTCCTAGCACTGATATATATATATATATATATATATATATATATATATATATATATATATATATATATATATATATATATATATATATATATATATGTGTGTGTGTGTGTGTGTGTATGTGTGTAGGAAAGAAAACACAGTGTTAGGATCGATTTATTTGCGAACCCAAATTTCGACGGAGACATCCGTCATCTTGAATCGCTGGCATTAGTTTTCCAGCGATTGAAGATGACGGATGTCTCCGTCGAAACCTGGTTTCGTAAATAAATCGATTCTAACAATATGGTTTCTTTCCTGCATTTACATGTACGTTACTGTACTTCTTTAAATATATATATATATATATATATCCAACATACCGCAAGAATCTTTTTCTTTGGGAATATTATTTCCTAATTCGTAAAAATTCCGTACCTGGGTGGGATCCGAACCGTGAACACTGAGGCAGCGAGCATCCGCTTTGATCTCAATTAAATCATCTCTTAGGCCACTTGGCTACGCAGAAGATGAGTAGGTAAATGAAATTTCCATGCTACATAAAGGCATGCATTTAATATATTTCATGAAGATTTCAAATGATAAAATCGTATATTCAAGAAATTATACTAAATCAAATAACAAAATAAAATATTAATACGTGCAAAATAAGAGAACAATTTTTTCAAGAAGGTTCTTAAAATCATTTGGCAATATTTTGCTCAGTAGATAAGAACTGTATAACCGCCATTGTTCCCGTACTCACTCACCCCATACGTGAACTCCGTCAGAGAATTGAAAACTTCGGAAGGACTCTTTCTGCAATTTCAAGAGAGATAGGAAGGTCCAGGAGTGCGATTTCGCGCGTTATGAAATAATACAATGAAAAAAAAACCTATAAATCTCCTGCAAATTAGGTCAATCCCGCATAACCGCCGTCTGAGACTGCAGCAGGAATCTCTCGAAAAATTAAGACCAGTAAGGCAAAGAAGTGAGCCATTTGACAGTGTCTCGTCGCCCCCATTAAGAAGAAGAACCACAGGCGAGACTCGAATAGGCTGAAGCTCATGTTGTTTGGAGGTCTCAAGATTGGGAGAGAATTCATTTCAGCGACGAAAGTAAATTGGATCTGAATGCAGACGCTTTGTTAGACGCGCTGCAGGTGACAAGTTTAACCCTAAATACTCGTATATTAAAAAGTCTGCTAAGCTTGGAGGCGGCAGCTTCATGATATAGGGGATGTTTTCGCCAAAAGGAGTTGGTCCGCTAGTGTCAATAATTGGAACGGTAAATGCGAAAGTGTACCTAAACCTCGTACAACATGTTATACCTTCACTCCGAGCATCTCTGAACCAGTCAGCAGTATTTAAGCAGAACAACGCGCCATGTCATACTGCAAAGCGAGTAAAATACTATTTCAAACAAGATATCTAAGTAATGAAGTCGTCCGCTCAGAGCCAGGACTTGAACCTAATTGAGAACTTCTGCAGATCATTGGAGACAAAATTCAAGACCAGCAGCTTTCAACTGTGACGGATTTATGGACGGAAATTGAGCAAGAATGGAACAAAATAACACTAGAAATTTGCAAGAAACTGGCGAGGTCCTGTGTTCATCGTTGCCCCGAAGTAATAGAAAACAAAGGCTTCGACACCTCATTTCAAGTGTTTTAAATTTCATCATTGTCAAATCTTGCTTCGTTTCTGATGTATTTGTTTGCTAAGCAATTCTGTGAATTATCGTTCTCTTATTTTGCACGTGTCAATATTTTATTTTGTTAGTTTATTTAGTATTTCTTAAATATACGATGGTATCATATGAAATCTTCATAAAATATATTAAATGTATGCCTTGATGTATCATGGAAATTTCCTTTACCTACTCGTCATATTTTTACAAATATTTTAATAGGCGAAAAATTCGTTTTCTCTTATATATACATACATATATGGATGAAACTGCAAGTTAGGTGCAAAAGAGTATTTTTATTCCATAAATATGGTGGTCAAAATGATCCCATACTGGCCGCTTATTTTCTCCCTACCTATAAACTGGCTTAATACCTTGTTACGCTCCTAAAGGCGTCCACCACTAACCAATGCAGCATTGCAAACAGTTTCACCCTTGTTGATGAATTGAAACGGCTCTCCATTGGTCCCTCTAACGTCCTTGTTATTTCTGAGGTTTCTTCACTTTTCACGAACATACCCTGAAATGAAGTCATTGATATCATTCTCAATAAGTCTTTTGCTGCTTCTGAAAAGTTTCATGGTTTCACTCGTGCTCATCTTAAACAAACACTTGAACTTATTTTCAAAGAAACAAACTTTATGTTTAATCATAATATTTACAAGCAGACTGATGGTGTAGGAATGGGTTTCCTTATAGCTCTAGCAGAAGAAAAGATGTTCAATACCTCCCCATTACATATACGACCATCATTTTATCGCAGATTTGTAAACGATTCCCTGGCAACATTTGACAGGCCTCATCAGGCTGAACAATTTCTCAAATTTATTAATTCAGTTCATTCTAATATCAAATACACTGATATTCTTAATAATAAATCTGAAAATAAAATATCTACCTCTGTCTACCGTAAACCAAAATTCTGGCTTAAGGTTTAATTTTTTCAGTGCCTGCTACAAAAAAGAATTACAATAAATTCCATTAAACTTTTCTACACCGTACGTACCACTAATCTTTTTTATATTTTACTCTCGATAAAGAGTTAGGCTTCCTCCGCACCTATTTCACAATTCTTATCGTTTACATTTTTTGAGGCCACTTTTAAAACCTTCCTTGACAAAATTTTCTATCCACAATTACCTGGTATATAACGTCCCCAAGGACATACGATATCTTTCCCTCCCTGAATTAGGACCTCTTAATCGACAGTTCCGTAAAATACAAAAAACTGATAGATCCTTTTGCACAAATTAAGTTCAAATTAATTTTCTCGAACAAATTATCAATAGGTCCCCCATTTCATGTAGAGGACTCGCTCCCATGTAGCCTGCGTAGTGGTGTCGTATATTTATTTACATGTCCTCGGTGTCGGAGAGGCCCTTAAGTAGGCAGTGCACTGAGCTCGTTCCATGACCGAGCTTGTGCTCATTTAGGTCTCAGTGGCAGAACAGGCAAACCCCTTAACGGCAAGGAAGGCTCTCCCATCCGGGATCATATTATCCTCTGCAAAACAGACGCTACCATCAATGATTTCTAAATTATAGATTGGTCCCAAGATGATATAAGCCATCGAATAATTGAATCGATTCATATTAAGTCCTTTAGGCCCTCTCTCAACGTATCTCTCTTTCTTCTCCGTGACACATAATAACCAACCAAATTACTATATCCTACTACCCTTCTCTATTGCCTAGTCGTGTTTCTGCAACTTGAGTGACAGGAAAGATTTCAATTTTTGTTTAAATTTATGTGCCCTTAGTTGTTCATATATTTTGCCTCCCCCCCCCCTTTGGTATTCTCCCTTTTTGTAAATTAATATTTAAACAATTAACTATTTGTGATTTTCGCTATACATATATATATATATATATATATATATATATATATATATATATATATATATATATATATATATATATATATATATATATATATATATATATATATATATATATATATATATATATATATATAATTGTAGCTACCCCTTTAATTTATCTCAATGTTAATGGATTATCAAACAAACCTAATTCATGTTTAATTTATTAGGCCAGAAAATGAGCCTATCTTTGCTCGAAACGTAGCCAACGAAAATAAAGATAATGAATAGTCTTTTTCTTTGACTAATATTTTGAGATACCACTTAAAAAATGGACATGAAATAAATAACGAATTTCACACTAAACCAGAAATTGTGTTAAAACACTAATGGGGTGCATCAACATTAACGGTTTGTTGTCTTTGTATGAACAAAATTTATCCTTTCATACACAGATACAATAATTACCCAATATTAATTGGAAGGAAAAAAATACGATGCCCAAATTAATCAATCATGAACGGTAATTTTTTTTCCAGCGAACAAATGGAAATGGCTTGAATTTTTACCCCCTTTCCCCCCAAAAAAAAATAAATAAGCCCGAGAAACTAAAAAAATGAGCTTGAGTGAAAAAGGTACTAAAGGTTGATCAAAGTGAAAATAAATACTCAAACGAGCAAAAAACACAAAAATGCAATAAACTAAGAAGGAGTGTGGTGCTTGATTTCAAGCAAGCCCTTGAGAGATCACTAATGGAGGCCAGAGGCCTATTAACCATTTGATAAATAAATAGGCTTACCTTTTGTAAAAAAAATATATATATTTCAAGTAATAAGGGTATTGGTCTATTTTTCATACATTTTAGTCTATGTTTTAAATGATTTTTCTCATTTTTCTTGTCAAATAAATCCTGTACAAGGTAAACTATCTTAGCAAGTAAAAAGGCGATTGCCTCTTTGAGGATTTACCACTCATGGCCTTATCTAATGCCATGCGCATTCTGAGGGTAAACGCAGCACAGAAATCGAAACTACAAAACACGATGAAATTGAGATATGTGTTAGCGATTAGCACTTACGGAAATTACCTCCTTACACCTATATTTTTACTATTTTAAGAGACTGCTATTTTTTATCTGTAATAAGCGAAAGACAAAAAGGCAAACTGCCATAACCTTTTTAAAATCTTATTAAATAGAGTCGGGGATTAGTGAAAATGCAGATGTTTGGAAGGTTTACAACCCGAGTAGACACTTGTGATTATGAACATGAAGGACGCAACTCTCCTGAACTGTCCCAACCTCCCAAATTAAGGCAACATTTTTTTATAGCATTCTTCGGGCGATGGCCATCAGGGCATCGCTCCCCCAAACTATTAATAAGTCTATTTTGATGTTAATTAACCGGGCTTAAAAACAAAGGAAGAACCAACCAAACAAACAAAAGCGGAAATGCAAGCTCAGGCGCCGGCGGGAGGATCGCCTCCCTAAGACGGCTAATCCCCCTCCCCCAGACTAAATACTGTGGAGGAAGCAGACAATGTGGGCGTTGGGGTCGTGGGGCAGGGACTACGCCAGGTAAATCTGACATGGCCGGTCTCAAGCCCGGCTGAGAAAGGAGGAGGGCTGGATGAGGGGCGCAGATTCCGCCTCATCCATAAAACCAAACACAGGTGTAAATGATCATTAGTGCCCCCTCCCCCCCACACACACACACTTTCCAAATGTGAATAAAAAAACTCCAGGTTTCATTGCAGCTGATTTTACCCCTGTTCTCATCAAAGAGGAACGGACACTGGTGCACTCGGGCTAACCAGCGATTGTCATACTGACATTTATGTCTATTTCATTATCTGGTCGTGATCTGCCTGGATAAAGGCAGATAGGTGGACCACTTTTACTATTCCACCATTTGAAGAGAGTCACGAGGATTCACAAAGGAAAAGCAGTAGCTCATAAGTTCTTGCCAACCGTAGCGAGGAGACACCGTATACGGAGGTCTAACATAAATCTGAGGGAAAGTATGGCAAAGTAATGAAGGCTCTCACCTCCCACCTCTCCCCCCGAAAAATTACGGTTAGGAAGTGGAAGAATGACCTGGCATGTTGAAAAAGGTCATACTTAAGAATTCGGATAGGATAGCTGACATTTTTCTAAGTTTTCGTCTGTCTATTCTAACTCGTGCACAGTACTCTATCCAGCCGAGACTTGAACTGTTCAACTGTTGAACATTTCACCCCCTCCGCTGGAAGATAGTTCCATCTTTCACAGATACTGTACGAGTAAAAGTTCCCGCAGACGCATGTCCTAAATCTTGGTAAATCTAACTTGTAGCCGTAGTTGCGCGTCGGATTCATGTTCAAGGTTTGAACATCCTCCTGCGGTCCAAGTTTTCTACTTCTGTATTATTTTATACGTTTCGATGAGCTGGCCTCGTATACGGCGCATCTCAAGGGAGAACAGCCCAGTTCTCGTGGGCGGCATCGGTATCCTTTGTGTCTAAAAGACGGGATCAGTTTAGTAGCTCTGGCCTCAACTCTTTCTAGTCGTTCAATGTCTTTGCGCAGCGATGGTGACCAGAAGTGTACGGCGTACTCAAGGTGCGGTCGGACTAGAAAGTTGTACAGTTTGAGCACAACCTCCTTGTTTCGAACACGAAATTGTCTCTTTATGTACACCAATAGTCTCTGGGCCCGTTTTTTTCTACCTCGGCGCACTGTTGATAGAACTCCAGGTGGCTGCTTATTTGCTCGCCCACATCTTTCTCCAATTCGGTCGCCTCAAATATCCTACCTACCAAATACTAATCTTATTGAAGGTTAGCAGGACCGATGTGCATCACCTTGCACTTGTCAAGGTTGAATAGTATCTGCCCCATCTCGGACCACTTACCTAAGCTGCGAAGGCTGTCTCTCAAGCGTTCTACTCCTTCGTGCGAGCTAACCCCGCCAACTAGTTTGGTATCATCCGCGAATTTGGCTATTGTGCATAACAGTCCTTTCGCTATATCATTGATGTAGACAAAGAACAGCAGTGTACCGAGGATGGAAAACTAGGAAACCCCGCTCGTCACTGGGGCCCAACTTGAGGCTGCCCCCTGACTTTTACCCTCTGCCTCCAATCCGTCAACCAGTTTTCAATCCAGTCGACTACTTTCTCGGTAAGGCTGAGGACACAGATTTTGCTTATTAACTTGCGGCGGGACACCTTATCGAAGGCTTTTTGAAGGTCTACGTATAAGATGTCCACAGCCCGAACTCAATCGTACTCACTCAAGACTCGTACCATGGAAGAATTCGAGTAGATTTGTGAGACACGATCGGTTTCTGCGAAACCCCTGCTGGGAGTCTAAGATCAGGTTGTGAGATTCTAGGAGAAGGTAAGTGGTGGTCTACTTCTTGAACAATGGTGGCATGTTAGTGCACTCAAAATGTGTAATTTGGTAGTGTGGTGACGGTGATGATGTAACGCAGACTTCTCGCGGAGATGTCATCGTCGTTATTATTTTTTCTTTTAAGTAAATAAGAACAACAAAAATCCGTCGGAAGAAGGGGGAATTTTATTTTCCAGTTCGGTATCACTAAAATAATAATAATACCAACAATAATAATGATATTAGTTTGGATCTGCAGTTTAATGTGGGAACCGAACCTCGAGTCGCACCCGTTCCAAAGACAACCCGAATCAGCGCATCATCCATCGACTAACCATGCCCAATGTGAGTTAACTGGAGACTGTGTTTTTACTAGACTTTGTCATAGACTACTATTATTGTCATTATCATTATTGCTATTAACATGAGAGGAAAATAACGCCGTAACCAACAAATCCAAAGTCCAATGATTGAACAATGTTATTAATACAAAGCGTCAAAATAGAATGGCGGAGTTAACCACTTCCTCCCCCCCAAAAAAAAAATAATAATAATCAACTTTTAAATCACAACGCTAATAGGAAAATAGCTAATTGGGTAAATTTTAATACCCTCCCCTCCATTCCCCCAAGAGGGTGGGACAAAAATAAAATTAAAAAATTGCTTGAAAGTTGGATGTGAAGATCGTTCTGTCTCTCCTCTGTCAGCGAAGAAGATCAAAGGAGGTTTGTGATGGGTAGAGAGAGACGCCCTATTAGCCCGAGGGAACTGTGTCCTTCTTGTGAGAACGTAGAAACGTCCATTTTCTCGCTTTGACTGATATTTCAAAGTGGACAAAAAAGGCATTTTCGGCGTAAGAAAAGGAATAGGATAAAGAGAATAGTAAGTTGTTGTTTTTTTACGACCGAAGCGCACTCATTTAAGATGCCTTTATTTCTCAGTTGAGGTCTACTTTTTTCTCTCTTTCTGTTAAGTTAATCGCTAATTGTGCCTCCACCCCATTCAATCGTAAACGTGATCCCCGACCGGATAATGAAATTCACATAAAGGTTAAAATGACAATCACTAGCAAACCCGAGGGTGCCAGGGGCAGGTTCGTGTTAGGAGGGGAACATGTGCAGTAAGAGCGGTAATCGTGTTCGTTGCTACCAGCAAGCGAGCGTGGGACCCCCTTCATGGCCCAGAGGAGAGCCATCCGTTCTACGTCAGCGGAGTGTGGATAGAAAGCCCACTAGGCGGGTGACGTAGACGGAAGAGTGAGGAGTGGTGTGCGCAATGGAGTAGAGTTCTTAAAGTTAATAGACTTCACGACCGATTAGTTTTAGTCAGACTTTAAAATACAACCTTTAGAGTAATTAGGTGTTAACGTGGTTAGATATAGCGCTAACTCTTCTTAATTGCAGGTTTATTTAATTGTAGGTTATTTAATTGTTGATTATTTAATTGTAGGTTATTTAATTGCATCTAATGAGTTAAGGGCCCACCGTCAAATTATATCACTTTTAATTTCTTCCTTAATGAACCTGTCAACTGCAGGTCGAAGCGCCCTCTGGGGATATCCTCGCATAATTCCTCCTTTTGCCGCTAAGTCAATTTATTTTTTCCCTTCAGCTACGGCTCTCGTCCAAGAGTCCCCCCCCCCACACACACCCTCTCTCCAAAGTTTGTATACTAGAGAATTAAGGCCCTTTAGTGCCATGGCGATACCATTACATATAAGATATTTCTTAAGAGGGAAGACGGAAGTAATTTAAAAAAGGACAGACTTAATAGGATGTGGACAGACAGAAGAAAACAATGAGAAAGAAGTGGTAAAAGGATGTAAAAGAGTAGAGTCAAACTTGACCTTCATCACTAGAAAGATCGATTTGAAAATCAAGAACAAATCCGTACAAAGAGCATAACTGCCCGCAACTCAGTCTCCTAGTAGAACATCAGGATAAAAGGTCACAAATACACAGGGTTCAAATATCGAACAAGAGTACAACGATCGAGGAACTGTCGCCCATTTTCCCCACCAACTGCCTCGTACCTCAAAAAAGGCTCTACTTTCTGGGATTTGGGTTCGTGAGATATTATATACACAAGGTGGTCCCTCCCCCTCCCCCTCAGGTATTTAAGATACAAAGATTTATCCTTATAAATTCCTGCAGCAACCCACCTGACGTCACCGCAAAATAACTCGTGCTAATAAATCTGGAGATACCACGGTGTTTACAAGGCTGCGGAAAGTAGGCTTAAGGCCCAATGCGCCGCGCGTTTTTCGCTGTTTTTGGTCTTGCTGCGCGTCCAGCCGTGCATTTATTGGGATCTCGAATAGTTCTTAGTTTTTAATCTCTTATCTTTACTTTTTATTCATCGTTAATTCCCCAGTATGCACAAACCTTTCGTTGGTTTACTAGTAGTTTCCTTTTTTCCAAACTGCTAAGACATTATTGGGTTTATGACAAGAAAATCGATCTAGCCATGGAACTTCGATAAGGCGAAGCATAGAACTGACCATCAAACTAACCAGGGAACAATTAGAGCCATTGAACTTAACCTTAGACCAACAACAGAACCAAAAAGCAAACATAAAAACAACCCTAAAACTAGAAACAGAATTAACCAATGAACCAGAGAATCAATCCGAGATCCAAAGAGATTACCATTAAACCAAACAGTATCAGAGAAGCTACCATGAACCAAATGACAGGGACAACCATAGAACCTTTCAATTTACTTAAGGGAACCGTATTTACTGGAGTGATTCGGTTAGAAATCTCGATTTTATCGATGGAAGCTTCATAAATTCTGTAATGGCCTCCCATTAGGGCGCTGAAAGGTCGATAAAAGGCAGAAAGCCGCTTTACTAAAAGGAATCGCATTGGATGTAGAAGAGATGAACTATTATTTTAAAGATGCATCCGTGAGAATGGGTGAAAACTGCTAAACAGAGAAGCAATCTGGAAGAACACATCCCCATAGGTCTAAAATCCGGGGGCGTATGAAAGCGAGTTTAAAAGCCTCAGCGAACAAACCCAGGATTCAAATATTCGAACTCGTATCAATGGGAAGAGCTGGCTCCCATTAACCGGGGTATTAACATTTGGACAAAAGCAACAAGAAGGATAAAAGGAAAGAAAAGGATTCGAACTCGGCCAAATTGACAGTATTGCCAAAGTGGGAGATCTTGAGGAAGATGTATCTAATTAAGCCTACAAGAACAAGTTCGCATAGGGAGAATTAGCAATTAAACTCTGAACTCAACTACTCCCCTGTGAGTGGATAGATAAACATTGAATCACGCTGCGCTTGGGTAGACAAACATTTAATCCAACTACGATTGGATAGATAAACATTAAATCTCGCTGTGCTTGGATAGACAAACATTTAATCCCACTGCAAGTGGATAAACAAACATTCATTGCCCTGCGAGTGGATAGACAAACATTCAATACACTGCGAATGGATAGAAAAACATTTAATTCCCCTGTAATTGGATAGAAAAACATTTAATCCTCCTGCAATTAGATAGACAAATATTTAATCATCTTTGTGAGTAGATAGACAAAATTTACTCCTCTTTGTGAGGGGATAAACAAATATTCAATCCTCCAGTGACTGGAAAGACAAACATTTAATCCTCTGCATGTGGATAGACAAATATTTAATCTCTCTGCGAGTGGATAGACATTTATTTCCCTGCGAGTGAATAGACAAACATTTAATTCTTCTGCAAGTGGATAGACAAACATTTAATCTCCCTGCGAGTGGATTGCTAAAAAAAAAACAACTATGCAGACACCCTTATTACACACATACGTACATGCATCGTACGCCCCCAAATACCCAGACAGTAAAATCTGGTGATGGACAGCGCTCCAACAAGCCTCGTTGCTGAGATAGCGGGGTTCCTTAAACGATCTTATTGCCCTGTACCTAACGATACACCTGAGTTTATTGAGCGGTTGTGGGTGGGGGGCACTGCGAGGAATATGGGGTCACTCTTAGAGGTATGGGAGTCGTCGAGCGACTCCCCTCCCACTCCCCTTTACCCTCAACCTTTTTTCCTCGTACCTACCCACGTTTCTTTAAACAATGGGGGAATCAAAGAGTCAAGGTATAACAAACTTCAGCTTTCGGGTGTACATGTGCGTTCTTTTCCTGACAAGGTAAGCGATTTTTTTAATTTAAGATTAAACAAACAAAGTTCAAACTTTTAGAAACCACAATTCAAACAGCCCCTATTTCGCGAACGAACAGCAGACCCCCCCGCCCACTATCTTTGTCTGAGACCTAACAGGAACTCTCAAACAAGACATTTGGGAATCTTCTAAGAGCAAAAAAAAATTAAAAACGAAACTAATCTATTTTTACTCTGCGCCGCTTAGGGAAACTCTTTCGTTAATCTTTTATACAAACGTCTCAGCTAAATAGGTACATTTGGTGACGCCACAATTGGATAGACAAACATATGATCTCATTGCAAGTGGATAGACAAACATTTAATCATCTCCCTGGCAGTAGATAGACAAACACCTTGCGAGTGAATATACAAACACCTACTCCCCATGTGAGTGCACAGAC
Source organism: Ceratothoa steindachneri (assembly GCA_963969495.1). Lineage (NCBI taxonomy): Eukaryota > Metazoa > Arthropoda > Malacostraca > Isopoda > Cymothoidae > Ceratothoa > Ceratothoa steindachneri. The sequence goes on from OZ018318.1 coordinate 64,785,328, forward strand.
AAACATTCAATTTTCATGCGAGTGGATATACAAACATTTAACCACCATGTGACTTAATAGACAATCATTTAATCCCTCTACGAGCGGATAGACAAACAATTAATCCCACTGCAAGTCGATAGACAAATATTCCCTCCTCCGAGCGAGTAGATAGACCAACACTTCTGACCCCTGCGACGTGATAGACAAGCATTTAAGGAAGTCCAATCAATCCAGTGTACACCTTCGTACATGTGCACCTAATATACGTACACATTGTGTTATGCATTGAAAGAAAGATATCTTAGAAAGTGTATCAGGATAGGCCCAGATTTCTCTCGTGAACCAGACTAATGATAGATGTCGGGAATGAATTATTATTATTATTATTATTATTATTATTATTATTATTATTATTTATTTAATATAATGGAGAGATCACAATTGTTACTTAAAACTAAGAACCGAAAACCAACAGGGGTATTTGCGCCGGAGGCGAACACCAAGGTTCGATATTCAACAGGATTAGTTTTAAATAAGCTCGAGAAGAAAGTGGAAAAGTTATGATAAGTAAATGGTCATTCTATTAAATGGAATTCGGCTAAGTTTATTTACCACTCAGAGGACTATATTTAAAATATATACTGTTGAATGCTCCTTCATTAATTCCTATCCTAACTTTAATATATCCTCCGGTCTCTTTAAACTGGACCCTGTCATTAAAAAGCTTATTTTAAACGAAATTTTCCATTTTAATTCTTAGCTCTAAGATTTATTAAATTTGTTATATTTCTTTTGTTTATTGAACAATGTATATGTAATTGCATATGTATGTATTCATAGTTATGTGACTTAATATTTCTACATTTCACAAACACTCTCTCACACTTGGATATTTTAGTAGAGATTTTATCTATATGCCTTTACCTTTTGGTACCTGTATTTAATCGCCCTTTTCTGATCATTTATTTATATTTTTCACCCCCTCTCTGTTTTGTGTCCTGTCCTTGTACGTGGGCGGAGCGTCGCTTAGTTTTCTCCTTTAAATATACCATTCTTGTAAAAGTAATTCTTTATGTATTCCTTTGATAATGAACTGAATAAAGTTCGAAAGTATGTGGAATCTGCTTTTCATTTTTTCTGTGTGATTTTATACAATTATTGCTCTACTCACACGCTACTTTATATATATATATATATATATATATATATATATATATATATATATATATATATATATATATATATATATATATATATATATATATATATATATATATATATATATATATATATATATATATATATATCCCTAGGATTCGGGACGCTAGGGCCGAGGGGAAGGGGCTGGGGGACGGACCACTCTACTAAACCCACCCCACCCCCCTTATGTAGCTGCAATGAAGATCGTGTACAAGGAAACGGATGCGATCCTTCTCTCGTTTAGCGCCTTAATAATTTAAGTCCCAAGACTGTCTCTCCAATACGAACCCGAGAATTTTCTCTATCCTATTGGCAAGTCAGTTGCTCTTTCGGAGAGTTTATAAAATGACTATTTTTGGATGAAAGGAGCCCTAAATAAGATTCATCGTTAAAAGAAAAAGAGATGTTTAAGTTTTAATGTGAATAAAATGGGAAGACTTTAGTCTCCCCTCTCAAATGTGACATTTTAGGCCAAGTGAGGCCCAGGGCGCGGTGGAATCGGTAGGCCAAAAGACAAGTATGACTGAATTTGGGGCAAAAGGAGATTTAAAAAGGAGATATAATCCAAAGTAAACATTATTTCCACTTCGACCAGCCACTCTTGAAGGGGCTTTCAAAAATAATCCTCCCAAAAGGGGATTACGTTTATATTCACATCTGTTTAGTCTTATGTGTAGGAATTTGTCAGAAGGATTTAGGCCTATTTCTCCGTCCCCCTTTTGTTATAGGAATATTGTTTAATTTCCTATACGTTTTTACCTGCGGCGAAGCAAGGAGGTCTATGGGTCATGCAAATCTCGTGTTAAGTTCATCTTCTGTCCGCAACGAGTCGCTGGCTCAATGTAGCCAGCTAAAACCAATACTACCAAAAGCAATTGAAGTCACTGAGTTCAAATATGATATAAGTTGAGCACCAGGTGGCGCTAAATCGGCCGTTTTCGCCGCAGGTCCACTAGATCATGTCGCTCTAGTTACCATTTGTTTCTATCTCGCCTTCTGGTTGGCTGCCTGCACCAGCATTTTTCTAATATGATCTTTCGTCCCGTGTAGGGTGAGAAGAATCCGTGATTTTGAAGGGGCAGTCCTGTTTTTGAACATTCTGAACCCTGTTCTACGCCGCCTCAATAAGGACGTTGTCATCCGTTTGGCGATCTCATTAAAATGAATTATGTAAATTACCATATGTATGCTAAAACAGCGTGAACTGAAGATCAGAATAACCATTAACTTATTTTTATCATAGTTTATGTAGTTGGAGCTGGCAACGCTACATTTAATATATTTTTTAAATATTTATTTAAAAAAACTACCGCAAAATAGCATTCATCCCCTTACATATAGTGATATTTTGACAAATAATTCTCCTACGTAGAACTTTATAATTTGCCTATTTTGGTTATAATAAAAAAAAAAACGAATGACTTTGGTACCGTAGGGGTTACAGATGGGAGGGAAATCGCGTAACATAGGGTGTAACCCAGGCAGAGGTGGGCCAGCACTACCTCTTTATAGCGGAACCGGTGGATGGATAATGCCAAGGTCACAGCATTGCCAACTGTAGATAGAAACACGCTAAACTTTAAAAAAAAACACACGCTATTACACAATCTTTATACATTAATATGCTTATAAAATTAATCATGTAGTACTTATCTTCACTTGCGAGAAACCCCACTGAGACGGCAAGAAGGCGGTGATATGCTTATTGTACGAGAGCGAAAGTTCATGAAGGAGCGGTCGAATTTCGCGGATCAAAGATTTAAGGTGCGAGTATGAGATCGCGCTTTGGGAATCGGTAGACAGCATGAATTCAGTGAAAGGAAATATAGTCAGTACGGAGGGCCTCCAAGATTGTGTACAACTCTTTAGTCTACCATTAGCACCGGGGATAAGGCAGAAGGAATAGAAGCCCCAAGACATTGTCTCAACCACGACGGCAGCAGAAGAGCTGTGGAGGGAACGGGAGCCATCCGTGCAGACGGCCATCCAATGAGAGTAGGTAGACGCACGATTAAAGAACTATAACAGGAGAACAATAGCAAGCTTCAAAGACTTGCTTCCTGCTTAGAGGCATTTGCAGATTGCTTCTGTAGGCAACATCGACGGAGGAACACCCAGGGAAGAAATCTGATAAGACTGGGGGTAGATGGAATGGGATGGCGGAGCCACTGTCCTTGAGAGGTGCAAATATCTTCACTGGAGGGTTCATTGATCTCCTGGGGGAACACTGGAGATGTTAGTCACGGCAGAAGCAAAGGGGGCGTTATATTATGCGCGGAGGCTGGCTACTGGAGAAGATCGGAAAGCTCCTTTTGCAAAACGAAGGCTCCGATTTAGAACTGAGTCAAGACCTTGGATGATAGAAGGGGATCGCGGAGTTTCCACTGCACAGCCAAATTACAGTTTGGACTAAACTAAATCGCTGTAGAGGAGTAGCAGCGTGCGTCGGTCAACGGCCTATCTAGTAGGGACAAATGGCTTAAGAGGTTGAGAGTGGACAGTCTGGAAATCAATGAAATGGGAAACCCGAGGTTTCCATCAAAGTTTTCCATGGAAAAGACGCCTAAAAACTGACTGATTGCTTTAACTGTATGGGGATCTCGAATATAAATAAGGAAGGGGGTTCGGCGTACTGGTAGATGTGATGTAGAAGATGCAGGAAGACTTCTGAGGGGAGAAGGATCATAATTGTGAAGTAGCCCAGTCGACGCTAGTAGTAATAGCAAGTTTGCTTGGTTCTCGTTGTCGCAGCCTCTGCCCACCGATACCGGCATTCACTTGAAAAATCGAACCAATCCAAAAAGAGCCAGAACAAGATGAATTCCGTCTCAGCTAGAGACAAATGAAACGCATCCTATACCTGAACTGCACTATGATAGTGCCCCAACCTCCCCGGACAACTAGGCTCTAACTGAAAAGCTACTAGTCATAAACAAATCACGAAAGCGCATCGGTATAGACCAGTATTTCCCATTCGGCTTGTCTGGTGTTACAAAATAATGAAGGAAGAAGGTTCCAACCACATCCCCTATTCCTACAGTCATTTTTTCTAAATATAAACGCGGTGGATTTCTCTCCTCCATCCTGCGGGAGAATAGTGCCAAATTAACTTCACAATGCAGGCATCATTATATGCTGCTTAATGGAAATAGTTTTGAACATGGAGGAGAATGGGTTCAGCACAATTTATAACAGCAATGGGACGATGTGGAAGGAGGGGCGCACTTAATTAGAGAACGGACTAAATTTTAGGATATGGGAAGGTTGAGCGGGAAAGGCCTGAGTTAATTTGGGGTTTATGTCCATCCTCGAATTTTGTGGGCGCTTTGTTAAAAATATCACTATTTTAAAAAATACGCAAATGGTATATAGTGTATATCTACGATATATACTATATATATCGTGTATATAGTGCTACGATATACACTATATAGCACTTTCACTACTAAATATTTTGCAAATTTCTAATTATGCTCTTATGACCAAAAATAGATTGGCTGCCATCTTGGGAGACACAGTGTTAATTGGAATCGCATCAGATTGTATTAGGCATCATTTTAAAGGGATTTTTTCTCTAAGTTAAAATATGACATGGAAATTTCATATTAATCAATTTTAAAGAAAATAGGATTGTTTTAAATATCATTCGGGGGTGAAGCTTATATGTTTGATATCAAGGAACGCGGTAGAAAAACTAGAGGTTTAACGACATTTAGCAATCGCCTTTTTAATTCGAATCTAATGTTAGGATTTCGAATTAGGAATATTAAGAGTTTATTTAAAAATTGCGGGGTGCATGGAGGGGTATGAGGGCGAAGACCCCCCCCATTTCGGAATTACCTTAAAATGATATATAATACAATATGATGCGATTCCAATAGCCTAACAAAAAAAACTACGTTAAAAAACAATTGTTTTATATATATATATATATATATATATATAAATTATCCATAAATTCGAGGGGGGGGGCATAACCCCCAAATAACGAAGGCGTGTATGTGTCCTAATAATGCCACTCGCTTCGAAGATGGCTCAACCAACGCAGCCAATCATTCCACACGAATGAGAAAATATGAATAAGAAACACAATACTCGGAACACAACAACAAATTTTAACTTTGTCTCTGCTACTTGAGTAAATGTTGTTGTAACTAACTAATTTTGGTGCGCTGATTCCAAACCTTTGCTCAGATTTGTCCTAGCAAGTAAGGTTCCTGAGTTATGCAACTAGGCTATATGGCTCACTTTGTCACCTTGGATCAATTAATGATATAATTATTACGAGTTTGAGAAGAATGAGACGTTTCTGGGCAAAGGTTTGGAATCGGGACACCCTATTTGGCATTATGTACATCCTTTTACAGACCCAGACAAGATATGTATTACATATAAAAGAGATAGTACTCACCTAACTATAAATTTCTTAAAAAAATGTTTGAGACTCTTTGTCTTGTACGTGGATATAGGATCCTCCCGTTGTAGGAACCAGCAGTAGTCACCCATCATGTTTTCGTTGAAGCGGCCTTGATACCTGCTTTCCATCATTGCGATATCTCGGTGGAACCTTTACCCATGTTCATCACTAATATCACCTATATTAGATGGAAAGAAAGCTAGATGCGAATGCAAGAAATGCATCTTAAGAGACATCCGACACCCTATTCGTTGTTAGGCCTTTAGCATGTTGTCACTAGTTCTTCATAGTTTTCAGCCTTATGATTACCAAGGAAGTTCTGCACTACATGGACAAATGAATCCCATGCTGCCAACTCAAGTTGAGTTGGTTTATTTATGAACTCCCTGTCACGTATCAATTCTCTGATTTCCGGCTCTACAAAAATGGCAGCTTTAAGTTTAGCATCGGTTTTCTTTGCACCAAATTTCTCTTTGAGATACTGGAATCCATCAGAATCATGGGCCATTGCTTTAACAAAATTCGTAATAAGGTCAAGTTTGATATGAAGTGGTGGAAGGTAGATCTTCTGTGGATGTACCAAAGGCATGTGCTTCACATTGTATCAACCAACTATGTGTTCTTCTCTTTCGGGCCACTTTTGACAATATAATGATTCCTGTCATCACAGCTGTTCCATAGATATAAGAAGCACATATTCTTTGTATATCCTAGCTGCAGTCCAAGAAGTAAATAAATTACCTTTAGATCACCACATATATTCCACTTATGATGCGAGTAATGAACACCTTCCAAAATAAATTTCATTGAGTCGTATATCTCTTATCATCCCAACAATAAGTGTGACAGGAATTGAAGGTTTTTTGTTACCATTGCGTAGCAACACAGCTTTGAGGCTAGCAGTGCTTGCATCGATGAATAGTCTCCATTCATCAGGTAAATGCTCGTTTCTCAGCTGATTCATGAGGCCAATAACATCAGTACAGAAACAAGCACCATCCTCTTCTTTATAGAAGGCAGCTAAGGCCTCATGGCGTTTACGGAAAGTAGATATTTTTGCACCCTCCTCTAGAAGATTCCATTGCTGTAGTTTGGAGCCCAACAGTTCTGCGTTCTCCCTTGACAATGACAAATGCCTCACCAAATCATTCAATCTTTCTTGATTTATCAACTGGATCTTTTTTTCCTTAGAATCATCCTCATACATTTTATTGGCATTGTTATCCTCCTATTTAGGCGATGAATCATCTTCTTTAACTGCACTAGCTGATGGAGGAACTGGGATTGGCATCTCCATATTATGGGGGACTGGTTTTATAGCTGACTTACAATCCGGATATAAAATTTTTGACTTGTTCTTATTTGAGAATTCTGCAATATTTGTCATACAAAAGTAGCAATCAAAAAACACGATTTGTTGGCTCATGCCACACCATTGGTACAGCAAAAGGCATACCCTTCTGTGTGCCATTTAACCACAGTGTGAGCCCCGTATAACACACATTACAAGATTTGTGAGTTGTGAGGTGCCCAGGGCTTGTCTTGGTCACCAACTTCACAACCAAAATAATAATTGTATGCAGTTTTCACATTTTTTAGCTAAATTTTTTCGCTGGTTGCTTGGAGTATATCTTCCACAGATATAACAAAGGTTGTCTGGGCTATTTATACACCCTCGCCGATTCATGTTTTCAACTTAGTTTGTATATATCCTGTTATATACTTTTGTACAATCTTATTTCATTTAAAAATTAATTGAGAGATAAATCTGAAAGAAAAATGCAATTAATCAGTGTATGTAAATACCGTTTTAACACTACTACTATAATGGCTAAATTTCACGTGATAAAGCAGGAGTGTAACCCAAGAACCAAACACACACAACACATCCTCTCACTACGGTAGCCGGAGCAACACTGACCATATGTGTATCTCAGGAACCTTACGTGCTGGAACAATTCTGATTACAGATTCAGAATCAGCATACTCGATTTAGTATAAATCACAAGCTAATACCAAAGTAGCAAAATCATTGTTGACTAGTGTAATGATCATCACTTGAATAGAGCTCAAACGATGTGAGTGGCAGTGGCTTTTTTTAGTTAAATAAAGAGAAACAAGAGAATTAGCACCAGAATGTTATGAAGAGGTTTGGAAAAGAAGTGATGAAAGGAGGATAGCAGGAGGTAGACATAAATCAACATGATAAAAATAGCCATTAGAAAACCTCAATTAAGATCGTCAACGAATGAAAGTAACCGAATTAAAAAGGATGGTAGAAATATGAAAGCAGAAACATATTAAATGCGCTGATACTTATAACATTTTTCTTTATATGAAAATTCCAACATTCTAAAACAAAGTATGGAAACTATGAGTCATAGATAAACAAATGCTGCCTAGGCAAAACTAGCCTAGAATCCGTGACATTTCTCCCCAACATTTGCTTCCGCTGCTCCGGGTTCGCTGTCATTTATTACTCTCGTGAAAAGATAATGGATATTATTCCCTAAACTTATATCTAAAATCGCTCCTTTTACGTGTGATATAGGACATGACTGTTCAATCATTTTGAAGATCCCCGTCGGACCCTTACAGGACTTAGAATGAAAGGCCACAACAATTTCACGAAATTTACCTGTTAAAAAGTAAATAGAAAAATTTTATGTTCAATTGTATCAATCAATTCGTAAAGATTTTGTTCATATTAAAATAGTTGATATTTGTAATTTTTTGAAGAATTACGTTTAATGCGATTACTATGATAAATTAAAGTCCACTAAAAGTTGCTTGGTCTCAGTTTCTATATTTGTTCTATGTGAAAGTTCTAGTGTAGTCAATCATTAATACTGTTTCTGTACTTCGTCATATTTTAGGTTAAAAATGGCTTCTTTATAAGAAGTACTTCCAAACAGTGAAATAATTTTAAAACCAAAGTTTGGATATTTATCAGGCTCATCAGCCGCCCAAATAAAGTTTTGCTGCAGTTTCTGATCGAGATATAATAAATTTTACATAGCATTTGATAAAACGGATTTATACTTTCATTCTCAGCATTCAATGGATTGCTAACGGGCAATCTGAACAAAATATGCCTTAAAACCATAGTTTTGTTAAACTGTAATTTGATAAAAAGTTCCTCGAAGTTTCAAAATGTTATTTTTTTCTAATTTCACTATAACCACCGGGTTTTTTTTTAACCAAAACCCGCTACATGAGTGTAGAGATTACAGATACTTTGGTCTTTTATCCGGTACAGAACAAGCAGATTGCGAGCGCAAGTTTTAAATATATATATATATATATATATATATATATATATATATATATATATATATATATATATATATATATATATATATCATCACTAACTCTATAATTTAAGAATGGATTTTTTTAGTATTTTAATAGTAATTTCATCTTAGTTTGGTTATGACGTTTTTTTTATCAAAGTTCAGAAATAAATATAAGTATCAAAATTTTGTGAATTTTTCAAAACCCAAAGAATTACAAATGGTGAAGTTCAGAAAATTTATTTTTATATATCTTCTTCTATAACTATATTTTAGCAACGTGATATTTTAAAAGGGTGGAAATTTAGTTTAGGGTTCCTTTTTAAATTTATTATAATCGGCAAAGTTCAGAAAATTTATAAAAATTTAACCATGGCTGCTTTTTTTTAATTTAAATTTTATTCTTATTAGCGAAGCACAAGCTCCCCCCGTAGAGGGAAGTTTCGAAGCCATTGCCTGGTATATATATATATATATATATATATATACAATAATTTTTATTGAAAAACATACAAATGAGTGAGACGGCTGGTGCTGCTTGCCATGAAGTGTTTCAATGTCCAGCTCGATGGATGAGGTAGAGAACAGAAGAATGTCATTGAGGTTTGAGGTGGCGGTCCGAGAGTTGGTCGCGAAGGTGAGACTTCGTGTACTTCATTTTGGAGAAGAGCTGTTCGCAATAGTAGGTGCTGCCAAACATGGCCATTTTTTGGGGGGGGGGGTTCGGGGACCGGATTGCAATATCAATGCCGAGCAAGGTGGCGGGGCAGACGCTAAGCCTTCACGAGCCGGAGGTTTCCGCTCCTGCCCGAAGTGAATGGCAAGTATTTGAGTGTGGAATGTTACATGAAGCTGAAGTAGAGTATGTTGTGCTAGCATTGGTGTATGGTAGTGAGAAGAGGTTTGGAAAGAGAAGGCGAAAGCTCGAGTGAGAGCAGAGGCAATGGACAACTTGAGAGAGAGACTCGGTGTGAGCTAGGGGAAGAGAGTGAGGTGCGACTGGGTAGGAGATGTTTATGGTGTAAAGGAGGGTATGAATGAAGTTGTGACTGAAAGAGTTGAGATGGTGTGGGCATATAAGAAGAATGGACCGTGTGAATGATCGGCTGGTTATATGAATGAGTGTGTGAGAAAGAAAGGGCTGACCGAGGAAGGGATGATAGGTGTGCAAGGAGAGTTTATGAGGGGGCGTGTTTGGGGGATTCTGCCAAAGGGGAACCCTGACTGGATCCAGAGCACCTCATTGCTATGAAAAGCCAATGGGGCGTGGAAAAAATGATGGGCGGCCTTATATTTAATAAAGCATAAATGAGGTAAGGTGGGGGGTAATTTTGAATGGGGTTGAAGCTGGCCAACCCCACTTTGTCGCTGTTGAGATCTTTGCAAGGCAACGTGGAATGCACCTAAATGCTGGGCAATGTCATTTGCGAATGGACGTAAAGAAAGTGAGATTTTTTTCCCCTCAAGGACGCAAACACTAAAGCCATCTCACCTCCTCAATCAATAATAAAGGTTCTTTCTTACGCGAGACGATTTAACCCTTAAAGGGCATATGGTGTTACGCGGAACCACATAATCTCAAGTCACTTTGACTCTTAATATATAATGATTTAAGGGTTATTATATTTTTTTATATTTATGATCCAATTTGGCCGTTAAGTAAACAAAAAAATACTGAGGAGTTAAACAAAGCTCGACTCTATCGTCAGCATACCTTTAGAAGAAGATAATGAAGATGATAATCGCAATTTTGGTCGATGTTTAGGTAAAAGATGCAAAAGATTAATTACCATCTTCAATTTTGGAGTGGTTCCAAATCGGCTTTCGCGTGTCGAATCCCGAGGATGTTTTCATTTGCTTCCACGTAAGTCGCCCCCCAACCCCCCCACGCCGACGCCCTCCTTCCCTACACCATTATTGTATTACTCACGGTCGCGAGTTGAAATATGAACGGTATTTTGAGGTCTTTGAGATCCATACCTGAAAATGAAAACAAAAATTGAAATTTATTAAACAATATTTATTTACCTTAGCAATTAAATGAAATAACAAGGGTGGAGGAATAAGATATTTTATAGATATAATTAAAGCAAAGGTTACATAACAGTAACACAAAGGCTCGAAAAACAAAATGTTAATATTACTTCAGAGAGAATTGATTTAAATCAATCCTTCGACCTTTTTGCGCATATGAAATTAGCCTCCCCCCCAAAAAAAATCCACCAAACATTAAACACAAGTATGGATTATAGGCATAATAAAACGTGTATAGAACCCGTTAACCTTTACATAATTAAATATATTTCCTTCCCACCCACCCATAAACTCAAATCGCACATTTTGAAGAAGACTGATATAAAAACTAATAGACGGACGCCTAACCCTTCGACGCAAAGATCCCGGGTTCGAATCACTATGGAGGCTGTTGATTTATTTAATCAACATAGTGGGGGAGGGGGGGTAGTCAGAAAAATAACAATAGCCTTATAAATAATAAAATGTTAGACACGAGTCAACTATAATGGCAGATGTTAAAGGATACGGTGGCAAAGTTCGCCTAACCTAAATCCCCAGAAGAAAGTTCGTAAAAGCAGAACAAGTATTCAAAAGTACAAACGCAATCCCAAAGGGGGGAGGGGACTTGGACCCTAATCTGAAATGGACTCTCGCAAATTCACTCCGAAATATTCGAACCCCATCGAACGAAGGCAGATTTGCAGTAATTTAGAAAAGTGAGCCATCCATTTTGACCGTTTCTGCATCCGAGCCTTTGGGGGAGGAAAGATGACCCCCCCACCCCCTCATTCCATGTCCGAGTCTCTCGTGTACACAAAGTGTTGTCACTCATGTCGCCTCTCCATCCCTCGTATCGGTTTTCTTCTTCGCAATGCGCGGATTGAGGCGATGCGGACTGAAGGAGGGACCAGCACACTTGCGGTACTTTCGGACCAAATTTAGATGGGGGAGGAGGGGGGGAGTACCCTTCGGTACGTTTGGTACTATGGATGGTCATAAAATTTGGCACGTTTTGAGTGAAGAAGAAACAAACGAGGTTATTTGCCTATTCAACCAGATTTATGGACGAGGTCTCCAAACTGGATAATGAAATTCACATAAAGATCAGGATGACATTCACTGTCAAGCCTTTTATATCGTGGACGAGATTCTCGATGATGAAATTCGCATAAAGATCAGGATGCCATTCAATGTAAAGCCCTTTTATATCGTGGACGAGATCCTCCGATCGGATGATGAAATTTGCATAAAGATCAAGTTGGAGATCGAACATAGTTGGATCAGAAGGTGTAAGCCTATGTTTCATCACCAACCGGACAGCGGGGAACCATTCGTGGCTCATGGGAGAGCCACCCGTTCCGCGTCAAGGGAGTAAAGATATGAAATCCCTTCGGCGGGATCCTTAGAAGGATGAGTGATGTGTTGGCTGTGCGAGGAAAGGGAGATGGAAGGCGCAGGTGTAGCGCGATTGACTGTGTGTGTGGCGACTTTACTTTACGCCGCCTCACCTCATTGGAGGCAGCTCCCTACGAACGCCGATTTTTTTTTTTACTCCGCTCTCACACGGGATCGAATACTGTTGACCCAAAGAGTGGAGATCCATCGCCGTATCCACTAGGAGAGCGACATCTCCTGCAATAAAGGGCACTAAACACACACACACACATATATATATATATATATATATATATATATATATATATATATATATATATATATATATATATATATATATATATATATATATATATATATATATATATATATATTATTCACTATGAAGTTTATTAGCAAATGCTCACATGATTGTGTGAGTCCTTTAATTACATGACAACGGCTCGAGCCTCATTTGCTCATTTCTGGTCATAAAATTTCAATATTTACAATAATAAAAAAAAATAGCTCATGTTCAAGTCAATTTTATCTTTCACGCAATTCATCTTCAGTTGACGCAAGTTGTGTTCGCTCACACATTTCTGCTTATGAGGCGCTGCTATTTCTAGCCGGCATCTCCTCGAGCAATCGTTTCATCTTGCTTCCGCCACTCAAAAAGAGGACGGCCTAAAAATAGGCCACTCTCCCAAATTACCTTTCACACTTTTGAAGTCATCAGCTCTGAATTTTGGCTTCACTTCCGCTCTCGTCTGAACGAAAATCAGATTTTTTTTCCGCTTCTTTCAAACAAGTTCATGTTATTCATAATTTAATCCATTCAGGGACATTTTTTTTAAAGGAAAATTAAAGCGAAAACAACGAGGGCATCTTCCCTAAAACTTTTCTAAGGAGATCTGCAAAGAAAGTGAAAATTAGCGGCAGATTTTCCTAGTAAGCACTGAGGGCGGGAGGGCACGCAACAGCGGGCGTTGATGCCGGGCGGGTATACATTGCTCAAGGGCTGCCCTTACTACATACCCTTAACACAGCCTCGCGGGCCCATTCCGGGAAAATAAGCAATACCCAAGCACGTTTATACAGGAAGGAGTCCGTTAATTCCTAAACTCCCCTCCCCCCCCACACACACGCAGACTTGTGTGCTGAATACGGCAGTGTATGTTGGAAAGGATCTTCTCAACGAGTGGGATTATTCGATGGTAAACATATAATTAGATCAGCGTATTTATTGACCAAGCAGGAATTTCCCGAGAAGGAGTCAATCAATCGACCAATATCTCCTGAGAGAAGAGGACCTTCATCTCCACTCACAGGTAGATGGCAATAATACGGAAGTTCAGAGGCAGACAGTGATCTGTATGACTCCTTTGTCTTGCTTCGCGTGTGTGCGTGAAACGAGAATTCATTAAAGAACATAAACAGACTAAATAGAAGCAAAAGAAAAGCGCATCAACACAGTAATGATAAATGCCCGACGAAAGCTGATTCCATAAACGCTTGTTTTCCTAAAAAAAAAAACATTCTTCGGAGTCGCTAATAGAAACGAGAACGTTTAGGAACGTTTTTCTTATTTCCTGCAGTATGTTTATCCATATACGGATTTTCCGTTTTCGTTTATTCCCAAACAAATATATAATTCACATACAGGAATGGACGTTCAAAAGTCTGACCCGTTCAAGACCCGCCCCTCGGATGTGTGTAAAGGTGGTCTTGGGCTTGTCTGAGCAACTACACTTCCGAACCTCATTCCTGACACTATTTGCGGAAAACCACAATACCGTTCAAAAAGATAAGAAAACTATTAATTAGCAGATAAGCAATTTAGTAGAAAATTGAAGTGTCTCAAATGATCCTAACGTTTATAGTTTTTTCTTGTAGAGACCGGCAATGTTTGCATTGCAGATAACTTCACTACAAATCTCGTCTACGTTAAGTCATTCTATTGCTGGCTGTCGTCCAGGTAACATGCTTAATAAATACTTCACGCCTTTCTCTGTCCGCGATCTAATCGTAAAGCTGCGCCATCAAGATGGTCTTTCAATTGGAGCCATTGCAGAGACTGTCAAGCGCTCCAAAAGTGTAGTTCATAATATTGTCAATCTATGACAAAACAGGTTTATACCGGATGACAGCCAAAAATATCCACTTTTTTATAATGCTGTAATTTGTTAGCCATTAAAACTTGAAGGTAGAAAAAGTATCATTAAAAAGAACAATATTTGAAATTTTATTCGCTAACTTTTTAACATTTGAAACGACCACCACCGACTTATAGCACTTATCAATACGATTAGCAAAATTTCTTATGGCATTCTGCAAAATATTGACATTGATGGATGCAATGATTTCTCGAAACTCATTCTGCAGTTCTGCGATATTAGACGGTGCAGCTCGAAATAGTCTTTCTTTTACAAAACTCTATTTAAAGTAGTCCTATGCGACATTAGTCGTTGAGGAAATCGAGCCTTCGAACATGTCATGGTGGCACATGTAGTATGGGTTGTAGCCCCATCTTGCTGAAATCTTCGTCAGATTATGTGCTATTGGCGAAAATGCTTCTGAGCATGTCAAGATATCTGGCAGCGTTAATTAACTGAGTGAGCTTGTCCTGTTTCATGGACCTCAAAGAAATAGGGCCCATAAATCTTATTTCCACTTACTTCACACTATATTGTTATCTTTAGTGAGTGTAAAGGTTTTCGAAAGTGATTCATTTGGCTTAGTTAGTGATCACTTCCGATAATTCTGTATATTTGGCATGTCTTTCATGTAACCGTGACATTCATCACTGAAAATTATATTATTCAATACTAATTGTTTATTGTCGCACATTTCTTTAACCCTGAGGCAAAATGATAACCTTCGTTGCTTATCTTGTATTGAGATTTCTTGATGACTTTTGTATAGCTTTAAATTAAGATCTTTTTGGAGAATAGTTCGCACAGATTCTCTATTCAAATATGTCGCAGTAGCCATTTTTTTCCCTGACTTTGTTTCATTAGCATCAATTAAAGTGCTTACCTTGTCAATATTCGTTTCCGTCCTCATACTTTTCTTACGACCGGAATTTCCTTTATTTAAATTAACAATTGTGTTGTGTGCATTCTAATCTCTGTATTGTTTTTTGTGTAATTGTATACCATATCTTGCTTGTAAATGACGAATTGATTTGATTATGGATCAATGTGGAATCATTAATTCCACGACAAACCCGCACTGTTTAACAGGTAATTGTGCATTTTTTGAGAGCCTAAAACAGAACTGTTTAATATCCGCATATAAAAGCTATCCTAGGCTGGGATAGCTAATAAAATTTCAAATATTGTTCTTTGCAATGATGCTTATTGCTATCTCTAAGCTTTAATGGCTAACAAATTACAGCATTATCAAAAAGGAGACATTTTTGGCTGTCACTTGGTATAAGGCTCATAAATCAACCGGTGAGCCAAGGAAGACCTCAAAAGGACAGTTTCAAGATGGCTGCAGCAGTTTCTCGAGACTTTAGTGTGATTTTTGGCCATCAATGAATCCATGAGACTGTGTCACGTCGGCTGGAGGAAGACAAGCTTCACGCTCGCACACCCACGGTCAAGCCATTGATCCGTCTGAAGAAAAAGGAGGCTTGTCTTGCCTTCGCCACTGAACGGGTGACATGGGCGGATGACCAATGGAGCCAAGTCCACTTCTGTCACGAGTCTAATTTCAATTTGTTCGGATCCGTGGGCAGAATGTTCGTTTGTAGCAGAACATGCGAAATATCGTCTGCTAAAAGAGTGAAGTTTTGCGGAGGAAGTGTCATGGTGTGGGGCGTGATTTCGTTAGAAGGTACTGGGACACTTGTGCGCTTACGGCCACAGTGAATGCACAAGTGTACAATGAATTGCTGAGACAGCATGTTTGGTCCCATCTGCGATATCCCCTCCCATCCCCTTGCCACATTGCCAAGTCGGTGAAGACCTTCCTGGACTACGAAAACATCCGTTATGAAGTGGCGTGGATTCCATTGAAAATGTTTGGAAGGAAATCGGAGAGGTCTAAAGCGAGGAATCTGAAAACAGTTCGGGTGATTTTGGACACTTAAATTTTTATAGAAAATTGCTTAACATCATCATCATCATCACTAACTCTATAATTTAAGAAGGGAATTTTTTTGAGTAGTTGAATAATAATTTCATCTTAGTTTGGTTATGACTTATGTTTTTTATCAAAGTTATTTCTATTAATTATTTTATAATATCAAAAAACAAAATCGTGAAGTTCAGAAATAATTATAAGTATCGAAATTTTGTGATTTTTTTAAAACCCAAAGAATTACAAATGGTGAAGTTCAGAAAATTTATTTTTATATATCTTCTTCTATAACTATATTTTAGCAACGTGATCTTTTGAAAGGGAGGAAATTTAGTTTAGAGTTCCTTTTTTTAAATTATTATAATTGGCGAAGTTCAGAAAATTTAGAAAAATTTAACCATGGCTGCTTTTGTTTAGATTTTTTATTAGCGAAGCGCAAGCTCCCCCCCCTTTTTCGTATGTGGGAGTGGCGAAGCCATTGCCTGGTCTCTGATAATTTCGTTTTATTCATCCAATGTGCAAAACCTTTACCCATAATTAGTTAATATGTGTTGGGTAAGGTACACAAATTTTGGAAACCTTGGATTTTATCTGGCAAAGTTTAAGGAAGATGTGATAGAAATACAACCGTTCTCATCGTTGATGGATGCTACTGTAAAAGCAAGATATAAATTGGGCGTGGATGAGCGGATGAGACTAAAACAGGAGTATTAATGAAAATTGAGAGGGACATGGAAGACAAAAGGATCAAGGAGATGAAAGGACAGCTTAATTAAGGCCAATCCACTAATTAACGTCAATTCATCTCTCCCTCTAGTACTATATATATATATATATATATATATATATGTATATATACATAATTATAGTATATATGTACCGGGTGTCCCAAAATTGAGTGCGTATTTTGATGAAATTGAAAACCTTTTGTGAAAAACTCTTGTTGAATTATGTTCGCATCATGTTCAATTTGTGCTCTGCACAAAATTGTAGTGTTCCATGTACAGGGTGTCCCAAAATTTTCATTTTTTTTTCAATCCTTTTCCGAACCCTTTAATAATGAATACAGAAGAGCGAATATTTGTTTTGATAGCTCGTATCAGAGGAGTGAACTTTAATGAAGTACGAGAAAAGTTCCAAAGAAGGTTTAGAAGACCTGGACCTACAGACAACGCGATCCGTTCACTTATGAACAAATTTAAAAGAACCAGATTCGTACATGATGAGAAAAGAAGAGGGCGGAAAAAGATTAACCTCAACAAAACTGAACAAATTCGACAATTGTTTGAAAATAAACCAAGAAATTCGGTAAGAAAGGCCAGCCAGAGACTCGATATGCCCAAGACAATAGTGCACAGAGCGTGCGTTCAACACTTGTTTTTCAAAGGATTGAAAAACAAATACAAATTTTGGGACATCCTGTACATGGAACACTGCAATTTTATGCAGAACACAAATTGAACATGATGCGAACATAATTCAACAACAATTTTTCACAAAAGGTTTTCAATTTCATCAAAATACGCACTCAATTTTGGGACACCCGGTATATCCTCTGTCGTGGTATACGGCCGAGTAGGTATGTACGTTTGCTCCGTACATGAGTAACTCCGTTCTACTTTTCTCTAAGAGTGCTTTAAGTTATTTTTTATTCTTTAACACGGGAGGATTCGTGTTATGATATAATTATTGCCATTTGGAGCGTTTCGAGGATCTAATTAAACAAGCTCGGAAAAAAATATACTTTTAATTACATAAAAAAATCAAATATTAAAAACTTTAAATATGCTAATGGTATAATAAGAGAATCTAATAAAAATTAATACTACCAATGAGTAATACGCGATGGTTGACACAAAATTCACTTTCGCACGGAATGGTAACTAACGAACATGAATGAGTTTTGGATTCCTTTTCTCTTTAACTAAGAGGGAGTCTGGAGTTGGATGACTTTGAACGAGAACCTCTTCGATGCGATGATTAGAGACGAGTTGAACGGAAGCCTTCTCACTGGCGTGAGACTGGCTCGGAAAACAGCTTATCGTCTCTCAGGGTGAAAGAAACGCTTGGTGAGTCGATTCGGGAAAACCAGCTGATGCTTATCCCGAGGTAGGTGGGGAGCGCGTGGTGAGGCTTCTTGACTTGAAGATATAAGCGAGGGGATTGGGGATGTACGGGTTATTCCAATCCCTGTGTTACACTTGCGGGCTTCTCGATGATGAGACTTGACCAAGAGGTGAATCTTGTCTAGAATGGGAATTCACGTTGGTATTCCTCAATGGTGAGGGTTATTTCTGTTTTTATTCAGAAAAACTGAGATAGGGAATTTCTCTGGACGAGAATGGCATGTGAATGGGTCTCGATACCACTGGTCTACTCTTCTAAGCGACCCAAGGAACGGCTTCGGGAAGGAAAATTCCGCTCGGTTCCACTGTCTTCTTGATTGCCCGTTTTACTCAGGGACTGCTCTTTGTCTCTCGATTGCAACTCCGATTCTCCTTTTACATTTCTCCAGATCGAACTATATATACGTCGATTATCCCATGGGGGAAGGGGAGGGGAGACGGGGGCCCACCTTTAAGCCTCTCTCCTAGGGCATAAATTTTCAACGTTGTGACAATTCGCCCTTCTGGTTTACATACAGAGAAAGTGAAATTTCATCTATTTGGCGAAAATAGACATAAACAATCGGAGGGTACAGTCAGCCTATTCATAGATTTTTA
Organism: Ceratothoa steindachneri; assembly: GCA_963969495.1. Taxonomy (NCBI): domain Eukaryota; kingdom Metazoa; phylum Arthropoda; class Malacostraca; order Isopoda; family Cymothoidae; genus Ceratothoa; species Ceratothoa steindachneri. Next base: position 64,804,422 of record OZ018318.1, read on the forward strand.
TTCTAATGGCTATCCCACCCTCCTATGTTTATATTAACGGACTACGAAATCTGTTGATTGTAATCCTTTTTTTGCGAGCGACGCTCAATGATCTTTGGGGAAGAGGGGAGGGGGGGGGAAGGTTAAAGTATCGGCCCATATGGAACGTAACCGTTGACGCTGTATAAACAAACTAGCGTATGTTTGTCCTCGTGATATTTATTTTCCCACATCCTCCCTAACTCTATATTTTTAGACGGGATTAAAAACAAAAATCTCTTGGTTTGGATGTCCGGGAGAACGTGAGCTGGGTTTAGACCGGCGAGATATCTATTATTTATGTATAACTAGAAAACTTTAATGCCAGCGATTGAAGATGACGGAGGTCTCCCCGCAAATAAATCGATTCTAACACTGTGGTTTCTTTCCTGCATCATTTAGTGTGCTTCTTTGGATATATATATATATATATATATATATATATATATATATATATATATATATATATATATATATATATATATATATAAAATATATATATGCAAACAAATCCACAGACAAATGAAAGGCAGATTCCAAGTACTTTCGAACTTGTTCAGTTCATTACACTGTGTAACACTTTTTGTTACAGAGCAGAAAATAGGCGATTCTAGATTATTTTTAGGCGCTGATTACAAATTTGTCTTAAGAATTTGCATATCACGTCATTTTTGTGTAATTTGAATTTTCCTTTTCAAGCAATTTCACACTTTTGCTCAATATTGTAGCAATATGCAATTTTTAATATATTTAATATATACAGGGTGTTCGGAAAGTCACTGTGCACTTTTCAATTATTTTTTTATATATTTCAGATTTCGACCCCAATATGGTTTTCAAGCGAGCAACTGATAAGCGGTGTTTAGAAACAAAATAAGAAGGGTCGAAGCCTGTATTGATGCCAAGGGGGGGTCACTTTCAACATAATTTATAATTGTCATTTATATTTACCTCCTGTATTCTATATTGAATCATTTATGTTAATAAATATGTAAGTGCATAGTGACTTTCCAAACACCCTGTATAATAATATATATTAATAATAATAATAATATATATATATATATATATATATATATATATATATATATATATATATATATATATATTTAATATATATAAAGTAGACTATATTGAAGCTCAAATATCATTGAATTCTAATTACTGTGGGGGTTTTTCAGTTTAATACATACTTATTTGTGATATTTTTTTCTGCTACTGATAACTGGTAACTGGTAAAGAAGATAACACGTTTAACAAAGTTTTGCCCTGATAAGAACCTTACGATAAGGATCTCACATTGTGTATCGTTTGCTTGCTCAAGTTAGTATTTGAAATCTTGTCATGGCTTTAAGTTCTGGAGGCGGATGTGTTTGTGGGCAGTTCACACCAGTGGCACAACGGAGAAAAATAGACACAGCAGTAAGGATAAGGCAAGCCTACAGATACTATTTTGGATGCAAAGTAGGGAACCATGATAAAGATTGCTGCACTCAGTGTAACACAATGTTGACAGCTTGGTTAAATGGGAAGAGGAAGGCAATGCCATTTACTGTTCCCATGATATGGTGTGAGCCCTCAAATCACTTTGATGATTGTTATTTCTGCCTAACAATTGTGGCTGGATTTTCAAAGAAAAACAAATCTAAAATTGTTTATCCAAATTGCACATCACTTCTTCTTGGGTTACAGTTGGGATACACAAAGTACATGTGCTTTTTATGTCTATGAGATAGCAGAGATGATAAAAATCACTATAAAAAGCGAGAATGGCCAGCCAGAGAATAACACATTGTTGGCAAACATAATGTTAAACATGATGCTTTAGTAGATCAAAAAAAGTTCATCTTCCACCTCTTCAAATTAAATTAGGGTTAATGAAAAAAATTTTAAAGGATATGGATCAAAGAAGTGAAGGCTCTCATTATTTGAAAAACAAATTTAGAGGCTCATTAACTGATGCAAAAGTAGAAGCTGGAGTTTTCACTGGACCACAAATTCGCAGAGTTGTTTCTGATGATTCCTTCACTTTTTGTCTCAATGAAAAGGAACGCAAGGCATGGACATCCTTTGTGGAAGTTACTGAAAACTTTCTCGGCAATTTTAAATCTCCAAATTACCGAGAAATAGTAAACAATATGCTGGAAGCCTATGAAAAGAGGGGATGTAGAATGTCACTTAAAATGCATCGTCTGCATTCTCATCTCGATTTTTTTCCTGAAAATCTGGGAGCGGTTTGTGATGAACATAGTGAACGTTTTCATCAACAAATTTTGGTTAAGGAAATGAGGTACCAAGGAAAACTTAATCCAAATATGATGGGGGATTATTACTAGTCTTAACAAAAACAAACTTTGATGTCTCACAAAAGAAAAACGAGAAGGTTACAGCAAAGTTTCTTTAAACTTTAAGGGCATAACAAACTTAATCAATTCAATAAAATCTTCATAACTTGGGAGGCAGGGGGGAGGGGTAATTTCACCAGTGATGTACACTGTCTGTCCTAAGCCAGAATAAAGAAGGAAGGTCCCCCACTTTTAACATATTTTTTGCTTAAAAATTACAAAATTACAAAATAAAAAGAATTTTATTTATTAATCGGAACAAATAGCGAAAAATGAAGGGGGGGGGGGGTCATTACACAAAATCTAGACGTGTTAGAGAATTTTGGTTTTCAAATTCGGATTCAGCGCCCTCGAACTAATTAGAAACACTTATTCACATGTCTGTAGCAAACAAGAAGTTAACATTTGTTGCCTAGTGTTATCAAGGAATAACGAATGTTTTTTACAAAGGTGGTATATAAATGTGAAACAGAAGAGCAACGCCCCGCCCATGTACAACGAAAGGACCCAAAATAGAAAAATAATATAAAAGACGGATGTGAAGTATAAAACCAAATAGATAAGGTCTACTTCCGGAAAATTCCAACATGTGCGCAAATAATGTGGACATTTATGTGACTAAACTAAGTACATACATACCTGATTGTGAATACATAAAAATAAACAAGAGAGACATAACTAAATTAATAAATCAAAGGGCTAAGATTTAAAATGTCCAATTTCGTTATAAATAAGCCTTTTAATAACAGGGTCTAGTTTAAAAAGACCAAGAGATATATTAAAATTAAGCGAGGAATTAATTAATGACCATTCAACAATATTTCTTTGAACAAAGTCATCAGATTTGTAAATAAATTTAGCCGAATTCCAATTTAATAGGTTGACTATTTTCCGATAAATGGACGAAGAAAGTGCTGCTGCAATCCCCCCCTCCCCCTAATATTGTACTTATGCTGCCTCAAGCGTACACTACACTTAATGATTTACCGGTTTGCCGGTATATATATATATATATATATATATATATATATATATATATATATATATATATATATATATATATATATATATATATATATATATATATATATATATATATATATATATATTTATATATATATATATATATATATATATTATTTATATATATATATATATATATATATATATATATATATATATATATATATATATATATATATATATATATATATATATATATATATATATATATATATTCAGCGATCCGTTACATTTCGCTGCCTTCTCAAGAAAGTTCTACTACGAATTTCCTCCTCCCACCTCCTTTTGAGGCCTCCCTCTTTTGTATCTCTTTCATATAAAAGTCCCCAGTTTAGGACTTCATTCATTTTCCGCTTTTACTGCCTATGGTTCCCCTTTATCCCCCCCCCTCCCTCTAACAAGAGATCTGTGCATTAATCAAATTATAACTAATGGTTGCATGAAAATGCTTCCTACCTCCCCAGAATCCTCCCGTAACTCAGGAGAGAAGGATTCAAAATCAATACCTGCCCCACGCCTCATCCATTCTCCTTACAGGAATCGAAAAAATTCCTTCTGACAACTTAGAAAGGGCTTTACCCGTCAACCCCCCCCCCCTCACCCCCCCTCGCTTTCTCTCAGATGTTGGAATATTTTCGTATTTGGATGACGACCGATCATTGCTGCCATTTACCTCTTTTTCTCAGTCCGTTCGAGCAGATTCGGATGTTGGCCCCTGAGCGCGCGACCCATCACTTTGAGCTTCGATTTTCTCTTCCTTTGGCGGACGGACGAGAGGAGGGCGGACGGACGGACGAGCAGCAGCGGCAGGTCGCGTTATGAGGATCATCCCGAGCAGACCATCAATCGAACCGATTGATAGGGTGGTGGTTAGCGCTGGGTTTGTGTGTGTGTAGAGATTAGCAATGTTATTTTAAACATTTTACGCCATCTGCCACTCTTTGCTGGGTCTGAACAGGCGCGAAAAAGAGAGTGGGAGATTTAAAAGAGGTGCAAAAGGCCCGAGAAAGAGCACCACTTTCTCTTGGGGCGCTGGGGTCGGAAGGACATGAGGCATTCCAGGTTTTCGTTGTAGCAAGGGAGACTGTTCTAGGAATCTGCCTTCTTGTGTAATAATCCCGTGAATCTTTTGTTGCCTTAGTTAGCGGATTCGCAAACCTGACTTGCCTTTATGTAGGCGATTCTGTGAATGTCTTGCCTTTGTCCAAGTTATAAATATCTTGTTTCATGTCCTGAGAAGGCCTGTTCTATCAGCCTTGTACTGTGTTGTCATGTCCTACACTGCCCCGAGAAGCCCTGTTCTTTTCAGTTCGCCGCTACACTAGCCTGATAAAGTCATATGTTGTCCTGCACTGCTCCCAAGAAAGCCATGTGCTGTCCAGGCCTGCCTTGCCATAAGAAAGCCCTGTGCTATCCAGTACTGTCCTGAAAAATCCATGTGGTATCCACTACTGTCCTGTAATACCCTGAGCAAGTCCTGTCCTGCACTGTCTTGATAAAGCCATGTTATCCTGCATTGCCCCCAAGAAAGCCATGTGCTGTCCAGGCCTGTCCTACTATAAGAAAGCCCAGTGCTACCCAGTACTGTCCTGAGAAAGCCATGTGCTATCCAATACTGTCCTGTAATACCCTGAGCAAGTCCTGTACTGTCCAGTCCTGCCTTGAGAAAGCTCTGTATTGTCCTATGATGTTCTGTAGTATCCTGAGAAAACCATGTCCTGTCCTGCAGTGCCCCGAAAAAAGTCCTGTCCTGCACGCCCTTGAGAAAGCACTGTGCTCTCCTGAGAAGCCTTGTTCGCTCCAGTCCTGCCTTGCCCCGAGAAAGTTCTATGTTATCCAGTTCTATAACAATTGTGTCCAGTCTTATCATGCAGTGCCTTGAGACAGCCCCATGCTGCACTGTCCTCAAGTAATCATGTGCTGTCCTGCACTGCTTTGAGACAGCCCTGCCCTGCCAGTGGATTTCGACATGGTGGTTCTGAGTGGTTTTGGGTTCAAGTTAAAGGCCTTTACCCATTTGCTGACCTTCTGTTTGGTTCCAGAATTTCTAATCGTATTCCCAAATTGGACTATAATTTTACCCCAAACTATCGGGTTCAACCATAAAAAGGTTCCATAAAATTCTCTCTCAATTTGTAATTACTCTATGAGCGTGAAAGATAGTGTGATGTTTCCACACTACATTGAAGCTTATGTAAAGCTTTTCGGGTCGCACAAGTTAGAGGCAAATTTTGAATACATATAAATTAATCGCAATTACCTTTGTGTATTTTTTTCGTATGTACTAAATAGTCATAGATAGAACTACACATTAATAACTAAGGGTAATTTTTTTTGCATAGTTTTGCCGCCCCTTTTAATAGGGGCTTACAACTTAACGTGGAATCTGAACCACGATTTACAATTAATTATTTGACGCAATATCCAATATTACCAAACTTAAATAATGACCGAAAATATAAAACTATGCCTATATGAAGTGAGTTTGTTGGGGAATGCAAATCATTAAGATTTTAAAGGCGTTCCAAAATTGGACAGAATTCGCGTTTAAGGCGAGATTTTGGCAAAATGTATAATAATTAATTTTCAATATTTAGTCGAATTCTGAAATGAAAAGCCTGCGCGTGCCGCAGTTTGCCCACCTCTGCCTTAGACTGTGATTCTAAAGTTTAGTTAATCAGTGCACACTTTACACCTCCAAACACCCAATACATACACACAACAAAGACGGACTAATTGTCGCAAATACATACATAAACAGTGCTTTACCTCTGCATTAGCAACGTCTTCCTCGCGCCCTTGATATAAAAGGAACTAAACGATAGAAAGTCATTAAAGAAGCGCCTTAATGGTGTCTCTTCTTCACCTATTTCTCCCGAAACCTCTTTAGCGTAAGGCTTCTTTCCTGCCGCTCCGTCTACTCGAAGGATTACGTATATATTCATGAGGTGGGGTGGTTTCGTGTCATTAATGCCGCTTAATTGGCAAACATCAGTGACGGATGATTTAAATAGTGCGATGGCCCCTTCAGCGGGGCTCTGAGGTTCATCGATCCCCCCATCAATTTAAAAACCTCCCGAATGCAAATAGCAAACACTCCATCGACTTCAGAAGTCGCCGAAATTTCCAGCGACATCTGGTCCAGTCCGAAGTTCGTGGTTTAAATCCAAACCAGAAACCAGACACATTCTCAGCCTTAGGGGTATGGGGTTGAACTAGGCCCCAAACCTTCTCAATAAAAGCGTATTCATTTGTCTCGCAAATTTGGATGCATCGCAAATCTAGGTAAGTTGCGCGGAGCTTTTCATAATATACTTAACGTTGTGCGAGGGGCGGTGCCAGAAAGGCACTTTTTGGTTAATATGTACCTATTTCACCTGACAGACACATTTTATATGAAGATGAATAAAGTGATAAATAATGATAATAAAACGTTTTTGTGTTAATTAATAGGTTTTGGGAAAGCATTTCTTTAACAAATTAGGACAATTTCGAGAAAATATGAGCAAAATGCCTTTCTGACTTGGTCTTTATTGCCCTCTCTTATTTTTTTCAATGGCCGACGAATGTCTCATACGTATTTCATTCTGTAATGACCAAAAATGGCACCCAAGAGGGGTTGCACATTTGCAGTTAGGTAAATTAAGTGTGAAGAAAACGTCTTGGAGCATAATCGGTTTTAAGGAACGCGTGGATACAAGTTTAGTCTCGTCATAAATTGTGTGTTAGCAATGTAGTGAATCGTGTCCTTTGCCTCCCTTTGACGTTATTGAGGTCCATACAGGCAACGCAGCTTCAATTAATTGATTTATGAAAGATGGTGTTTTGCCAGCTGTTATTTTGTCTGAACAAATGTCGTCAAATTTGTGCATTTTGAATTGGAGGACATTGGACATATTAAAGGTCGAAATATGGGTAGAATAGTAGAACAAATAATGAGAGAAGGTATAGTGGTGAAAATTTGGAAAAGATACAAGAGCTTAGTTCGAGTTTGAAAGATTTGTTCCCTGGTGGAAGGGTATCTCCAGCAAAAGTTCTGTTAAAAATAGCATAAAGAATAGAGTTGGTAGATCCCTGGTGAAAGGGAATTTTGACTCAATCATTCGAAAGCATTTGTTACTGATGAAGGCGTACACACAAAATATACACCCTCTGGCTGGAAAGACAGACGTCAAAAGGTTGAGTTGAGGTAGTGGTAATAAAAACATTACCAAGAGTATTGGGTAGATGCCTCTTTTGTCCCTATCACCAAAAGACGGAGAATCACGATTTCTTAAAAACAAGAGCAAAAATGTATCACCATTAAAATTCTCTTTAAAGGTAAGTTTACTTTTGGCCTTTTTAAGGTTGCTGGGTAGGTAGGTTAGGTTAACTTTGTTTGTTTTTTGTTTTTTTAGGCTATCTTCTAGCGGCCGCCAACAAGGGCAGAGCGGTTACAATTAAAGACAAGACTATTTTGGGGATAATTTTAAAACGAAAGCAAAAAAGTATACAAAGAAATGGCATACAAAAAAGACATGGTAAGCGGCCGAGGGAAGGCCCGCTCCCTACATTCAAACTACTATGGATGAAGGCCGCATCCATCAGAAACGGGTGTGAACGAAACTTATCCCGGGGAGGAAGAAGAGGCAACGACGCGGCTCGTCCCGGTGCTTGAGCAGGTAGCGCGCACGAGGTTCATCCAGACTGAGATATAACGAGACTGTGCCGACCAGTTTCGGGCACCATGCAGTCGTCCTAGCAAGGTTGTGGGGGGTACTAAATCAAATGGCACTGTATCATACGAGTGTGTCCGATTTCGAAGAGATAAAAACGACCTGTAGCCGTATGTCCTCGGGGAAAAGTCACGGCGCGATATCAAGAAAATTTAGATTTCCTTCTGCCGTCTCCCATCTTCTTTGGTCATGTAGTCCACATGGATGACCTGTTTCCTACCATGTAGTCAGAGTGCGGAAGAACAAAATGCATGTCCGGTTGCTTAGTCGTACAGACTGTTGGTACCCTCATTCCTGCAATCTCAAAATGCCTAAAAAAACAGCAGAAGACAATCTCGACACCGTCCAAGTTTGCAGAAGCCGAAGCGTCATCGAACTGTGAACCAAAGCAATGGCGGATCGAGAATAAAAATGGAAGGGAAGGGGGGGCTAACCTGAATTGCCCCCTCTGAGTAGTCTGAGAAAAGGGCACTGATCATTAATAATGATTATCTTACACACCATTGATAATGAATAACAGCATCTCACACAGGAGTGAGCACTAACTCTCTTGGGTTCGAATTTTTTTGCACACATCAGAAAATTATGAATTGTGGTTTATTGTAGTTTTTGGACGTCAGCTAAAATGTAATACTGAATTTAATAATTATTTTTCAGATTTACTTGTATTTTAGACGTATCATATAAGGTACATTCGATCGCAAGGGTTTAACACCCCCCCCCCTCCTGTTTTAACTGTTTTTATATATATTCTATATTATTACATAACTTTTTATGAATACCAAATACAAGTGTGGCTTAAAAAATATAAACATAAACGGGTCTGAAAGGGCTAATAGGAGCATTTAACATGCAGCATTGGTCACAGTATTTCACATGGACATAAAACTCCTGTTCTTTTGGCCAAATAGAGCGATTACGCTGTCTATTCTAGCATCAATTTCGTTGTGAACACCGATCAGCGCCAGGCCGCTGAGGCGTTCTTGGACCATGGTATTCCTTAAGTACGTGTTCAGTCCCTTCAGGCCAGAAAATGAACGCTCGGACTCCGCGTTCGAAACTGGGAGAATGATCAGAACTTGGATGAGCCTGGTCAGGTTCGGATACATTTGGGTCTGGGCGTGGCCAAGAGCATCTTCAATGAAGTCAAACTTGATTGTTGATGAAAACAAGTGCTCTATTTCCGCCTTGACGAGGCTCAAGGCCTCGATATTAGTCTCGTAGACTTTTGCTGTCTCCAGTAAAGCAGCAACATCGCCTTGAGCTTCGCTTAGCAGATGTTTGATGTTAAACGGGACATAGACAGAGCAGCGGTAATATTCCTCAGCTGTGTGGAAGGATAGGTTCGCTCGCTGCGTTTGCCGCCTACAAACTCGAGGCACAATAAATGTGGTGTCATGTGATAAGCCGATCTCCTAGAGGTCTTCTGCCTTGTTGAAGACATCGTGGAAATTGGACCGTCCACCTTCCCGGATCTTGTTGAGATACGGCTCCACTTCAGCGTTCGTAGCATACGCTGAGACTAGATCGACCATAGGACACTGCAGGGTTCGGCTCGGCTGCACAGTGTGAACTAGAACCGACTCAGCGACGACGAAGCCAATCAGAAAGCTAGGCAAATTTTACTGGGTAAAATAATTAAGCTCGTAGACTTAACAAATATACTAAACGCATAGGTTGTCTCAAAGGATGCATCAAATATTGCTCCAAATTTGTTCCTCTATTTTGTTACTCAACACACAATGTCCCCCAAACATTTTTATTGGGGGACGCTTAATGAAATCGTTTCGCTCTTTATTATGGGCTAATGAAAGAAAAAATGGGGGGGGGGGGGTTCAGCCTCTTTTCTGTATCCGCGCTTGAACCAAAGGGTGCAGAGATTCCTATGCCTCGAAGCCATTGGAGTAGCTATATAACACAATTCGGTCTCAGTACCTGGCGCGGCGCGTAATATCCCGTACCGAGCTGTGTATTTTAAACTGATCGGCCTTAAAAACAGAGGCAGCCCCCCAAAACCCCACCGACTTCACACAGGGGAGGGAGGGCAAATACTACCCCATATTCGGATTTGGAGCCATCCGTGCACACTGGAACGGGTGCAGCGTGACCAGACCTGTGCCCCAAGAACTACGAACGCAACATTCCAGTTGATATAGACGATTTGAAAACAGAGGCATGCTAACAAATGTTCAGATGTGGTACTCTCTCCGGGTGGCATCCTGGCAGAACCAGCAGCACCACCGTCCGAGAGCTACGTCAAGCTCTTGCAGGCGTTGCTGCAAACCAAAACGTTTTAGGGTATGAATGGCGCCTCACGTTGGTATATGCAGCGTCGAGATCAATTGCGGACGAAATGAGAGTTGGTAACCGAAGGAGACACTATACGCCGTTAACCTGAGCAACATATCCGCGTAAAGCACCGGTCCCCAAGCGGAGACAAGTGTGGTGGCTCGAATTCAACTTCTGAAATTCACACTCGGCTGTGGATACGTAGAAGAGTAGCCATATCAGCACCACGAGTGCTGAACGACACGGAACGAACTATATCCATAGGGCCTGTACGAAACCTTAAGGCAGTGAATTTACGTCAGGGTGATACCGAAGATGCCGGCAGAATTGCACCGCATTTGTCTTGGTCAAAGAAAACTGTAAACCGTGCGCTTTGGAAAGTGCAGATAGCACTTTCCAACCAGAGCAGATCATCTGATGCGTAGTGAAACTTGCGAAAGCAGTACTATGTAGGAAGCAGGTGACTTCTGCTGTCCAGATATTAAGCTTACTTCATGTTAACCAAATTTTCCATCAACTTGCACACGTAGCAACTGGGTGGAAAACGAACGTGGTACAGTGATCTATCCCTGGTTTACGAAAAGAAGCACGGCAGCCATTCGACAGAAATCTGGCAAGATACCCTCCGTCCAGAGCGTGTTGAACAAGGCTAACTAAAAAGGCCATGGCTCGTTTACTCAGAGCATAGCGTACGGGATATCGTCCCGACCTGGAACGGTATCCGTTCACAAAGAGAAGCCAGAACACAGCTCGCTTTGTGTACACAGGTCGTTAAAGGGTCCTTCACCTCTGGAGGTGAAGTCTAGTCGGCGGCCTTCAGCGAGCCTAAGCTGTGCTTTCAATGCTGGTGGGATAGCATGCTGGTTAGAGAATGTGGAGAAAGCTGGCGCTAAGGATTTCGCCACGGACGCGGGGTCCGAGAGTGTGGTCCCCCTACCACCCGTTGGGCGACGAGAGGGGGGGGAGGTCTTGCAAGAACTTGTCCCGAATCCTTTAGACAGGTTACCACACCTCTGCAAGAGAGGTCTTCCAGTTGAATGAAGAGACATATACCCGCCAAGAAGAGGAGCGAAGGTGCTTCGAAACATACAGGAACCTTGCCCTCGCTCGACGAAATTCGCACATGATGAAATCGTTCGGCGGAGCTTGTAGGCATATCTCTTATCTCTGACGGCAGCCCCACACTCGGCCAACCACCAAGGTAGATGATAGCGTGCAAAACGGCCAGACATTTGAGGAATAATAGTCAGGTCCGCGGCGATGAGGGTGTCGGAGAACTCAACTGCCTCATCAACAGACCTAAACTCCTCGAGAGAGATAGTGAAAGTAAATCATTTTCTCGAACGAGGGCCACCCCGCTCACTCCAAGCATCACCGATGTGGCTTTAGTAAATAGTATGTAGATAGGTAGCGCCATTTGTCCATTCGTCCGTCACTTCGTGGACAAGATGCCCCACTGGATAATGAAATGCACGTAAAGATATTTTATGGTACTCACTGCTAAGCCCGAAAGCACAAGGGGATTATTCTTATTGGGGAAAGTGTGTCCAGTTGGTATTAGGTGTGGATTTGTTTCTTTTTACACCAACTAGCGATGGTGGAACCATTCGAGACCCCAAGGGTTTGTTTTTTTTAAAGAGCTCATCTGGCGACTGCCTACTTGGGCATTAGTCGCCGTATTCAACATTGCCTAAAATTAGGCATCTTTAAAAGAGGAAGCTTAAAAAAGAAATAAAAAAAAACAAAGAAAAAAGGTAATAAGCAGGAAGCAAGCTCCGACGTCGGAGGGAGGTCCGCCTCCCCTCGGCGCAGGAACATGCGACCTACTAAAATAAGAAAAAACAACCAAAAACAAACAACTATTTAAATAAAAGGGAGAAGGCCGGCCTCCTCCAAAAAATCTAAAAGTCTACAGGTCAGTGTGCACGAACACGTCCCGAGTACAAGGGACAGGCGGGGTCCCAAGGGTAACACTTGTTCTGAGTCAGGGGTATGTGGATGATGGATACGAGTGCCCGCATATGGTGACACTATTACTCCAATGGCAGGACTCCGGAAGATATGAGAGAGAGAGAGAGAGAGAGGGGTATGTTGTGCTGTGAAGGCTGGAAGGGAAATGATTGGTTATGTGCATGATGATATGTGTAGAGCTAGTTACAACCCCGGCGGTGAATATCAGCGTATCCGCCCAATGGGCAGTCAGCTCATGGGGAGCCTTTTATGCTTGCATTTAATGTAATCAAGATTTTTCAAGATCATATTTAAGAATATTGTTTAATGTTTTAGGGACTGCGGCGGACAAAAGTCCTTCGACCAGAAGTTCATGTTCGACCCCAACCACTCTTGCACGGTCTTGGTGGTGTGGGCCGGGACACCGTCCTGCTGAAAGACGTACTCTGCCTTTGTCGTGATCTTTCTCACCAGGGCAGGACTTTCGTTGCCAAAATGCCCCTGTAATCGGTCGCGGTGAGTGTAGCCGGCCGCAAACCACACCGGCGGCATCTTCTCGCCATTCGAAGCCATGACGCCGAGTATCATCACGGAGGTCAAGTTCTTGGTCATGGACACGTAGCGGACCTCGGAAACGTCTTGGCCGAAGGTTACCACGCGGTAGTTCTGCTTCTTGATGATCGGATCGACCGCGAAGGCCTTTTTCCTTAGAATAAAGGAGAATTCGATTGCCTTGACTCTTCAAGGCGTTGGGAAGGTGATAACAGCAGTCCCAACGTTGTTCTCGCATACGGTCAGTGAGAAGAGGCTCTTCCACGCACCTCTAGCTCTTGCCGCCTTCCCCCTTGACGGCTCTGAGCACCGTAGCCACAGAGATGTTCCGCACGATGGCAATCATTTTGAGTTTTGCAGTACTTTCGAAGGCCTCTCTCACAGCCAAACGGTTGACAACTTGAGGTCTGCCTGAACGAGGTCGATCTTTGAGGTCTTCCCTGTTCTTGAGCCTCTCAGCCACTCTGTGGACGGTCACCCGGCTGACGTTGAGCCACTTGGCGACTTCTGACTTGTTGTGGCCCGCGCGCAGGAGAGCAGAGATCTCGATTCTTTTCACTTCCATCTCGACACAAAATGGAAAAGACGTTTTAATGACACGCGATGGAAAAGTAGAACCTTAAGTTTGTTTGACGGAACTTTTTCTATCACACACGTAAAACTCTCGAAAGATACCCCCACCCCCAGCGAGTATAACAGAACCTCTGCAAACCCCGGTATATATAGTTTTTCTTTATTAATCGAATGATTAACCAACTTTTGTTCATTTATTTCGCATTTCAAAAGTAAGAATAAAAGAATATGACAAAATTATATTATTTTACTCATTTCGATCATCAAAGACGCTATTTTTAAGATTTTATTTGTTTATTTTTTTTTAGTTTTCATTAAAGTTATTGTGTGTTGAAGAGAAAAACCCTCCGTTTAAATTATATAATACCATATTATGAGTTCCTATAGACGTAAAAGATACCGATGGGAAAAATAAAAATGAATACACAATGCCGCTGTCACAAGAGAAATTGGACTAACGTAAAAGATCAAAACCCAATCTTCTTCTTTCTATTTGTCAATAAATAACGAATGGAAGGAAAAAAGGATGGAAACGACCGATATTTATTTAGAAAGAGGAAATTCTTTTTATATTTGGAGGTGAAAAGGCTGTATTTGCGAGTGGAAACGGAGTTGATAATTAATTTAGTAATCTGAGAAAATAAACACTGAAAACTACGAACACAATGTATATGAATGAAAGGAACAGAGAGATTTAACAAAAAAAGTACAAAATAAACTAATGGTCAAGGTAAAGCGTGAACACAAAATATAGATGGGAAGAATGTAGACGAAGGATCCAAAAGAGAGGGCTTCCAAAATAGTGAGGCCCTAGTAATGGAGTATTGCAGGATGTGGACCGCCTTTCCCACGAGAGCCTCGGTTCACCTTCGCTAATGGCGCGTCACGTGGCAGCAAAGCGAGCCGTTTCCATTAGGGAGTGACGGCCTCGACAGGATTCTCAGGTCTCGCAGGGAAGGGAAGGAACCACTTTGAGCACCGTATGTTAATCCCTATTTTACCCTGTAGCTCTCGATCATTTTTCCCCAGGGGATCGGGACAGTCCCTAGCATGGCATTTATCAAGACGAGTCAACAAGACTAAAAGAGGGACAGTCTCACATTCGTAGGCCCACTCCCTTTCATCCAGGGGTGGCCACGTTCGATCTATGCGAAGCCTCTTCTTCTCGTGGTCTGAGGCAAAGCAGAGAGCGCAAACTCATCTTCGCCCCAGGGGAAATCTCACAGTGTACACGCGTCTCTGGATACTCGCGGTCGTCGCATTCACGGCCCCCACTCCCACCCTGTAATAAGAAGCCTTCTGTTCGCTGGAGGTCAAACAGACGAGGAAAGAAAAAAAAGAAAAAGAAAACAGGACTCTCTTTTACCGCCGCCATGAGCAACTCTTTTTCTCGCAGTCAGGCTGGCACAGGCGATAATAGCCATAACTCATTGCATTGACTGAGCCTTTTTCTTGTGGTCTACGTGAACCAATCGACGTTACAACGATGAGTTCAAACTCCTCGTACGGTTCGGAGATATCCGCCTTCTCTACCATGATTACAGAACCATTCACTCCCCTCTTTTCCCGGTCGAACACTGCGGTATTTTCTGTCAGTGCAAAGTTCGTCTACCCATTCTTGGTCTTATGATTTGTCCTTCTGCAATTCCCTCGATAGTTTTATCTTATTCCCTTGTAGGCTTAATCTCACATCGCGAACAAATTTTCTCATGTGCCATAGCAAGACATCGCCAAGCACCCAGTACTTCCGCAAGTTTGTGTGTGTGTGTGTGTGCATAATCCCTCCGTGTGTGAACCTAAATAGTGTGTTTATATATTTTTTACCGTCTCTGATAGTGCCTTGAAGCTAGCTAGCCCTCGCTACCTCCCAAATACCTTCGCGGCCAATTTGGTTAATCTCTTTGCCGGATAAAGAAAGGTCACTCTTAATTAATATTTAATTGATTCTATCCGATTGCAATTGCCATTGATAACTGGATCTATGCTTGGCCAAGGCACTCGTTTTACCCGCTTCAATATAAACCCATAAATTATACCCTAACGGAGAAATAATGCAGTAAAAAAAAATGATTCCAAACACTTTCGTTTTATTTAAGAAAGCGAAAGCACTTGGAAGCAGTAATCGAACCCGTGCCTTGACACTACAAGTCCCACGCCCTATCTACTAGACTAGCGAGAGCGTCATTGACAACGTAATTATGATTATGATTAAATTAAAGTGGGTGCATGTAAGGGAGGACGATAGGGTGTGTCGGTAGATAGAGAAAATAGACAAGCGGAGAAAAGAGAAAGAAGTGTAGTATGGTGCAAAGAGATGCCTAGAGTCTGGTGATCAGACCTATTACTTTTATTATTTTTTGGTAGGGTGTATTCTTTGTTGTTTCTGTAGATTTTTTTTAATAATTATAAATAATTATTTATGGCGTTCAAGCCATTTGTCTTAATAATTTTTAGTTTAATTTTGTGTGTGTTATGCATTGCTTGTATGTTTGTGTTTTGTTATTACATTTTTAGTGCGTGCTTATTGTTGTTGGTATCATTTGTATTCGTGTGTGTTTTAGTCTTTTTGTTTCTTCATCTTTAGTAGGGTTTTTGTCGTAATCGGGTTTTTTCACAATCTTGGTTTAAAGTTGTCTTCTTCGGTGGGTTGTTGTCGTAGTTTTGAGTTTCTTGTCTTGTTCGGTTTTCTTCTTCTTTAGGTTCGGGTTTTACATCTCATTATGTATAGAACGGCACTTCGTCCCCGCCAGCCACTCGGTTGGCGGAGCTGGGAAATCTGGCGCGACAGTCAGCTCTTCTGTTCTGGTTAATCATCTGGGTGATTTCATCACTCAGTTCTCGATTAACCAGATCCTGCGTTTTCCGGCTCCGTTCTTCTATTACTTTGTTAATGGGAATTATCCCCGCCTCTCTGTGCAGATCTTCTTGCCGTCTTCTTTCTTGCCTGCGTGTACCCGTGATTAGGTACATGCATAAATTTTGCACTACTTGAAGTCACCTCTTTTGTGTTTTTGAGACACATGAGAGGGTGGAGGCGGGGTAAAGCAACGTAGATCTTACAAGGGCATTGTAGATCTTCTTCTTGTTGCTTTTACGTAGATTTCTAAATGTATATAGAGTTCTGACAGCGGCCGAGGCTCGAGAAATTCTTTCTTCGACGTGCTTCTTGTACCCGGTAGAGGTGATTTTCATACCGAGTACATTGCATTCGTTGGTGTAGAGGTATCGTATATCCCCCAACGCACGTCTGCCCTTAGGTTGCGTCCAATGGGGACCACCTTGAATTTCTCTTGTTTTTTTTTTTATCTTCCACTGAGCCTCGTAATTGTTCAAGTTCGCGATTTCCATCGCTGTCATGCGAGCTTGCCACGGCGCATTCCTCCATGGAGATACGATTATCTGGCTGAAATCATCGGCGTACTGAATATTGAGGGAAGAGGGGTACACAGGGGCTGGGACATCCGCGGTGTATATCGAGTAAAGGGTGGGGGACAGACACCCCCCCCCCCCCTGCAGGAGGCCCGCAGTGAGCGGAAACTTTGGTCCGTCCGTGCACCCTAGACTGACATACGCCGCTCTCTCCATGACATAGTCACAGAGAGTTCTTTCTAAGTTTTCACTTAGACCCAGCCGTAAGATCTTATACTGCATGCCCCGCTGCCACACCTTATCAAACGCCTTTGATACATCCCGAAAAACGATATCCAAATAACTCCTGTTCCGTTTGGCTTGGGAAAGCTTTTCCGTTATGACATTGATTGCCATTTTCGTACTTCGCTTCTTTCTAAACCCGAATTGACATGGGTTGTAAAGGGAGTTTTCTTCCAGGTGAGACACCAGTCTTCCATTGAGGATCTTCTCAAAGAGTTTCCCGCTAAATTCCAGGAGTGAAATTGGGCGGTAGCTCTCTCTCAACGTAGGGTCCTTTCCGTGCTTGGGCAAGAAGATCATTTTTGCCGTCTTGTAAGCATCTGGAAAGTACCCTGTATTCAGACATGCGTTAAAAATACGTATCATTCCTTCGATGATGTTGGCTGGTGCCTTTTCGAAGTTTACCTTCGTAAGCCCCGATTGGCCTGGGGCTTTTTGTCGGAATGAGCGGAGTGCGCCAAGGATCTCTTCTTCGGTGATCTCGGCGTCTCCGTCACGCAGTCTATCCACCTGGTAATGAGGATGCGTTCGGTGTATTTCCGTGTTAAGCTCGTCTACGATGTTGTTTTCGAACTCTATATCAAAATCTTCGTTTTCTTCTTCTGATATGCTGAAGATTTTTTCCCAATAACGCCGGAGTATTACTTCGATGTTCCTTTCTTCCGTTTCAATGGATCCATCTTCTTTTTGGATTTCCATTTTCTTCCTCTGAGACTTTTGACTTTCTTCCAAAGGTCTTTGGGAGATGTATCTTGATCGAGGCTCTCGATCGCATCGTCCCATTGTCTCTGTTGTTGTTCGAGGATCAACTGGTTGAGCTCTTCCTTGATCTCTCTACTTCGTTGTAGCGAGTCAACTCATGCATTTCTGATATTTAACTCGTACATGACTCTCAATTCTCTGTAGAGTTATTTCATGTACCCAGTCCACCTGTATGAGGAGATGGTTTTATACTGGGTTTTGGGGATGCAAGCCCTATCTGCATTCATAAGATGTTCGTTGAGGTCGTCGAGTGCCTCGTCTATCTCCTCGAGAATTGCCTCGTCCAGATTTGGTGGGCGATAGGCCTCGAGGAGACCCGCGTACCGTGCCCAGTTTGCTCCCCTGTAGTCTTTTCTGACTGGAGCTGGGACTTGTATAGGGTTCCTGTTGATGGTAAGTAAGATCCCTATATGATCACTACATGGTACCTGGACTGGTTCCATGTAGTAATTGAACGGCAGCTGATGATTAGCCAGACAAATGTCTGGTTTTGTGGCACTTCTTCCTCGAGTATAAGTTGGGAAGTCCGGGCATATTCTATGGACCATATTTCGGTCCATCATAGTATCCAGGGACCTTCCATTTCCATTGAAGGCCCTGTACCCAGATTCCCGACATCTGGCATTAAGATCCCCCAATAATATGGTGGGGGTCCTTCTGCCAAATAGGCCAGAGAGAGAATGGATTGGTAAATATTCTCGTCTCGGAGGCTGGTACCCGGTGGCGATGACCAGCTTTCCTATATCGAGTTCGACCTCTATTGCAAGATAGGATTCTTCCAGGTTTCTTATTGGTTTATACTTGATCTCTCTTTTGATGGTGATGGCGGCACCGTCCTACCGCTCTTGAGAGTAATTCGTGATTAACACGTCGTAGTTCCAGATTTTCATTTCGGAGCTACGAGTGTCAATCCCATGTTCAGAAATCAAGATGACATCTGCATCAATCTCCATGAACAAATTTCCGGAGAGAGTTCTTTTCGCTGTCCAGCCGTTGGTATTAATTTCCATGATTCTTAGTGAGTTCCGTTCCATTGTGAGATGTATTTACCTGTGTTTCTTCTTCGTCTTTTTGCTTTTCTTGGCCTGTGGGGCGGGTCTGGAGTGCCCAGGCTTTTCGTTCTTCGGGGGAGGACTAGGAGTCTTTGACCGACTCTTCGTCGCTCTTGTGCGAGTGCATGGGCCCTCGTCACTATCCGAAGATGTGGATTCTTGTTCCTCTTTGTCATTATTCTCATCCTCTTCTTCGGATTCCTCCGATGAGGGAGATTCAATGACCTCTTTCAGTCCAGTGGCTTTTTCGTGATTGTTACTATTTCTAATAACGCTATCCTTGAAGGCCATAGAGCATTCTGGGTCATCAGACACGATGATGGATGGCAGGTTATTAGCCTTTAATAGCGCGTTTAAAACCTGGTTGTAGCATCCAGGTTTTACCGCATTTGCCACGTTTACATGTGTAATGCATATCAGTATCTTTGCACTTAGGTCGTTTGTGAAGACCATCGGTGAGGGAGTTGCCATTGCTGAGGCCATCCCTTCACTTCTCTTCACAGTGCTTGCATATGTATTATTTTTCTTCTTCTTTTCTTCATCTTCCATTTTTTTGATGATTTCCTTTCTCTTTGGGAAGTTAAGGCCCATCGTTCGATGGGGTCCCTTACAGTTCATACACTTTTTTTCAGTGCTTTTGCAGGAGTCATATCTATGACCCTGTGTGGCGCATTCGCTGCACCAAATTGTTCCCTTTTGGGGGCAATTGACGGTTGTATGTTTCTCTAAAGCATAACAGAAGCAGCACATCTGGATGCTGTGGTATCTCTCGTGTTCTATATCGCAGCCTGTGATCCTCATATTAAAAATGAGGAGTCCCTCTGTTGATGCCTTGTGAGCCATTTCGGTAGTTTGAAAGGTCACCTTGAAGACATGGGTATGGCCACGAAATTTGATGACTTCCCTGACCTTAGCCCATGTGTGGTTCCTCGCTTTTTATGTCCGTGGGGAAGTTCTCTCCCACCCAGCTCTCCACCTCTCTGCAGAGATCGCTGGTGGGGTTTTGGCTTCCAAGTCCATCTCCCTTAGCACTTCGGCCCCTTCATCAGATAGGAGCCGGTCTATGTCCTTGGTCTCACCGCATATAGCGATGAAACCATTTGGGATGTCAATAAGCTTGATCAGTGCAATCCTTAAATTTGAAAATAAAGATTGGCACACGGTTTTCTTCTCGGGGGTCTTTTTTCCAGCTATGGTCCGTAGGGAGACCCTCTTAGGGAGGGCCTCCATCGTCGTGGGCGTCTTCTTTCTTCTTTCTTGCTGTTCTTTTCTTCCTCTGTAAAAAATGTGTAGTTAAAATGTTATGGGTGAAAAAAGTGATGTCAGAAGTGGTAAAGGAGGTAGAGTCAAGGGTTGGATTTGACTTCGATATGAGAAGAACGCTCCCGTCCAGTTTCCTGTTGTTTCCCCGCTCGGATGGTGCCGGGATGATGGGTGATGATGGATGGGGGATGGTTCTCGAGTGGGGACCTCAGAGGGTTGAGCTTGGTGGACTTAATGCATAGCGGCCGAATCAACGACCGCTAAGTTTTTGCCACCCCCTCACGGGTACGTACGCCAAAACTGCATCCAACTACATAGAGACGGGAGTATTTTCCTCTATGATTCTGGCCGGGTCCCCCGGGCCATGAGGATTTCTCCTCCGTCCGGGACTCGCAGTTTTGCCCAAGATTCGAGAAAATTTCTGACTTGTGCTTCTGTTGTGGGATAGGTCTCAAACCAGTTTCCACGCAAGCCCTTAATTATGCCAGTCCAAGTGGCCGACATAGTTAAGACGAAATTAATGAAGGGCAGTCATTCGAGCAGGTTCCCACGCAGGGTGGTGGACGGGAGCAATGAGGAGTTTAGGCCATCATTTTACTTCATCACTCGCAGCGAAAAGATTGTAAGAAAATCTTTGCAGATCAACTGGGATCCTAATAACTCCCAGGACAGTCACGTTCTTAGATGGCGAGGCTCAAAAGTCTGTAGTTATTAAGCACGCGTGAGATTACAACGATCTTCAAAAGGTAGTAAGGCAATGCTACGCAGTCGAATATTCGCCCAGCCACAATGTAAATTGTACACTTGTTTCACTTATTAAATTGGGATTTTAATAAGCAATGGCGGAAATGGGCGAGGCAGCCGGGGACCCGTCCAGTCAGGCCTGCAGTGGCATTGGCGCGCACCAACCCCCAACTTCTGGGAAATCAGTTGACGATGCTGATTCCAAGTGTTTCGCCAATTGGAACCAGAGAAGAAAGTGCTTGGAATCATTTATATTTCCCGCGGGTGTTTATCATTATACATGTGTTTGATTTGGTTAATGAAATGCGCCAATTAAGACTTGTAAATAAACGAAAACGGCCTCCGATCTGCAAGTGACCAGAAGCGAGGAATTATTAAGAGTAAATTGACTGGCAATTTCGGTCATGGGTTCGGCCTTTAGAAAACCAGTCACGGACGGATGCTTCGCGCGCGGTTAGTGATTAATAAAATAGATTAACATTCCGTGCAAGATTCGAGATTAACAGTCCTTGGAAGATTAACAAAATATATTAACATTCTCTGCCATAGTTTCGGTAATTAGTTAATTCTTGTGCAATGAGTGGTTAATTCTTATCTAGTGGTTAGTCAATTCTGATGCATTGATTAGTCAATTCTTGTGCAGTGATTAGTCACTTCTTGTGCCGTGATTAGTCAATTCTTGTGGAGTGATTGGTTAATTATTGTGCAGTGATTAATCAATTCTTGTGCAGTAGCATGTGGCTGTGGAAAGTGACTACTGCTCGATCCTGACGACCACAATTCGGGAGAGAGACAGAGATCCCAGGTGAGCGAACAACCCACGCACTAATTTCGACATTTAGCCCTTTCGGGACGATTTATTTTCTTATTCGGTACTTTTCGGTGGTAAATATGCTTAAATTAAGAGAAATGAGGTTCACTTTACTTAGAATAGTATTATTGTTATCGCAATTTGTAAGTTTTTCTCGAAATTTAAAGCGCGCAACCAACGAGGGCATTTATAGTAAAGTATCTAAGGTAGAAGTGAAAATAGTGGAACATATAAATCCCCAATCATTGGGAGTCGTGGGAGCCTAACTGTGGGCAGTGGGGCCGGAAGGGTGCGTCTTTCCTCCAAGTTTGTTGTAGAAAGGCGGAGTTTTTTTTCTAATTCCCATTTGTGAGTCCATTTTGGCCGTTTGGACTGAAAAAATTGAACCCGATAATTTAATTGAAAATTTTTCTGGATCGTATGTGGCCCCACGGAGCTTAAAGGGAGTGGTGTGGGGGGGGATCTTTCGTGCTTTAGCCCCCCCCCCCCCCGGTTATGAGAGACTTCACCTATTCTTTCAGGAATTCACCTCGACCACTTTTAACATCCTACCATGAGCGAAGTTAATCAACACTAGGTATGTTCAGTTGCCAGATGGAGCTGGGCTTAATGGGCTTTGCAACGGCTGCTATGTGCTTAACGATCCGTGGTTCGGAACCCGCGTTAAGCCGTAGCTCGCCACTGAGATACATAATGGACACCAGGGGGCCAATAGGTGGCATGCGCCGTACCCCAAATAAATTTAGTTGTAAAGTTCTTTGTTTCTTTCTTAAGTTCATAAGCGACTAGCCTACACTGCTCCGGCTTAAAGGCAATTTCGAAGCCACCTTTTGGTGGGATGTGGACGGTGACCGAGTCGTTAGAGCAGCAAAGGAAAGACCAGGCTCGAATACTCCACTCTTCCTTAGCGCGGAAAACCAACGTGAGCATTTGAACAACAAAGTTTGGAAAGAGGATGTAACGTAGGGTGTGAAATTAGGGGAAGTAAAGCTGTGTGTATAACTTGGTGGATTTCAGGAGATGGGAGGGACGCAACTCTCCCCAAAATATCAACGCTTGTAAAGGCAGAGCATCTCTGGGGGAGAGTAAGTTTTGATGTGGTTCCAGCGCCCCCTCGCACAGTCTGGTGCCAATCTCAGTACGAATCTTTAATTAAGGTCGGATCTAGACCACGGGGTGCTACGGAAGATGACATCGGTCACAAAACTGACCATTCGGGAATCCCATCCGGTAACTAACCAGACCAGATGTACCTTAACATCGTACACCGAGGGGGGAATGATGTTTCCGATCGGCAGGAGCATCCTAGCCCGTGATGAAATTTGTGACAGTAAGATATGGTATCCATTACCAACGCCTACTGAAGAACCAAATTTAAGGTTGCTTCAGAACGTAAACACAAACGATCCTGTTGGAATAATTTACTTCCCTTATAAAATATAATTGTGTAACTATATCACATTAAACTGTCCAGTTATCGAAAATTTCCGAGAAATTTTGAAATTGTACACGAGAAATTCTCCATTTTTGAGAATGCGATAAATTGCTCAGGTTCGCAAATACCAGAAATTATCCAGTATTTAAAAATCCGGGAAATTGTAGAGATTTAGGAAATCAAGAATGATCGAAGGTTTTTTTATCATATAAATTGTCCAGTTTTTGAAAATTCGAACAATTTTCTACTTTTTAATATATCAGATAAATGATTTAGTTTTAGAAATCCGAAAATGGAAAATCCGGGATACAGCTTTTAAAGAACGATCCAAGAAATTATCAAGTTTTAGAGAATCCGAAAAATATTTCAACTTTTCGATATCCTAAAAATTAACCAAATTGAAGCCATTGGAAAATTTGAGAATTTGATCATTTTTTTGTAATGTATGAGAAATTTTCCTGCTTTTGAAATTTTCCCCCGTACATGGGGGAAAAATGAAAAAGATAGTGGGAGATTTAAAAGTGGTGCAAAGGGCGATCTGAATGAGAACAAGTCACACTTGGGACACTGGGGTCAGCAGGGTTCGCCTATCCCACAGGTACCAGGTGCAACAACCTAAACAAGAGAAAAGATGTTGTAGATAAGAGTAGATAATTTCAGAGAAACGAACAGTATATAATGAAACTCCTTTATAAGCAAAACCATCGCTCAAGTGCCTGGAATTACCTACCCGGGCGTGTGGGGATAATGGGGGAGGACGTACTTACAACCGTGGCTAAATGGGGGAAACTATTACTTACCACCCCCACCCCCACCCCCTTTCCCATGTGGGGATAGTTGAAGAGTACGTAAGGAAAAGGCCACTGCTAAGGGCAAAGGCTAGCTAGGCCGCAGGGGTGGGGGAAACATTTTGAGCCGTGGGCGAAAATCTCTAATGAAAGAAGTCGGCAGGCGATAAATAAAATTTGACTCTCGTCTCTTTCTAAATGTTATTTAAATCTATTAATTGGTGCGATAGACTCAGGCAGTAATATCTAAAAAAAAAAATTATACGCAACATTTTTATTGACTGCCACCACGGAAATTGGACATACAAATATTATTTAAATTTCAGTATTGAAAATTTGTGCATATAAATATAACACTCTGGGGGCAATGCAAATTGGGCTCGTGGGTGAGAGTTTCCCCACCCCTCGGCTAGGGTGCGCGTACTTAAGCCCCTCTACTGTAAGGAAATGCTGGGGAATAGATACTTAAAGCACTGAGGTGAAAAGTTAGAGGGAAGTAACTTAGAGGCCTACGGATAGGCCTTTAAGGGAAATGCTGGGCTGTACTGGTACGGGCCTTTATACCCCTCAACGAAATGGTGGGGGAGTGCGTGTTTAAAGCCCCCCACTGTCGGGAAAGGCTGCCATCGTGGAGAAAGGTCGGGGAGTACGTGTTTAAACACGCAGGGAAATGCTGCCTAAAGCCAGTCGCTCTCGGGAAATGCTCGGAACTAGGTAATTTGAAGCAGCCCGTGCAAAGAATAGCTCATTGCACCAAGCCACTGAGTAAAAAAATTGCTGGGGAGAACGTACTTAAAGCTCCAAATGTGGGGAAATGCTGGGGAGTAAGTACATTCTCCCCCTCACTGTGAGAAAATGTTGGCAGTATATACTTAGATCCCCCACTGAGGGGAAATCCTGGGAAGTACGTACTCAATGCTGTGCGGGGTTGTTGGTCAGTACTTAAAGACACTGTGGGGTATTGCTTACATACTTGATGCCCATCAATGTGGGGGAATGCTTGGATGTACGTACTGAAAGCCCCCCCCCCCCTCGCCCCTCCGTTTCAATGTAACGTGCGTTGTTTTGCCGGGTAAAGACTGATTCGTACGGAGAAATTCATGCGACTAGTGCCAATTTCGCAGTGCCAGACGTGGTGGGTGGGGGGGAGGGTAATATGAGGTGGGGGTTGGGGGAATAATTCCGGTTCACAATTCTAAGAACTAGATTTCAATCCTAAGAACGAATAAAGTTCAAGAGGCGGAATTAAAGAGATACAACAGGGTGCCCCCCCCCCAAAAAAAAAACAAAATCCAGGCTGGCTTCTTGAAAACAGAAAAGATCTATGGAAATTATGGCAATGGGGGAGGGGGGGGGGTTATGTGATTTAACGCCCTCTTTCACCCGAGGTCAAATTTTTGTTCATATTTAAATAATTTACTTCAAATTAAGATGCGAGAATTTGCGAAGGCGTCTCCGATATAGTTTGCGAGGAAAGGCTCGTAAAGAAATCGGTAAAATTAGGAGGAGGGACTAGGTGCGGAAGGTAGAGAAGCTATTCACTAATCATAAACTACGTTTGTACTTCATTTTTCATTATATCTTCGGACCTTTTGGTTTTGGGTTTGTTGGATGGTGTCCGATTTCTTCCTTTTTGTTTACAAATTTTGACAGTGATGCATTTTTCGAGGCTAATTTCAAAAATTAAATTTATTTTTTTGAAAAAATGGACGGTTAAAAAGTTATGGTTAGGTTGGACTTGGTTACGTTATTTTAAGTTAACAAGTTAGTTTAGATTACTAGAAGTAAATCTATGTAATTTGAACATATTTATTGAATAATTATCATATATAGACATGAAATTAACGTTTAAACTCCGAAATAGACTGCAATATCTCCCTAAATAGGTCCCTATTTTCTCATCTCCTAAGTAAAAAAATTCACACAAATACGAATCCAAAAAGAAGCAGAGGCTTCAACGCGAAGCATCGGCACGCAATAAGTATCCTGTGATTCAAAACAAATTTCGATCGTTTATCAACCGGCGACTTCCACAACGACGTTCGTTTGAGTGTTTCACTAAATTCCATGCGTGCTCGATTTACTGAGTGTGCGTTGCTTCCCCCAGAACAAACAAACTGGACACTGTGATTGATGGTTTTGTGTGTGGAATTGTACCCTGGAATATTTGTTATATGACTGTATGACTTCCACATGTCGCTTATTATTGTGACTCCGGAATGAATGGAAGTTTTAATACATTCCTCTAATGCTTACATATATAATTTTTTTACACATTTACTCATGGATAATGTGGAATCGGAAAAGTTTGTGGTCTCTAACCTAACCTAACCATAACTTTTTATCGGCCCCATTTCTCCCAAAAATCAATTGTCGCTGTTTTTTTTATGGTTTTATACTTTAAAGTGCCTCCATGTCTACCCATCAACCTTGATAGAACGAAATCCCCTCGAAACCTCAATTCGGCAAACCTAAAAGTGTGTCATCGCCATGAGCAGAAGGGGAAAGAATAATCTAATTGGAAGTCAAACGCCACGTGAGCTCGCATCTGCTTGTCCACGTTTGGCCTGAAAAATGCCAACACTGCCAAGCGTAAAATGGGATCAAAATGAGTCGTTGGGGAGAAGGGGAGAAAGGACGGGGCAGGTATGTATGTAGAGTAAGAAAGGCTCGGCGAGAAGCCTTTTACGCCCAATTTTATCATCAGGATCCGTTAATAAGATCCGACTGGCCGCTTGTATGCATGCGAACGACCTGATTGGGGGATCAATACAAACGAGCGAATAAGGGCGGAGCAAGAGAGAGAGAGAGAGAGGGTGGGTGGGGTGTTCCCAAAACAACGCGGCAGCGTTCTCGAGCTATCTCAGGAGCGGAAGGATTTCAGGTGATATATTAAGGACGATTTGGCACCGATAAAAAGAAAAACGAGCTCCAAATGCGCAAACGCGTCACCTATGAGTGGGCGAATGAAGGCGACATGGGACTTGGTAAGAACTAATAATGTGATTTCGCTGAGCGCAAACATTGAAAAACCAGCGCACCGATCGGAAAGATAATAACCTCATGTGAGAGTAATAATTATAGGAAGTATGAAAATTATAAATTTGGGCTAGTTGAAATACGCCCCCCCCCCCCCTACCCCAGTTCCGTCCCAAAATTGAAAGGTAGAGGGGTTTGTTGTAGCAAATAATCAATGCTAATTATTTTCCTCCTCTATTTTCATCGCTCGATTGATTTTATTGCAGAAACAATTAACGGATCCTCGTTTTTTAAAAGTACAGAAAGTAGTGAAGTTATGTTGAAGTGAATGGTATAGAACCTACTTGAATTAACTTGATAAATCATTAACAAAAAAGTGGCATACTCGTATGTCCAATAATAATAATATGGATCTTTTCTGTTTGGCGGCAGGCGGATCTTTTGTACCAAATTTTTGCCAACGATGCAGTTTTGAGTGCTGAATATGACATTTCTTTTTTGGAGAAATGAAAGGAGCTATTAAAAAATAAATAAATAATGCGCACTAGTTTAGAACATTATTCTATAAACAATTATGGTTATATACTGGGGGAGTGCCCCCCAGACCCCCCCCAATTGATTGAAACCCAGGATCATTGTAGGGGGGGTCCCCCCGCAGTGCTAAACCCTCAACGAGCATTCCCCTTGAATTTATTCCAGGAATTGTGTCTGAAGAAATCTCAAATGAAAATCAGGAAAATAAACGATTATGGAGCCTGGGCTATATCTTAATACAAATGAATGTTTGAACAAATAATAAAAGAACTGAACAAATAATATTGGGAAATCATATGGGAGTTTAAATGCGTTTCATTTCCCTTTCTTTTTTCCCCAAAGTTTTCGGACAAACCAAAATTTACCGTTTGAAATTTTTTTACTTCCTTTCGTTTCTCCAAAGAATAAATGTTATATTCAGCACTCAAAACTGCATCGTTGGCGAAAATTTGGTACAAAAGATCCACCTGCCGCCAAACAGAAAAGACCCAATAATATAGCAAATCCTTACTTCGAATAAAAAACAACAACAACACGAATCCACTATGGAACAACCTTTGCCATCTCTCCGTTGGAACGAATGGGGGAATAACGAGAACTGGAAAGATATGCAATAAAAAAATGGTCGAGAACCGAGGTCAAAAAGAATCGCGAATATCGAACAAGGTCAACATATCTAAGTCGCGTGCTCTCAATTATTTCAATAATTTTGAAAAAAAAGAAAGATTTAATTAACAAACATAACATCTGACCTTACAACCTTCAAAACTTTCAAAAACTCATTGAAAAGTAAAATGGTTAGCATCTGACGGATCTAGGGAGGAGGAGCCCTTGCCTCCAATTCTTCCTCCTTGGTTTTTAGCGTCTTAGGCTGAGTTAGGTTACGTTAAATTAGGGTTTAGTTAGGTTAAGTTTGGTTAAGTTGGATTATAATTAGTCAATGGAAGTTAAGTTACACTAAGAAAATTTAAATTAGGTTAATTTAAGTTAACTTAGGTTATGTTGGATTAGTATAGGTTACTATAAGTTATGTTAAGTAAAGTTGTGTAAGGTTAGGCTGGGCTAGATTTGGTTTCACTATGTTACGTTAAGCTAGTTTAATTTAGGTTAGGTTAGGTTAAGTTAGAGTAAGTTAGTTCGAGCCACACCTCGATAGACTGACACCTAACCTAACCAATAACCCCCTAAGGGGGATCTACTTCGTATTTTTTAGCATACGAGCTCTTTATACGAACTTGTTCCTGTAGGCTTCTAATAGGCCCTGCCTTCCTCTCCGATTCTTTCAGACATTATGTAGACCCAACTTCAGGTGAAAGGTGGCGTTAAACTCGCCCCTAAAGTAATCCACATCACAAAACTCGAATTACGCCCCCCGGTGGACTTCAGTAAACTAAGCTCCTGTTCTTACATTTCAGTAAACTGACATTTGAATGAGGCACTGAGGGAGGACCTTCGCTTCCGTAACTTAACCACCCCCTAGGTTACCATGGTGACACTGGAGCCAATGAAACAGAGCTCTCTTAAAGGATGTTAGAGCGGCAAATTTCAGGCACAATGCCAGTTATAATGTCAATGCCCTCCCCCCCCCTCACCCTGTGACAGTAGAACTTGATGGGTGTGGGCGCTCATGGTCTTTGACCACTCCAGGGCAACGGCGAGGTTCGAGACTTAAATGTGACTCGTTTCCGAAGGACTCCCTCCCCCCCCCCCCCCCCCCCGAGGGGATTTTTCCGTTCACTCGAAGGTGATAACGCAATAGCAACGAGACCGCATCACGCAGAAAGTAAGGAGAAATCTGTTCTTTTAGGCGAAGTGAAAGTGTGTGGAAGACATAGGGGGACGCATATCCCCCCCGTAGGCATTGGAGCCTGTAGGAAATAAAACTGGGCATTGGGGCGTGTGCCGTTCGTCCAGGTCTGTGTTGCAGCAGGGGCATCGCCCCCCTTGAGGGCGAACAGAAGAGGGTTTCGCCATAGGGGAGGGAACCAGGGGGGGGGGGCATGTTTCCACCACTTTGACAAGAGGTTGGAAGCGAAAAGAGGTAAAGTTAGGAGGAAGAAAGATGCATGGCCCGAGTAACGAACGAGTTAGGAATCGGGGTGGTACGCAACTCTCCTGAAAGGGCCCCCCGATGGTTAACCTATGAATTTCTAGCGCGGGGACACTCAATTATTTTTCAATAGTAAAAAACAACGAGGGCATCTTAAAAAAAGTTGGAATAAGAGGGGCGTCAAGAAAATGGTGAAGTTAATGGGAGTAAAACCTGCGTGAACATACTACTTGGGTGGGAGGCTGAAGGCGGGGGGGCCCTAACCAGCTGGAGATGCCCTTCTGGAGCAACAGGTGGGGGGGGGGAGAGTGAATCAGACCAAAACAAACGTCCATATAAACTTCCCCGAAGAATAGGGCAAGGGTGCCCTTTCTATAGCCAGCGAGACTGCGTTCCCTCCTGGCCCCAACGCTCGTAGATGTCGCCTCTCTCGGCCCAAATGTCTGCGAACTTTCGCCGGGATTTTCCCCTCATTGGTTTCCTCTAAAATTGAGAAAACAAAAACAATGGTCAGCGAATTTTCCGGATCTCCTTGAAATCAGCACAAATGGAGGCGTTCCCTAAGGAGGAAATCTTCCTCGAAATAATTGACTTAAAAATTACTTTTTAATTAAATTTTTATTTTTCCACTTAAAAAGGTTTATTTTAAATTGATTTCTTTTCCCCTCGCCAGACAAAATCACTTGAAAATGGGGCAGGGGGAGCTTTATTTCACGGTAAAGAGGGTCACTTCTGATTAATTTTGGCGGCGCAAAATATTTTCCAAAATTTTAATAAATAAAAATTAAAAAAGCGATATTTTATGAACGTCGCGGAAAATGGCGTCTTCGAGAAGTCGTTTGTGAAAGGATACAAACTAAAAAATGGGACAACGACCCCCGATCCAACATCGCGAAATCCATCAAGAAGATAAAAATATTAGGAGGAAATAGAGTAGCGGATGCTGGGGTCCAATTGTCAGGAGGTTTAACGCCATCTTTCACCCTATTGGGGGGTTTATACAGGCGCGAAGAATAGAGTGGGAGATTTAAAAGCGGTGCAAAAGACGAATGAGAGAGAGAGAGAGAGAGAGAGAGAAATAGCGAGATAGATAGATAGAGCAAACAATAGTGGAAGATTTAAAAGCGGTGCAAAAGACGAAATGAGAGAGAGAAAGAGAGTCACAAGGAAAAGTAGTACCTCAAAGGGCATTGCTGACCATACCGTGAAGGTACTATTTCGGGAAGGTCCTAACCTAGAGCGAAAGAGAAAGCATAGCATAGATCAAGCCTCTCCCCGCCCCCCTCTCCCACCCGCATTTGCGGGCCGCCAGAA
The DNA here is from genome assembly GCA_963969495.1 of Ceratothoa steindachneri. NCBI lineage: Eukaryota > Metazoa > Arthropoda > Malacostraca > Isopoda > Cymothoidae > Ceratothoa > Ceratothoa steindachneri. The sequence goes on from OZ018318.1 coordinate 64,835,270, forward strand.
AGCGGAAACGATCCCTGAATGGGCTCTGAAAAAATAACACAATCAGGAAATTTTTATAGAAAAGTTGAAACCTATCTACTTGCCTCTAATCTATAACAAGGTGGTACCATCTAAGTCAAGGTGTGAATTATCTCGTCAAGTCGAGATTTGAACTGTTCGACTGACGAACTGTTCACCACTTCTGGCGGTAAGCGGTTCCACGTTCCGCATATTTTGTACGAGAAGTTGCCGTAAATGCTAGAATGGAATTGCAGTAAATCCAATTTATAACCGTGGTTGCGTATAGCATTTGCGTTCTTAGCTGTTTGTCTAGCAAGGAGTATTTTTCCTGAGGGTTAGCATAGCCGATGTGCATTACTTGTCAAGGTTAAATGGCATCTGCCCCCTATCGGACCACTCGCCTATCCTGAAAAAGCTATTTCGCAGGTGTTCCGCTCCTCGCAAACTCACACTACTTCCTAACTTGCTATCGTCGGCGAACTTGGCTATCGAGCATAGTAGTCCTTCGTCTATGCCATTGATGTAGACGATGAACATTAGAGGCCCGAGCACTGAGCCCTGGGGCACCCCGCTACTGACCGGCACCCATTGTGAGGCTACCCCGTTGATCTTTACTCGGTGCCTCCGTCCCGACAGCCAGTTTTCTATATATTCGGGTAACTTGCCGGTAATGCCGAGGGCGCAGACCTTATTCATCAACATGCGGTGTGGTACCTTATTGAAGGCTTTTTGAAAACCCAGGTATAAGATATCCACAGCTCGACTAAGGTCAAACTCACTCGAAATATTGTGGAAAAATTCTAGTAGATTAGTAAGACATGAACGGTTCTTGCGAAATCCGTTCTGGGAATCCAAGATCAGGTTTTGCGACTCTAAGTGCTTCACTATACAGTCTGCAATTATTTCCTCAAGCAGTTTGCCTACGAAGGATGTCAGACTAATAGGCCGGTAATTACCCGGGCATTAGCGGCCCCCCTTCATGTAGATGGGGTTACGTCTGCTATTCTCCAGTCTTCTGGCACTTCTCCAGTTTCCAAAGACTTGTTGAAAATGGTGGAGAGGTGTGGAGTGAACTCTTCCCTAACTTCTCGGAGGAGTCTAAGAAGAAAGCCATTCAGACCTGGAGACTTATACGGGTAAAGGTTTCGTAATCTGACTACTACTTCGTTTCTTTCTAAGACTATTTCGCATAGGTTTTCCCACTCTTGGAGATGAACCCCCGGCTTCGGAGCTGGACCATCAACTTCCCGCGTAAATACGGAGGCGAATTAGCCATTCAGCACGTTGCCAATGTTTGGTTCCCACTTCCGTAACACGCCATTGTCATCTCTCAGCGGTCCTATGCTATGGCGAATCGGTTTTGCGGCTATTCACGTGCAGGAAGAATTCTTTCTGAGTCACTTTAAAGAGGGAGGCCACCCGAACTTCTTCGTTGCGCTTAGCTCTGCGCTCCAGTGCTTTAATTTGCCTACACCTTTTCCTGTATTGAAGAAGCCTTTCTTCATTACGGTTGGCATTCCAGTTATTGTAGGCAGTTTTCCTGTTCCTTATCGCTGCGGTAATGCCACGATTGAACCATTTCGGTTGGAGAGGCTTGCCGCTCCTCCTACTGGGGACAAACGCAGACTGTTGGGTAATACAGCTTCTTTAAACGCCAACCATTTATCCTAGGCTCCTTTTCCTGTTGCAGGTTCAAGCAGAGCTATCGCACCCCGAAGACCCACGAAGTTCGGTCGTCGGAAGTGGGGTTTGAAGGTAGAGACGTGAGAGCGTCTGTTAAAGGAGTGTGAACGGATAATGTGACTGTGCGGCAATCGCTCCCGCCCAGACACTCTCCCAAGCTGAGTCGGGATGCCATGTCGTCCTCGGTGGTAAAGCCCAAGTCTAACATGTTCTCACCCTTCGTTAGCTCCTCGACCCACTATGTCAGGAAGTTATCCTGAGCGAACTCAATCAATTTCCTTCCTTCAGCATCGCCTGACCAGTTCCTCCAGTCAGTCCCACGGCAGTTAAAGTCTCCAATGGCAAAACTCGTGCGACTATTTATCAGGTCGGTGAGCTTTGTGTACAGGCTTGAGTCTGACTCTTCTGACTGTATTTGCGGCCTGTACACCACCACTAATCTATAAAAGGAACTGGTAAGATATATGTCTAGCCCTAAAATCTCGTCACCACATCTCACCTTGCATTCGACAGCGGAGAAACAGTATACCATAACTCTGCCGCCCTCTCGACAAAGTCGGTCACGGTGGAACATTGTATAACCGGGATGGCAAACTCACCCTCGAAATCTCGATTGTCAGTATGGATCCACGTTTCTACGATCGCCACGATATCTATTCGTTTATCGGCCAATACAGCTGCAAGTTTGTCCCATTTGTTTCGTATCGACCTCGCGTTAAAAAAACAAAAAACATTTAGGTAACGCTGGCTAGGCCGCACGCTCCCTCCACTAACGCGTTTCACGACTCGGTTAGAGTGTTGCTCTAAGAAAGGGACGCATCACCATGAGCTCCTCCCGATTTGCCTGGGTCTTCTCTCCCTGGGGCCGATTCTTCATCACCGACAGTTTTTCCATTACTATCGGGTTGCGGTGCAGTAGGGCCTCCCGCAGTAGGATGTTCTGCATTGACCTGCTCTCGCGGCTCGTTTTGGGTCTACTGTTTGTTGGTACCCGTCGAGTTGCCGCTTGGCTCATCCCGTGCAACCTTCATCAACCAGAAGCATTCCTGTCTATTAACTCAGCCAGAAACTTTCTTCCTCGGTCGTTTAAGTTGACCCTGTCCTCCACGTATAGGTCATCTCATCCAAAGAACAAGTCGACCGGGTCTACAAACTTAACTCCTGCCAAGGCACAGACGTGACCTAGACGTTCGTTAATGCCAAGAAGTTTGCTATGTGCGTGCACTGTAGCAAACCTCTTGGGTAGCATCCCCACGAGCATGGCCTTGCTTATCTTTGAGAGAAGATCCTCTGCAATCTTCATTGATGTCTTGACTTATATTCCGTTTGCCCGACTCTACCCAGTCTAAGGAGAAGGTCGTTTCCACTGACCATTGAGGCAAGTACGGAGCTCCGTACATTCTTAACTTCATCTCGAAGTGCCTCGGTATCCCTCCCGGGGAGACATCATACTTCCCATCTGTGCCCCCTCCCCCCCAGATGGTACTGAAGGTCTCGCATCTGCGAGTCTCCCAGCAGTACGCAATGCGCGCCCTCGTCCGACAGGATGACAAAGCGATTTAGGTTTCTCAAGGGATCCTCTGCGGCAGGGGAGGTCGTCTTCTGCTTCTTCGTATTTCTCTTTTTCCTTCTTGCTTCATCAAATTCTCCTTTGTTCGAGCTCGCACACCTAACCTCCAGTGAACCCTTTACTGCCGGTGTCGATGCGCTCGTATCGGTCGGTTCACTGTTGCTCACTGGTGCTTCTCTCGCAGCTGCTACCTGCCTTGTCTTCTTTCTTCCTCACTTCTTTTTCTTCGTTTTGGTTCTAATATTTACTGCAGCAGCTTCAATAGGAGTGCCTGAAGCCCCAGTCTTATCGTTCTCGATATTCTATGGGTTCTTTCGAGCTGAGCCCGACAGAGAGGTTCTCGCCATCTCGAGGGTTGCCGCGGATTTAGCGATGTCAACATAACTTTGCTCTGATCTTCGACTCTCGCATTTAGCCCTATTCTGGTCTTTTCGGCCAGCACCCTGTCCGGATTAGGTGGTACTGCTCTATTGCATCGGGTCTGCGGCAATACTGTCCGCCACGACAACTCCTCTAATGTCGTTCCCATTCCCTGTAGGTGACCTGGAGATGACACGTCTCCTGAGTTCGTCAACTACCTCTTGAAGTTGGCCCACCTTATTCCTCAGGTTTGTCAATTCCACAATGCAGTTTTCTTCGAATTGACGAAGTTGATTCCTCACGATGGCCAGTTCGCGGTGGTGACGCTCTTCCGCTTCCCTCATTATCCTCTCCATTACCAATTCTATGTCGCAGAGCTTGCAGACGCCCTGAAGAGGGTTTTTAAAGCTCCCATCTTTAAAATCTATACACCAACGAATGCCTCCGCACCTAGGACATTCAATTTTTAATTGTTGGGCACCAGGCATTTATCTCTATTTACGTTTGTGCTTATGGCAGCTGACTAGGCGCGCGCTAATATCTTCGATGCTTGTGACCAATAAAATGAGAGGGGGAAGTTTAGTGCTGGGTCTCGCGTAGGCTGCATCCGCCTACCCTGCAGGTCTTTCCAGCCCCTCCCTAGTAGACCTACCCATTCGCCTGCCACACTAGCCGAAAGGGTAGTGTGGCATGCGAAGGGGTCCCAAAAGGTCCCAATCGTGGCGCAGCTTACGAGCCGCAGCAACAAGTAATTTTTCACTGGTTTTTCGCCAGGAGTCACAGGAGGAGGAAAGCCAAGGTCGGGGCCGTACTAGGCCCTGTCGAGCGGCCAGACTCGTAGTCCAGGCATTCAAGGAATATCTAGCCCGAGACCTTTAAGTTAGTCCGGCAGCCAACTAGGCGGGGAAATTGTGACCAGTAACAGCCCAGCCTAAATCACCAAAGGACGGTCACAGGGGCTGGTCAGGCATTATGCCTGAGACTCCTCCATCCCAGTCTCTCACAACTTGTGAGCGTCAAATGGCGTTATTTATAGAGGTTCCAAAGACTCTCTTCTGGTGCATGAGGTAGCCGCCAGGTCATTACTTGCTACTAGCAAAGAGATGGTAGATAAAGATAGATGAGAGCTAGATAATAGGGGTGATACACATATACACAATATACCAAAACATACATTTATACAGAGAGACACAATAGCTCCCCTAATTTTGGACATAGAAAGGGATTGAGAAAATGATGGGAAGTTAGAGAAAAAGAGAGAAATAACTAGGTGAACAGATATATATCTTGCATCTATATACACATACATATAAAGAAAGAGAGAGAGAGAGAAGAATAGAGTGGGAGATTTAAAAGCGGCACAAAATACGAAATGGTATATATATATATATATATATATATATATATATATATATATATATATATATATATATATATACAAAGAGAGAAAGAAAGAAAGAACCACTCTCTCTTGGGGCGCTAGAGTCAGAAGGGCGTGCACCTACTCCAGCTTTTAGTTAAATCTGGGGCATTTTCCCCTGTTACCTCATCTACCCCTTTGCCGGGGGCCGGCTCTTGTGGAAGCAGAAGTGAGAGCAATGAATGAAAACATCGAACAGATACAACTCTGTACAAATTGAGCACGAAAACGGAGAATAAAAAACTCTTAAGTAAATGAGTAGATGCAAAATATCTGTATTTGAAATTAATTTATCTGATGCCCTTCAAGAGACATCCAACCATGGTGGGGGAAACAACCCAAATCTACAGGATGGTCCGAAAGTATTGTCGACCCCCACCGAAAAGTAATAAGAACTATAGAGAGACAATATAATAATATCAGACACATGTACTGGTTTTAGTGTATTCACTTTCATTGACACACACACACACACACACATCGAGGTCTGTATGAACACCAGAATGCACACGATCAAGTGCACATACACTTGCAATCAGCCTCTCTTCCAAACTGTATGAGCTCGTGTCAGCCCTCTGAAATAGAAAATTAAAACAATATTTACAGGCGGTGACAAGACTTTCGGACCACCCTGTACTTCCACGTCGTTACTAAAAGATTTAAGAGGAGCGGAAATGAGTGGGTTACCCTTCTATGTCAGTAACGCCTTCCACCAGTCTGGACTGCGATCGAGGAGAGAAAAGTGGCCCTTGTTCGAAGTCAGGATCTAAGTTTGATCAGGGTTCATACAGGATCTGGCAATAAGACCTCCCAGATTTCCATTTTATTGCCGTTCTAAATCGGGGAGGTCTTACTGCTGCACCCTGTATAAACCAAACAGTTATTGGACTCATCGCCTTTGCTCTGATGAGACTAAGCTCAAGTTAATGGCCTCGATTCCCATCGCCAAGTTTGGAGGAAGAAGAACGAGGCGCGCAAACAAAAGAACACCAACACTGAAACATGGTGAGGGTAATATAATGATATGGGGTTTTTTCTCTTCCCATGGTTATGGGAGGACTTCGTGTAATCGAAGGAAGGATGGACATACCAGCCCCCAAAACCTCAAACGCTTAGCCAAGGCCCCTAAAAAAAAAAATAAATGAAACTTTTGAAGTTGTTTTCGGTTTACCGATTTCTCAATGTCAGTATTTGTCGTGGACAAAAAAAGAAATAGAAAAAAAATGTTTAGAATATCCCACAATCTAACATCATCATCATCATCATCATCACTAACTCTAAAATTTGAGAAGGGGATTTTTTTGAGTATTTGAATAATAATTTCATCTTAGTTTGATTATGACTTATGTTCTTTTATCAAAGTTATTTCTAATAATTCTTTTATAATATCAAAAAACAAAATGGTGAAGTTCAGAAATAAATATAAGTATCGAAATTTTGTGAATTTTTTAAAACCCAAAGAATTACAAATGGTTAAGTTCAGAAAATTTATTTTTATATATCTTCTATAACTCTATATTTTAGCAACGGGATATTTTGAAGGGGAGGGGGGAATTTAGTTTAGAGTTCCTTTTTAAAATTATTATAATTGGCGAAGTTCAGGATTTAAAAAAAAATTTAACCATGGCTGCTTTTTTTTAGATTTTAAATTTTAATCTTAGTAGCGAAGCACAAGCTCCCCCATAGGGGGGGAGCGCGAAGCCATTGCCTGGTATATGAATAACAATAAGGCTTTCGTACTTGTACAAATTAAAACAAAGCTGAATAACTCCGATGGTCAGACTACGGAGGTTTCTGGGACCTTTGGTGACTACCAAAGTTTGAAACTACCAGACGCGCTAATTATTGGTTTTTAAAGTTTATTGTTTGAGAAGTGAGATTATTAAATATTTCATTCATAAATTAGAGTACAGCTACGAGCTTAAAATTGTTAAAATCTTAACGAGGCTAACCTTATTCACGATTAACCAACGGGGGATCTTTGAATTTCTCACTAGTGAGAAATTTCCCACCGGTTAAGAAACTCTGCTCTAGAACTAACGCTCGAGTACTAATAGTTCACCAACCTGCCTTTAGCCAGACCCGGATAATGAAATATACATAAAAGTGAGTATGACCAATCGCTGATGAGCCCAAGGGCACCAGTCCTCACCGAGAGGAGCCAGTGCCAGGAAGTATTATGTTTGACACCAAACTACGTTCAGGTGGAACCTTCATCGTCCCGGGGCACAGGTCCGCGCCAGAGGTATGTGGATATAGATACCCATCGGGAGGATTCCTTGGAACAGAGAGTGTGTGTTGTGCTGCGAAGACGGGAGAGGAAAGAAAGCAGTGTTGAAGTGGTTATGTTTGTAAGATCTACCCACCGAAGTAAAGGGCTGTGCTCTACGTGCGCTGACGTTTGTATCGGCTCTTGTCGGGCTCGAACCAGAGAGACAGCTCTCTTAATAAAAGAAAAGGTTCGATGTTTGTCTCCAGAACTGAACTAGCGAGAGGACCTAACTCAGTTGCGAGCAAATGATGTTATAAAAGCAATTGAATCATTTAAGGCTAAATTTAGGTCTTAACGGAACATAGCGTGCGTTGCAACTGAGCAAACGCGTCTTAGTTTCGTACTCCATGATCGATGGCTGTCCAAAAATTCGTGCTGAGATTTGAGGTAAGGCATAACCACGTTGGATATATAATAATAAAGATTTCTTAAGTATATCAAGGGAGAGTATATGGTATTCTTTAGGGGAGGAGGGAAAAGCCTTACAGAAAAGGGAGTTCTTCCGTTCTCGCTCGAAAGCAGGATGGAAATGCGTAGGTTCGGAGATTCTCAGCAGGACTATTCCATTCTTGGGGTATAAAGGGAGGAAAGCACGATCGCCATTCGATAAAGATAGGATCGAGGGATTTGGACCACAGGAGATTAAGGGTAGGAGGAGATCAGTAGTGCGGAAAAGGCCGAAGAGAAGTAAAGGGGAAAGCTGGATATGAGGACTTTGATGGTATAATGAGGCTTTGAAATCCACGCGGAAACGCCTAAGCTAGGAAATCGTCTTAAGATTATTCAGCCTGAATTTTGGCCCTATCTCTTCAGAATGGGCAAAAATGAGAAGATGGCGAAGACAGGAACGCATTTTGTGGCGCAGGGAACACGTATGGAGAAGTATCTAGGCAAATGGACATCCCGCGCGCATCAGTTAAGACAATCATACCCAAGGAGAGACACACTGCAACAGTGAAAACTCTACTAAGAGGTGGAAGCAAATTATCATTCGTAACCTATTAAGGAAGGGTAAAGTTGTCCCAGATACCACTAGGAAGCAAATACAGTATGTTAAAGTATGACTGCAGCAGGTAGTAATGTTTCAGAGACGTCTGTGAAGAGATTCCTACACCAAAATGACCTCCGAGGCTATCGGCCTATAAAAAAACTATATCTTCGTAAAACTCACGTTGCCGCAAAGTCCACCTTTGCAAAGGGCACGTTTACTGTGATAATACATTTTGGAAAAAATATTACAAGGTAACAAAATGTAAATATAACTATTTGGCTATAATTGCTCAAGTTATGTTTAACGGGTGACACACTTATAAAGCAACATGGACGAAACACAATGTTATTGATTCCTTTGCTGCTAGTTAGTTGTACAGGAATACTGGTTAAAATCGATGGAACTGTGAGGAAGGAAGATTATTTGGCTATTTTGAAAGAAAACCTCCTACCACAGCGTCTGCACTGAATAAATGGTTTGAATATTCCAAAATTAAGTTTAGAAATGACCATAACAAAGCCTAGACCTGAAACCCCTAGAAGATATGTGGCTTGGATTAATGAAGCACGTAACCCAACTAATACGGACGAGTTGTGGAGGTGCTGGAAGGAAGAATAGAGCAGAAATTTTAGTGAAAACAGCTAGCATTTCATTAATAACTTTAACAGACGTTTGAGAGCTGTAATTGCTTATCAAGGTCATACGACAAAATATAAATTTTAATTTTCCTCTCTATGTGTGCAAACATATGTTTTGAAATGAATTCTTTCGGGGTCTAGTGAAACATTTTGGATTGGAAATTTGCATTTCTTCTGGAATAAATAGACATTATTTACTATATCACCAAAATATATCAAATATTAATCAAGTAAATAAGTAAAACGACTAGCCAGTGACGTGTATGTAAACTTCTGCTCCAACTGTAACACCCTTTCAGAATTGACTCAAGACTTCTTCCTCTCATTAGAGTGTTATTTTTTCCCGCAATGGACCTGCCCTTTGTTGTGCAAATTAGAAGCAGATTCAAAGGAGATGGACACTTCCTTGGTCCATAATGTCACAAAATATTCTTTCCCACATACAGAATGTAATATAAATTTGAGTCATTTAATAATCCTTGCTAGAAATTAGTGGCTTATTTCATCACGACGTTAATTTTCGGATTGTAATTATCTTGGCCAATCGCATTTGTTTAGCTCGAATGGCCAATCGAATATGCTATGTAGATTATGTCGGGGGAAAAACTCCCTAGATTCTTTTGTTCGCTTGAATTCAACACTGTAATATCGTTCTCGCTGTAAAGACTTTGTGCTTTCTATCGGAATTGTTCTCTTGTCATAATCCTTTGACATCAATATTGATTGCCGGTTTGGCAAGTAGTGAAGCTGTAAATAGACCGAAGAACCTTGAGGTGTAAGTGTTGATTTAATAGTAGTGATTACACTCTATAATTTTCCAATCCGGTAACGATGCTATCAATAGCTTTAGAACAGTAATTTGTTCGCGCTGGTGGGCACAATAAGGTGCCTAATTACTCTTTGACAACTTTATTTACACATAATACCCCCATGTGTCTATTTGTGGAGTCCTTTTGCGCATTTTCACTTTCTCTAATCTCTCCACTTCCATGAGGAAACTATTTTCAAAAACTATCGAGGGTATGTACTTTTTATTATATATATAAAAAAGATGTAACCTTTTGACGAAAAGGGGTTCCATTTTGACCCAGGGATCCCTCTTCTTCAAATGGGCAAAACTGTGACCACTATTGTTCAAATGGATTGAATGGGAGGGCTATTTAATAGTGGTTAAAAAAATATATTGACTTTCAAAGTTAATCGAAAATGAGACAGCTAAGCTTTCTACCTCCTTTTTTTAGGGAGGAAGTTATTAATATATTTGCTGTTCCCTTAAAGAAAGAATACTGACTAATCCCCCTCAAAATTCGCTATTTTCCAGCCACATGTTTCTTCTTTATAGTCTATCAATTCAGTGATCGTGTCTTGCTGAGCGCAGCAAGACAGCAAGCGTATGGCTCTGCCATACGATGTACAGTCATCGCCAAAGATTTTGGCAGAGAAACAAATGTTGTGGTTCAAAAGCTTCAGATTACTTTACAATACCAAGTGCGTATTTGAGGAAATAAATATTATTATTATTATCCTGAGAGCTACCAAAGCCTCCCTCCAGGGTGCAAAAACAACTGCTAAATTGATTCCACACAAAATACCAAAATGGTACTGGAGAGAGGCAAAGGCAGCCATGAAAAAAGTGAAGGGCTAATAGTAAACCCAGATGAATAAGAAATATTACAAGGTGAGAAAAAGCAACTGTTTCAAGAATGCATTCACACGGGACTTAAATGAAGAAATATCCCTTGAGTATAAAATCTCTCTGGATAAAGCATTCCATGTTTTAATTAACGAAGGTATAAAACACCGTGAAAACTGTGTCGTACTAACATTCATAAAATTCATAGCCGAGTCATTAAGATCAAAAGCAAACCTTGTCACGCGAACTGGATTAAAAGAATCAGGTAGAGATGCGCGCAACGGATGCTGAATAATATTAAATACCTTGAAAAAAAATGCTAAGGGGGACCAGTTCCCTTGTAGGAGAACCATCCCAATACATGAATGGTCTGAGGATGGTTTAATGTTGGTAGGATAAGGACTCATGCTCAGAGTTCTTCTTTCCTTCCTCGGACAGTGGATATTCCAGATGTCCTTGATGTTTTTCTCAGTGATCAGTGGGTCCTTTGCTGCCCTCCTTACCACGAGACCGTTGTCCGGAATCCTTCGTGTCACTGTCCGTGCAGATACACCCCCCCCCCCCGCCCTGTTACACTTGATCAAGTTCCATACTAGCAACCATAGGATCTCGAAGCTGACTCTGCCCGAGGAGGGGGTCTTGGCCCCTAGCGGATACTGTGGACATTCCGAGGTCTTATTTAGAGTACTCGAACCTGTGTCCCGAAGGCGGTTTTTACAAGTTTATTAAGTCCTATTAGCAATTTCTTCACACGAGGCCACTTTAATGCAAACCAATGATGGCTGCCTGAGATTCCTTGGCACCAACCATTGTTGGCAAAAAAAGATAATGATGTAGAAATTTCCGTTCCGGGTCCACAGTGTTTAGAGAGATGGTTTCTGTGAGAATGATTGTGCGCCTTCCATTCACCCACGCTTATCATTATGGTAACAAATAGGTGGTTAAATATGGTTGATTAATTTTGTGCAAGGGTACATGAGTCAGAATTAGGAAGCGAAGTAGCCTAAGTTTTTCGTACCTATGCAGGTACCATAAGATTACAATAACAGACAACGAGATTTGCATATAGTGTATATATACATAAATATACGTTATAAATATTTATATAATTATGTTTGGAGTGCCATGGCTGTAGACAGATATGGTTCGGATCTTCCGTAGAATACAGGCCCCCAGTGAGAAATAAAAAGGCCTCAAAAAACGTGCAGATCGATGGTAAAAACCACTACCAAATTATTTTAATATTTAATAAAAACGTTTACATTTTCAGCATTTGAATATTTATTTGTACCAAGTCACTTAAAAAAAGAGTTGGGAGATAATAATTATATTAAGAAACCGAAATATTCTCAAAAGGAACTAAAAAGCATCATAACCACAATTTTTAACTGCTATATGAATGCTTGTTGCCAATAAAATTGCATAAATAAAAAAGATATTTTGGGTAAATATGTAGATTATCGGCGCGAACGATGGGACGTACTATTTCGTCCTGTTCCAAAATGTTTCACGTTTTTGGAGTACATTTAAGTTGACGGCTCATGTGTGGGTAAACACAATGGGGAGACTACACTACGATGATCCTGAGTTTCATTAAATTGGGGGGGGGGTCTGGGGGGCACAGCCCCCCAGTATATAATCCTAATTGTTTATAGAATAATAATTCGAAAAGGACTCAAACGCGCATGAATATTCCGACACGAGTGAACGATAATATTTACACACAAATTTTTTTTTCGGCCGGGCCGCTAATCTACATATTTACCATATTTTGTTTGTATCTTGTTATGTACATAGTTACTTTCTAAATTCAATTCATTTTTTTTTACTTCCTATGGCAAACATCCCTTGTGACAAAATTGCTCCTGTATATTCCACCTGCAGTGGAATTATCTATCATCTCTATTAAAAAAATCACTAGCTAAATATATACAAATTAAATAAATAAAGCCAACAAAATATGAGAACAATTTACCTTTCCCCCACCGAAAAAAAAACAACAATAAACTTTTGTAATAAGCTTTCGGATGCAAAGAAAGTCATTTGTAAAGAAAGAATGCTACTAACTTCTCCTCGGGGGTCGTTCTTCTTTGCTGAATAATGTGCATTAAACGTCTCCTTTCCTGCCATGTTCCCGAATTATGCACCAGTCTCAAGACGTTTAGTGTTTATTGAATTAGAAAAATAAAACTAAGTTATGGCTCATAACGCAACTTTCTTTAATAAAATGGCACAAAGAAAATGCGAAGCTAGGCTATTCTAACGTTTTTTTTTTAATTCCCCTGGTGGTTCAGGGTAGGGCAAATATACGAGAAAACTTATTTAGACATCGCATAAATAATAATTCTATTCGCCACTTGTTTGGATTGAGTTAATTTAATTGGTAATTTTAAATAATACAGGCGCGCGCGTTTTAGGCTACTAAATCCTGTAATACTTTGTATCGTTATAATAGTGTCCTAGGAGTAATATTTTGATGGCGGAGGATCAATCACTTTTTATAAAGTCACGAAAAGTCAATATTTCATCCCGATTTTGCGACGCAAGAATTCTTCCACGACGGTATCTTTAAATGGCGTTTAGAGATAGAGAACCAAAGAAGTTTATTTTTAAGGTTAATATTTGTTCACTTTCTATGTAAATATCCTTAAAATGATTTAGCATACCAGTGCAAATTCAAAGTGCTACACTGAAGAAACAGTGTTTTTTCTTTATTTTAGGGTCCCCCTTCTTCCCATTTGTAATCCGATTTGCTTGCGATTATTTCTCCCCCCCCCCTTTCAATTTTGTAGGTTGTGTATTGGTTTGTTTGCAACAAAGTGGCCGACACTGAAATTTGCCAACAGGTAGAAGTCTCAGTCAGAACCTCATTGGACTAGTTTAGTTTTTCTCGGGAGGTGATCATTCATTATTTCGAAAAGCGCTCGAAGAAAATCGGCGGCCCAGGAAAAACGGTGGAAATAAACAAAGCCAAATTCGGAAAGCGAAATTACAATCAAGGCTGTGTCATCGAAGGTGTGTGGCTTTCGGTGGGTTCGAAGGTGAATTGAAAAGAACTTTTATGGTGCCCGATACCCGATAGAACTAGTGAAACTGATCCGAGTAATTAAAGTTTCTTTTTGTGAATGTTTTTTATTGTTTTGTGGTGAAAGTAATTAATTGTTTGTTGATAAAAGTTTAAAAAAGACGCAAGTGTGGTCAACTATATTGTATGGAGTGGAGAGCTGGACAATGCCAGGAGCAATGATGAAGAGACTGGGGGCGATGGAGATGTGGTGCTGAAGAAGAAAGATGAAGATCCCGAAGACAGCGAGAAGAACGAACGAATTATTTTTGCAAATGGTAGGAGAGAAGAGAGAATTGATGAAGATGGTAAGAGGAAGACAGTTGAGATTCTTCGGTCATGTGATGAGAAAAGAAGGGCTGGAAAATTTGGTTGTAACTCGAATGGTGGAGGAGAGGAGGGGAAGAGGAAGGACAAGAGAAAACTACATGGATGGACTGGTGAAGTTGATTGGGGGCGGAACGTCGCGCGAGCAGTTCATCAGAGCTACGCGGGACAAAGGAAGATACAAGTCCTTGGTTGCCGACGCTCTGGTGCATATGGCACAGGAAATTTATTCGGCGCGGAAAACACTATTTTCCGAGTTAATGGCACTTGAAAGTAGTATTTTCTGAACCACGATGTAAAATGTTAAGGGTAGTATTACGGCGGTCAATAAGTTTTGCAATTCCGATATAAGGAAACGAGATGAGGAAAAATGTTTTATTATTTTTCAATATAACTACCCTCGACTTCAATGCACTTGCGCCACTTGTCCCTGGGGCTTCGAATTCCCGACAACCAGAAATCTCCCGACTGCTGTTCAATCCACTCCTGGACGGTGAGCTGGACACCTTCATCGTCCCCAAACCGGCGTCCACGCAGTGCAGCCTTGAGCTGGCGGAATAAAAAGTAGTCGCTAGGGGCCAGATCTGGACTGTAGGGGGGATGGTTGAGCTCCTCGAATCCGCACTTGCGCAGGGCAGCTTGTGCAACTCTGGCCTTGTGGACAGGGGCATTGTCGTGGAGGAGAAGGACACCGCGTGTCAACTTGCCGCGCCGCTTCTGACGGATGCACTTCTTCAACCCAGCCAGTTCCTCGGCGTAATATTGGCCTGTGATGGTCCTTCCACGAGGCGCATAGTCCACCATCAACACTCCCTCAGAATCCCAGAAGATGGTGGCCATGATCTTCCCGGCTGAGGGTTGGGTCTGGAACTTGATGGGAGTCGGAGAGCCCCTGTGCTTCCAGGCCATGCTTTCGAGCTTGGTTTCGGGATCCCAGTGATGGACCCACGTTTCATCACCTGTCACTATGCGTGACTCGAATCCCGCCAGGTCTTGGTTGTACAGGAGCAGCAGCTCCTCCGAACTTTGACGACGTTGAAGTTAATCATGGGGCGTGAGGTTTCTATGGACCCAACGGGCAGAGACCTTGGTCATGGCCAAATTGTCGTGGATGATGTTGATAACACTTCCATGTGATATTCCAAGTTGTCGCTCGATTTCTTCGACCTTCACCCGTCGATTTTCGAGGATCATCCTCTCCACACGGGCCACATTGTCCTCGTTGGTCACGTCTGACGGGCGTTCTGGACGGGGGTCATCTTCAAGGGACTCACGACCATGGAGGAACTCCCTATTCCAGCGAGCAATGGTTGCATAGGAAGGGATGGTGTCGGTGTACACTGCAACCATGCGTTCATGGATCTCTTTTGCATTCTTGCCTTCCTTGGTCAAAAATTTGATCACTGCGCGGTGCTCAACCTTCTCCATTGTTGAAAAATTTGTGACTGACGATCTGCGATCAGCCACTGCTTCTTAAATAGACGAGGCAGGAACGTGCGGCTGCAGGTCCTGACTTGTCATAACTTGTCCTAACACCCCCACAAACAGCCACCCCCCCTTCCTCTGTTTTGGCCTACCGATTCACAAAACTTATTGACCACCCCTCGTAGGTTATCTAAATTTTTACTTTTGGTAATTATCCAGATTAAAGCAACAATATCGACACAGATCGTGTTAATAAACATTTTGAATAATTTAATACTCTTAATCTTCTACATTGTGGCTCGAAAATAAAAATGAACTAATATTAACATTAAAAAGAAACACCCGAGCGTACCTGAGCCTGTTAGTTAGTTAGTGAGCGCCAATCCTTCTCCATGATACTGGGAGGATCCCTGACCAGATGATGAAATTTTTATATAAGATCAGTATGATAATCGCTGGTCGCCCCGGGGGCCCCAGGAGCCGGTCCTCTTTTTGGGAGAAGTGCCAGGAAGTATTATGTTTTGACACCGAACAGCGCTCAGGTGGAAGCATTCGTCACCTCTGGGCAGAGGGACCTGTTCCGCGTCAGAGGTATGTAGATATAGATACCCATCGGCAGGATTCCTTGGAACAGAGAGTGTATGTGTGTTGTGCTGTGAAGGCAGGAGAGGAAAGAAAGCAGTGCTGTGATTGGCTATGTGTGAGGTGAGAGGGGTAAGATCTACTCACTCCAAAACGGGGTGAGCACAGCGCGTCCACCAATCGGTAGCCAGATCTCTACGTGCACTGACGTTTGTGGCTGCTCATGCCGGGATTCGGAATCGAACCCGGTACCGCGACGTTGGGAGGCCAAGGCCGTATCCACTCGGCTAGTAAAGAGCTCTACCTGAGCCTGTCTCATGGCATTTAAAGATGGCGTCATGGAAGAATTCTTGCGTTGCAAAGTTGGGTTGAAATATTGACTTTTCGTGACTTTATAAAAAGTGATTGACCCTTTTTTCTACGCCACCAAAATATTACTCCTAGGACGCTATTACAACAATGCGAAGTATTACAGGAGTTGTGAAGGATAACTGAACCTGGATGGCGGAGGGAGGGAGGCTGTGAAGATTTAAAAAAAATACGAAACTCTTGTTATTTAGGCCTCGTAAAAATAACTTTTACGTCTTCCTATCCTCCTCAATTAGGAGCTCGAATACTCCTATTTAGACTTCTTCATATAAGTTTCTTCAATACGGTTACCATCGTTCAGTATTTATGAAGCCATGCTTCTACCTCCGTTGGATTATACAGCTTTCCTTTTCACCAATTAACAAATTTAAAATGGGTGTAATCAGACAACGGCCTTAATCATAAATTGGCTAGTACCAATCCCTAACCAACCAAGTACCATTCTCTTTTGCGGATCCTCAAGCTATCTCCATTCCACACATTTTCACATCCTTAACCTTCACAACTTTTTTGATGAACCTTCTCCCCAAACTTTCCTGTAAAGATGTTTGGTGAGTTTTCGTTTTTTTAAAATAAATAAAACAAATGACTGAAGCTAATTTATTTGGGCTTGACTTAACAGACACGAAAACCAGAAAGATGAGCTCCGTAAATTTCTTGTTGTCTTGGAGGATGTGAAACCAATCTTTCATAACAAGTCCTTCTATACTTGATAATTTTTACATGCTTTTGGACTTTCGATTCATTTATTTCTCTGATTCTTCATGTCACTTATCCACTGGGTGGAAGAAACGGTTGAGTACTTTTAATTCCAGTAGAATCAAGTAGTCCAAACCAGAAAAGGACTCGGTACACTGCGTAATAACTTGGATTGTCACAACCTGTGAGCGAAATACAAGTCCCAGTCGATAATAGAATAACTAACAAAGGAAATTGCCTAACCACCGAGGGAATTTGGACTCGAAAAAGTGGTATATAAATACCAAAAACAGAAATACTGAACTGAAAAAGAAAGGATTACAAAAAATCTGGTAGCAAGCCTTAATAATAATTGTGGTCGGGTCGGGTCGGTGTTTTATGAACCTAAAGGGTGTACAAGATTGTACAAAGAGCAGAGACACTCAAGAGTACGAAATTTAAGCTCTTCAAGGGGCCTAATCATTCGAAAGTCTCTTTTTACTCCATCACCAATGGCCTTTTTAGATTACATCGAGACGCAATTGGTGGCGCGACATTTGCCCATAGATGCTCAAACCACTTTACCAAATGGTCGGCGGGGGGTGGGGGGCATTAATAAGAGCTAATGTGGCATTAAAAGTTAAATGTGGACAAATGTGTCGTTGTTGTTGCTTAAAAACTAAAACAAAAACCCGAAAAAATCTCCGCCATAATAAGTTTGTAAAGTAAATGAAAATATGTTGTATATGGTAGCCGCAGATCCACTTACGGGGCATTGGAACCGAGAGGGTACGCAATCCTTCAGATGTCAGCTGCAGGATAAGTGAGGGGTACACCTGACACCTCCTTTGGCGGTTGTGGGGCATATATATAGCTGGAGTACCGAAAAGAGTATGGTGTGCTAAAGACGGGGATGGAAGGTAACTCTACTGAATCTGCCACGCTTCCATGACTTTAAAAAGCATTTGACACAAATCCTGGTCACACACACACACGCGCACACACATACAAGAACACTTTGGCCCCGAGAAATGCGAATGAAAACGGTCTGAAAACGGCCTTCGAAACAGCTGATTAATTAATTTGACGGTCCATTTATATGCTAATTGCCAACATTCGTTATGATAACCTAACCTAACCTCACCAACCTAATATATACCTAACTTGAGCCAAGTTAACTGAACTTAGTTTAAGCTAACTTAACATCACCTGACCAACCTGACTTAACTTAAACCGACCCAACATAACCAACCTTACCTAATATAACCTGACGCAATGTAACAACTCAAACATCCATAACCTAGCCCCACCCCAACTCATAATGAAATCCAGACGGATAAAAAGATCCAATCTTGGATCGAACGAAATTCTCTTTCCTACCGATCCTGCATGAAACTAGTAATTTCTCGCGTCCATCTTGGATTCTTACGTTTGCGTGATGAATGTTATAGATCCAAACTTCGTTAATTGATCGTTTGTTGCTAAACTAGATCTAGCTCGACTGTGGGGTCGGTAATTCAGGTTCTCAGTGAGTTCGATAAGTCACAATGGACATCAAATTAAGGGATTCTCATTTACCAATAAGACTCGCAGCTTCGCAGCTGCCCATTTGTTCAGTTTCGAGGGCTCGCTTCGAGAAACTCAGAAAATGACTTCAGAATAGATCTTAGAATTAATCTCATTGGAATTTCAAGGTTAATTCGAAGCCTTCGTAAGTGGAATGTATTACGTGTCTTTTTTTTAAAATAAAGAATATTTTCAGTCAGTGAAGAAGGATAAATGAAGGTTAAGAGAAAGAAAAGGAATAAGTTAGGTGTAAGGATGACGAAGACTGCAGTAGCAGAATTAGCAACCCTAAATTCAGGGATCGAGAGAGTATATGCTTTATAAACTTAAAAGAGTAATCCAGTACAAAGAATACAGGTGTTTAAAGAATTACGAAACAGCAAAAACCTAAAGATACACTATAAGCCATAGCTAAAAAAGAGGTGAAAGACTTGTCGGAGGTCTAGGAGAAGTAAAAGGTGGAGATGATATGTGCAAAGAATTAATTTAACTACGGATATTTCTGCAAGGTCATATTTTCAATTAATATGTCTCGATCTTCTTCTTTAAATTATTTACTGTAGTGCCTTAAAAAATATTTCTAGCCAAGTTATTCCAGGATTGTGTTATTTTATAATAAAAAAAATTTTGAGCATTAAGAAATCTTTTGTTTACTAGTTGTAAACCGTTATTTCTTGTGGCCGCTCGGTTATCTAGCTCAAATATTAAGTCATAATTTATAATGGCAAACTCGTTCAGTATTTTCAAGACTTCTTCAGTAAATTGGCCACGCAGATGCCGATATTCCAGTGAAAGTAAATTGAGGTGCCTCAGTCAGCCTTCCTACAATCTATTTCTAAGTTCAGAAGTTAATTTACATGAAATAAAATGATTAAATGTGGGGTTTTTTTTTTACATTTTATCTCCCTCAACCGCAATAGCATCTACCCAAGAATTTTCAAATGTGAATTCAAATTGGTACATACTGGTGCTGTTCAGGTTGTTCATAATATCAAAAAAGCGTTTGGGGAGAACATCACTAGAACGAGAATTGGTTCTATAAGTTTGGTTCTGAAACCAAACATGGACGTCAATATTGAACCTATAAGGGTGGGGGTAACCTGTTCTTAATGATGAAGAAATTTCTATGGGCTGCAGGGGCCAATAACCCATGATCAACTGCTCGAGCACCTGCTGAAGACTTTATCAACCACCAAGCATATCACGTTTTCTTGAGGCAGTGGGGAAGGTTAAACAATTGGAAAAAGTGGGGTCCATATGAATTCAATAAACTCAAAAATGGCCATATTGTCTGTTCGGCGCATATCGAAGAGGGATCCCTTTTTTAAGGGAATTGTGTGGCATGGGATGATAAATGTATCCTATACGATAATAGGAAGAGCTCTGGTGAAGAATGGCTAGACAAGAATGAAAAACAAAGTCCTTGACCAAAGCCAAAAGGGTATGGTTACAGTTTGGTTGAATAGTGATGGAATCATCCCTTTTTTACTTTTGGAACTAGGAGAAGCAATAACGCTAATCATATTGTCGAGAGTTTACCGAAATATATTCAAGATTGGTCAACAAAAATCCTGCACTGGTCAATAGACACGAATCAATGCTGCTCCGTGACAATGTCAGGCTCCAACCTCTTACATGGCTCTAACTTAAGAAAATGGAGATAAGATCGTTGCCAAAAGGTTAATGATGCAAAAGGATCATATTTTGATTAAATCTCCCCTCTCTATTTATGCCCTCTTCAAGTTAATATTCAAAGAAAGTCATTTCATAAGAAACAACCTGATAAAATCTGATTCTGAATTCAGACTTATTCAGCGCAAACTCTAACACTGAAATACAATCAAACAAAAAAAGATTCAAAAGCAGCTCATTTCTTCCACGATGTCGATTTATGAACTCAATTTCCCGAATGGATAAGTTTTACTGGATTTAACTTTGTTCCAAAGACCCAAACAGCTCCACCCACATTCATACAACGTTCTCCTACACATTTACTAAGGTCAAAAACAGGAAAACCCTAAAACCATGATAATGGATCAGAAATTAACTTCCATTCAAAATATCGTTTTTTTTTCCAAAATTTTTGGAACTTCCTTTTAAAATATTTAAGTTTGAGGTCATATTGGGACTCACTAATTAACAAAGCTGATATTTAAATGATGGGAGAACATCTTCAGGGCTAAACCAGGGGAAAAATTGCTTCAGATTACACCGAAGTAAACCCATATGGTTAGTCCCCAGATAATGTAGGCCCGATTCGGTGTCGACTTCACGGCGACTGCCCATACGTTGCTAAGACCCGTCCGTGGTTCAGATCCCCCATCGAGACATTTCCAAATGGTCTCAAAAAAAGAGGAGGTCACTGGAAAAAACCCAGCAAATTATTCTGTATTACTTATTTCTTCGAGATGAGAACTGATGACGAGACCATCTTTATAAAAGCCTTCGAAAAATCGAAATTTCAAAATGACCAAAGATTTCTTTCAGCTACGTAAAAATTCCGGTGTAAAGAAATTATTAGCGTTGTCTCAAAAGGAAAAATATCAAACCCATAAAATGTATTAAATATGATCCATCAAAAGTAACCACCATTATTATTAACGATGGTAGCAAGGCTGCGATTATTTTGTGATGGCAGCAAAAACTTGATGCTTTTGTGATGGCATTAAAGGTGATTATTTATGATGGCAGCAAAGACGTGATGCTTTTATAATGTCAGTCAATAGGTGATTCTTTTGTGATGTCCAGCAAAGACGCGATGCTTTTGTGATAGCAGCAAATGTAATTCTTTTACGATATCAAAAAGGTTATTCTTTCGTGATAACAAAATATAATTCTTTTGTAATGGCAACAAATAGATAATTATTTTGTGATGGTAAGAAAGGCGCGATGCTTTTATGATGGCAGGAAAGCGTGATTCTTTCGTGCTGGCGACAAATATGTGATTCTTTAATGATGGCAACCAACATTATATTCTTTCGTGATGTCAGCAAACCATGCTGGCACAAATAGTGATATTTTGTGATGGCAGCAAAAACGTGATTCTTACGTGATGGCAACGACGTGAATATTTTATGATGATAGCAAAAACGTGCTTCTTTCGCGATAGCAACAAAAATATGATTCTTTTGTGATAACCGCAACGACGTAATTATTTTGGTCTGGAAGCAAAACGTAATGTTTTGGGGATGGCAGAACAATCGTGATGCTTTTATGCTGGCAGCAAAGACGGGATATTTTTTTGTGATAGTAACAAAGACCTGATTCTTTCCTGATGGCAGTAACGACCTGATTTTTTTGTGATGTAACAAAGACCTGATCCTTTTTTATATGGCAGCAACGATGTGATTATTTTGTGATAGTAACAAAGACCTGATTTTTTCCTAATGGCAGCAATGACGTATTCTTTCATGATGGCAGCAACGCCGTGAAGATTCGCCTCTCTCTCTGTCAAGCGCTCAGGTGCTCTGCGAGGTCCCACGCCTCAGGAGAGCGCTGGGCCATGCAAATGCATATTATTATTATTATTATTGTTGTTGTTGTTATTATTATTATTTGCTTAAAAAGTCGATGCGAAACCCAGTGAAGGTTTGGTAGAATTGAAAATATAGCCCCCGAATACCCCAAAGAGGAGACTACTTGGGACGCTCGGAAACGATAGGACACGCAACTCTCCAGAATCTACCTAACTTCCACAATTAAAGCAGATCCCCTGAGGGTGTTAGGGGGGGGGGACCCCAAAGCACGAAAATATCCAGCTCCTACATAGTTACCACATAACCCCTCGAAAGAGGGGAAAGACCTAAGACCGGTGCGAGGATGAAAGAGGGAAGGCGAAATGTGCGTAATCCAACGAAGGAAGGCGCACTCATGGAATGAGAACAAGAACAAAAAGAATGTGCCTCCCCCCCGGGAAAATTAGTCACAAAATTTTGATAAGAAAGCGAAAAACAATGAGGGAATTTTCGCTAGAACATTTCTATAAAAGAGTTTGTAAAAGTGAAGAAGTTGGGGGAGGTGGAAATGTGTAACTCTCGTGCCCCTTGTTCCGCAAAGAAGGTGGTGGTGTGGAAGAGGCAAATAATAAAAGCTGTTTTGACTGTTACCTTCCAAGGGTCGCCCTCATTGATGATAATAATAAAAATAATGAAAGGACTCCAAAGAGAGAATCTATTTCGCCTTTTGAGAATTACGAAAAAAATCGGGGGGAGGGCTTGATTTTTGCTTACCTTTACCCATACTCCTCATTTGTGCCCCCCCCCCCCCACATATCTCTCCCCTCCAAGATTAATCTTCGTTAATGGGCGCCATTCTTGTTTATAGTTTGCATAGAAACAGTGTTTCAAAACAAGTTAATTTTAGCCATGCTATTAGGTTGTCAAGAAATTAATGTCGTTTTGAATATTACAGAATCACGACCTCATATAAACCACCTTTAGATCCACTCGGGGGTGTAAATTATGGGTCTTGGATAAAGAGGAGAAAGAGAAGATGTGAAAGCTTTCTTGAATGCTGTTAAACTGTTTCACTACTTCGGAGAAGCTCCGGTACGAGTCCGTCCTCTTTAATCGTGAGGGCAGGGAGCGAGATTGGTCACAATGAGCGCCCAACGTGGGTAGAGTAACCATGGAAACAAATGACGTATTTCGCGACCGAGGAGGAAGAGCTGGCGGCACAAAGAATGTACACTCAGTCAGCCTCAGCTAAAACGATGGCTCCCCTCATACACCCGTATGACCGTTTCGGGAAACGGGCTCGCGCCTCCACTGAATCGCTAGACTCACGCGAGGCAAACAAGCCAAAGGTGGTCATGAGGCAGTCTTTGGGGACCCCTAAACTGTGCCCCGAAAGGAGCTTCGGCTCTTACGACTCGGATATGCAGGGCCCTCTAAAAGAGAGATCTCGTCTCTGAAACCGATCCACCCACCAAAGGTAGATGAAGGAAAAGACTCGCATAGCGAGCTTAACCTCCCCCGATAAGTCCTCGAAGGCGATAGCTCATCAGTACCTTGTACGGCCCAACAGCGCCCGGAGTTCTGCCTCCGGGAAGCGTAGGGACATTCCCCCAAGGGTCTTAAATCCGAATAGGGCCCCCGTATCTCCTCTGAGCTAGGCCTGAAGGGAATATTGCTTAAATGGAATTGCCGAGGACTCCGGGCTAACTGGGAGGAGCTTCGGAGGTTCGTCTCATCGAGTTCCCCGTTAGCTGTTTTTTTTTTGCAGGAGACCATGCTGGGCGCGTGCCCCATGCTCACCCACCTGGAATATAAGGGTTTTACGACTCCACCACCAGGAAGATGCACGATTTACATACGAGGGGCGGTCAATAAGTTTTGCCAATCGGTAGGGCAAAACAGAGGAAGGGGGATGGCTGTTTGTGAGGGTGTTAGGACAAGTTATGATAAGTCAGGACTGCAGCCACACGCTCCTGCCTCGTCTATTTAAGAAGCAGTAGCTGATCGCAGATCGTCAGTCACAAATTTTTCAACAATGGACAAGGTTGAGCACCGCGCAGTGATCAAATTTTTGACCAAGGAAGGCAAGAATGCAAAAGAGATCCATGAACGCATGGTTGCAGTGTACACCGACACCATCCCTTCCTATGCAACCATTGCTCGCTGGAATAGGGAGTTCCGCCATGGACGTGAGTCCCTTGAAGATGACCGCCGTCCAGGACGCCCGTCAGACGTGACTAACGAGGACAATGTGGCCCGTGTGGAGAGGATGATCCTTGAAAATCGACGGGTGAAGGTCGAAGAAATCGAGCGAGAACTTGGAATATCACATGGAAGTGCTATCAACATCATCCACGACAATTTGGCCATGGCCAAGGTCTCTGCCCGTTGGGTCCCTAGAAACCTCACGCCCCATGATCGACTTTAACGTCTTCAAAGACACAAGGCCAGAGTTGTACAAGCTGCCCTGCGCGAGTGCGGATTTGAGAAGCTCAACCATCTCCCCTACAGTTTAGATCTGGCCCCTAGCGACTACTTTTTATTCCGCCAGCTCAAGGTTGCACTGCGTGGACGCCGGTTTGGGGACGATGAAGATGTCCAGCTCGCCGTCCAGGAGTGGATTGAACAGCAGTCGGGAGATTTCTGGTTGTCGGGAATTCGAAGCTTCAGGTACAAGTGGCGCAAGTGCATTGAAGTCGAGGGTAGTTATATTGAAAAATAATAAAACACTTTTACTCATATCTCGTTTCGTTATATCCGAATTGCAAAACTTATTGACCGCCCCTAGTACGCCATGATGTTTCCTTTCTTATATTTGTTGTAAATAACTCCTTTCAGAAAATGGCAGTGCAGCTACACCTGGATAGGAGGTATACAATTATTTCTGTTTACATTCCACCGTTGCTGGGCCCTTTTGTTTGCTTGGAGATTTAAAGGTAGACTCCTCATCCCCTCTTCCGTGACTAACGATCATTCCCATGGGTCAGGTCCTTGCCGACCTGATCAACAAGCTGGTGATAGGTGTCCTTAATCTGGATGACTTTACGCATCACTGCCAGAGAACCGCTTCACTTTCTTACCTTAGTGTATCCCTGTACTTTCTGGATGCATAGCTTGATTACTGGTGAAAAGGGGTCGATGACCTCCATGGTAGTGACTGGTGACCACTTTCCCATTCAACTATTATTTTCTGCGCTACTGCCGTCTGAAACAACGCACCGGTGTTGTTTGGAACGGACACGATGGTCCGCAATTCAGGAAATGACTGATATCTCTGACCAAGTCGATGAGTTTAGGTCGGTGGATGAAGCAGTTTGTTTCCGAAAGCCTCATCGCCGTGAGCTTACCTACTCTGTCTAGAACGTCTGGTCGTTTTTCACGACGTCCGCTTCTTTGGTGGTCGGCTGAGTGTGAGACGCCCCTTAGACAGAAGCGATATGTCTACAGGCTCTATAAGCGCCGACCGAACGAGATCATTGTCGGTGAATTTTGCCTCCTAGCCCTGGGTTCCGGTATGTATCGAAGCACGCTCACCGCTCTTCCTGGCAGACATGCGTATCTTCACTTGACGGGAAGACCCACTCTTGTAGATGTGTGGAAGCAAATTAAAATGATTCGGGGCAAGTTCTCACCAGCCGGACCTCCCTTCCTCTCTCCAGGAGAAGAGGACCGCAATCTACAAAATTCTCTAGCCGAGATGCTGCTTCACTAGCATTCAATGCACGCCGTAATGTGGCTGAAGGCCACGGACTGTACTTTACTTCCAGAGATGGAGAACCCTTTAACGACAGGTTTATGTTGAGTGAGTTACGTTTCGCTCTCGCTTCATGCGCGGATAACACACCTGGACCGTACGATGTCCCATACGAGTATGTCATGATTTGACACCAAGGTGAGCAAAGCATGGCGTTTTTGTTAGATCTGTTAAACACGATCTGGACATAAGGTATCCTGCTGGAAGGAGACCTCCCAGGAGTGATTTCTCCCCGGCCGGGGAGAGATCACTCTACCGTGGCCGGTTTCCGCCCAATCTCTCTAACCTACTGCGTATGCAAGTTGAAGAAGTTGGTAAATGTCAGATTAGCCTTTTTCTTGGACAATGGAGGACACCTGTCTGCTGCACAGTTTGCCTTCCAAAATTTCCACTGCACGTAAGATGTTCCTCTAGGACTAGAAAATGCCGTCGGTGTTTTTCGATCTAGAGAAGGTCGATGATACCGCATAGCGATACGGCATCAAGGAAACTCTACAAATGATGAGGGCGATGGGACGCCTCCAAATCTTTATTCCGCGTACGGGTGGGGAGAGCCATATCCGTTCCAATGGAGCAGGGATAAGGCGTTCTACAGTGCCACTCTCTTTACCCTGGTGATCAACAGTATCACCTCAGTGGTGCTGGATGGTTTTCTCGTCATGCTCTACGTGGACGACCTTTCGATCTCTTTTGGCGCAGCTCAGATGACAACTCTGGAGTATCAACTCCAATAGACATTGCACCGCATCAGTCGCTATGCTGAAGCCCACAAGTTTCGGTTTTCCTTGGCTAAGACTAAGGCGGTGCACTTCTGCTGCCACCCCGACCTAGACTGGTTTCTAAACGGGGTTAGCCTGGAACTAGTGAATTCACACTGTTTCGTTGGTCTTGTTTTCGACCGAGGCCTCATTTGGAAGGCTCATATTCGCAGTCTTAGGGTCTCTTGTACCCGCACCATGGACAAAGCTTCACAGCGCCAAGAATATTGCATTCTGCCTTTTTGAAGCACACTTTGTGTCACGTTGGATCCGCACCAGCGTACAAAGAATGCTCCAAGTCCTAGTAAGGAGTAGGTTTCCACGGTGTATCCTCTCTGCTTGAAGTCAGCAGGGCTCTACTAGGCGTTGTGTGTCTTCACGGCCGAACTGGTGGTAATACACCACTCGGTACGGGAGATAATGCGTCGTGCCCAGTTCGAAGACGGCATTAAGACCTTTAGCAACTCACAAAGCGCCCTAAGTGCGCTTTCTTGGACATGTGGGGATTGCAAAGAATGAGTGTGCCAAAGATACCGCGATGACTCAGTGACCAGATCAACTTTCGCTCTTCCTCACACTGACTTCATGGCAGGAATCAGAGCAACCCTCTGGGATGCCTGACAAAGAAGATGGGAGACGGCCGCCGAGGCAACATAGAGTTGCGTGTCATCACGTCGCGACTATTCTCTTCGACCTACCGCCCAAGTGCGATTGTTTATGTCCTCTTCGAATTGGGCACACTCGCGGGACGCACCCAAATTTGACAGGGCAGTCCCCTACACCTTACTGCGAAGAATGCGTTACTATCGGACATTTTGTCGCATTCGTATTGAATGCACCAGTCTGGGTGATCTTTGCGCACGTTACCTGTCCCCTTATCGAGTCAAGCGGGATCGCTACCGCTTGTCTCTTGTACTCGGGACGAGTTCATGCACACATATCTGTGGACAATTTGACTTCTTTGAGGAAGTTGGTCTCCATTTTATTTGATTTTATTTTCTGTTGGTCGCGTTCTCCTGCACTGGAGCGTTTCTTTCTTCTTCTTGTTTTGCTTTTGCTTTTATTCTTTCCGCTTGATCCTGAGTTTCTTCATTTTTTTAGGAGGGGGGGGGGTGCTTTTTTTTAATTTAGCCTAGCATTAACTTATAAGATAATTACGATTTATGCCTGCGTAGGCAGTCGCCAGATGGACGCTAAAACAACCCACAAAAAAAACACCGTTCTTAAGAGCTCAAATGTGTTGAAAGCAAATCCGCAAAAAATAGCTTCAGGGATTCCAATATAACCACAAAATACTTTGTTTGGTCTTCCGAAATAACAAATCTTTCGTTGATCCTGGATCTACGCGTGTCCATATTTGTTTTCCAACTCCGTTGACTTTTGAGTCCCCCCCCCACCCTCTCACTTAACAAAAAAAAACCCTACTTTATTCCTTAAATCAAACTTTTTATTTGTTTTTCAATGTCGGGCGCGGAGACTTCCTTTCCACTCGCCCATTAACTGATTCGTGCCAGGAACTTTGCATTCGGCTTAAGGGTTCGGACTTCCGGAGGAAAATGCGATACAGAAGACATTTAAAAAAATGGATTTTGAGTTTGGTGAATGTGATGAGTAAATGTTGGGGAAAGAAAGAAAAAGAAAGACGGGGAATTGACGAAGGAAAAGAAAACGAAAGAAAATTGAAAAAAAGGAAACGAGAAAAAGTATATGAAATTAGTAGGGGTTTTAGCCCCCATTTAAGATGATTTTTTATATGAATGGGGACCAAGTGATTAACGTGGGATCATACCAACGGGTATCTACAGGTTATGGCAGCCGACATGAGCCCGACCCTAATCGAGACTCTATCCACTGACTAACCACACTCGATGGGACTTAACTTCGCTAAAATCGGAAGCCATAACCAGAGAAAAAGAAGGAAAAGACAAGAAAAAAGGGAAAATGAAAAGGGAAAGAAAAAGGAAAATAGAAAAAAAGAATAAAAGAAAAATGAAAAGGGAAAGAAAAAGGAAAAAAGAATAAAAGAAAAAGGGAAAGGGAAAGGGAAGGAAAAGAATAAAAGAAAATACAAAAATAGAAAAGAAAAAAGGAAATAAACTACCATTTTCTTTAGGAACCTCTCTTTACAAGATTATGGTGTAAATTCCCTCGTTGGTTTTCTCCTTATTCTTTTATATATAAAAAAAGAAGGAATCAATCAAAGCGAAGTGGCTCATCGCGGCCCAACCAGGAATGCGATTTTCTCTGGCAGCGTCACTCAAATTGGGGGCAATCTTTTTTTTCCTCTTGAACACATTGAAAAAGAAAACCCATAAAAAAAGGAAACCCGCAAACGGGAGTCTCGACCATCCCTGCACCCCCTTGAAAGGAAATACTTCATCAGAGAAGACAAAAAAAAAAAATCAAAAATAATTCTGTAATCTTTCAAATGATGGAAAAATGAATAACAGCAACTGAGAGAAAAGATACGAGAGTCTTTTTAACCATGAAAGTGAATAAATAATCTGAAGAACATATTGGATAAAGACCACAAGAGAAGGTCGGTAACCGGGCAAACTATACATTATATTTTAATGTTCCGGTAACTAATCCTTAGACTCTGGTACTACCTTCGCTTGTCATTTCTGACTTTGATAAGACTTAAATATGACCCAAAGTGTGACGGAGCGTCAAAGAGACATAATTCTCAAACATACCGAAACTCGTTCCAACGATGATCAACATTTAATCACGATGTAATTATCTAGAATGAAAGGGGTATAATGAAGTGAATAGAATAGAAAGAGAAAGCAACGTTAAACTGCAATGAAATTACCCAAATTCCTGCAGCGAACCGCTTAAGAAGACACTAGACAAAGTTTGTTCGCTCGATGATTAATATCATTTAATTTATTAAAGCCACCAATTTATTTTTACCTGCGACGAATCGAGCAGCAGGTCTATGGGCCACGCAACTCTCGTCTTGTGTTCATTTTCCGTCCGCAACGAGTCATTGGTTCAATGTAGCCAGCTAAAACCAATGGTACCAAAGGTTAATTGAGATCACTGAGTTCAAATAGGATATGAAATCGGTTCATTCTTTTTGAATAACCTTGTATAATTCAACATTCTCCCAGAGTAATGGAAATTTTTCTGCAATTTCATTAGTGTCTACAAGTATTGGAGTCCGTGTTTTAATTTAGCTCGGGCAATTTGATTACTCTGCAACTCAACGAGGTTTTCTTGTAGTATGATGTCAACGTCAGCTGCATTTGTCTCAAATGGGTCTACCACCCAACTTGGAATCTTCATTTCTAGGAGATTTTTAACCTCATTTCCACATCATCGTGCAGTTCTTTCAAATGATGGATGCAAATTAAAACATCATCTTCATGCAGTTCCTCAAGAGTGGCAACTCTTTACATCCAATATTAATCTGAAACAAACGAAGTTTTCCAAGAAAAGCACCGATTCCCTCTTCGCAAATTAAAAGATTCATACTTTTTCCTTGTAGCTGTTTGTTCAGCATATTTAACTTTTCAAATATATCTGAAAGGTAGAAAATGTCGGATTTTGCAGCTATGATTTCTTCCCCAAGCCTCGTGCCATTCAGGAATGATTCAACACTTTCCCATAGTTCAACGAAGCGATGCACACAATTACCTCTAGAGCGCCATCTCACCTCTGTATGCAAAATTAGTTTTCTAACCTCTCCATTATTAGCACAAACTTGGGGGAAAAGACGATCTTGAACTGGATTTGACTTGATAAGATTGACAACTTTTATTACATTATCAAGAACATCTTTCAAACGTCATCCCAATTTTTTGCAATTAAATTTTGGCAATGAACCACGCAGTGTATGCAAAACAGATTAGGGACAGTCTCTTTTAAATATCCAATAAAGCACCTGTATCTACCTACCATAGCAGCAGCACCATCAGTTAAACATGCTATAATGTTACCTAGTGACATTCTTTGAATATTGTTGCTCCTTTGGTATCTGTCACAAGACCGAAAAAAAGCATTTCTTCTCTGAGTTCACTTTTATCATCCCAAAACCTAACATAAGCATTAAGAATGGCTTTGAATATTTGGTAAAAGTGTTTAATCAATCTGTAACGCAAAATCCCTTACTTTTAAAGGGGCAACTAGTTGATTTCCAATCAATATCCTCTGCCATTTCATCGATACGTCTTGATACTCTATTGTTTTCACTATCTCGTTAAAATTTTCCAACCGCCTTCACGCATTGAATTTTACTCAAACTTGGAAAAAACATTTATTTTCATTTTCTTTCAAACTTCCTCACTTACTCATTCTCCTCAAAAATTTATTTTAATAATCTGGAAAAGTTTCTACATCACATAAAATGGACAATACAGTAATGATTAATATTGCCACACAATCTGCTGTCTCATCAACAGCAACTTGCACAACCACCCAAGCAAGCCAGACCTTCTCAACTTCCACTATGATGCGCAATTCAGCCGCTGGAATCAGCCATCCAGCTGTATTCATCAACCAAGATGTCAGCCTCCGAGTTACCAACCCTTCGATCATTCTTCCCGCTTTCGATGCAGCCAACTCAATCGCATGGTTGGAGATATGCGATGCAATCATGGCTCCTTATCTCATTATGGAACAAGAACAGATCATTTACGTAATGCAAAAAGTACCAATGAGTATATTTACTTTATACCATGGGATTTTGCTTAAAAGTGAGATAAGGGGTGAATGGGGAGAATTGAAGGAGGCTTTTAAGCTCTAATTCGGTAGGTCTCAGGTCGAGGATTCACGGGAGCTCCTAAATAAGCAGCAAATGGCGGATAGGCGGGATGGGGTGTTCGTTTATTTGGTAATGTATTGGGCACTTTTTCGGTTTTGTCTAAATGGAAGTATATTATGCTTATGGCTCAGGACCGTTGCATAAAAAAAGGTATAACTTTGTTGGAATTTACCCGACGAAAAGTGGTTGCTCTATTGGTCAACCATGATATATATTGTTTGATCATGACTTTATTCTATTCTTCATCCAATCTTTGCCAGAGATCTTCGACATTCGTCTGGTTAGAGCCATAACCTTCTGACCGGGTATCTTCTATAAGTTTTTTTTTTATTGGGTTTTAATCAGGGATCTGCCCAGGAGAGTTCACGTCGATATTTTCAGCATCCAAGAACTGCTTCAAAGTCTTTTATGTGGTACAGAGCCTTGTACTACCTGAAAACAGGCTCTCGTACTCCCGATGTTCGGAGAGACGGGATCAGGTGTTCCTGAAACAGATTCTTGTATACCCCGCAGCCTTTACTTTGTTGCGTTAATGGACGAAAGGACAGAATCCAGTACTCGAAAATATGCCCCAAACCATAATGCTGCCAGCTATAATTTTTTTCATGTATATCGGATTAATCTTTCAACTACACCTTACACGATACTCCCTAACCGATCTGAAAAAATAATTTATTCGCTGAAAAACACTCCAATTTTCCAGCAGTCCACATGACATGCTCAGAAGCAAAGGCACCCCTGGACTCTTTAATCTCTTTTATTTATAAGTGGTTACTTAGGAGGGGAGTGTGCTATGAATACCACCCATTTCATGCGACGTGAGACATTTTGAAGTGAAATACCAGATGCTATCTCAAATCGATCCAACATCAAAATCCGCTCCATCGTGGGTCTTGGGAATGATTTTTCGAGGGCGACTCGTCCTTTTCATTGATTTTTAAGATCCGGTATCATAATGGAGCTTTATTGTGAGTGAAATCACAGGTTTTAATTGATAACAATGCATCGAAATGTCAGACAGTGCCATCCCTTCTCTCGTATTAGACAACCTGCTTTCTGAAGATTTTGGCGACCTTAAGTCACCTTATCCTGATAAATGAGTAACACCATCAGTTGTAGTCAACAATACACGTGGGACAGACAGTGTTGTCATACGTATACATACGGATGTTTACGTGTTAACTAAGTTATCGTTCTCTAGTTTTAACATAACATAATTTAAAGGATGACAAAAGTCACAAGAGGCCCTATCAGAGGTAATCCGAGTCAATCAAAAGCTCTGCAAGAATCACCCATCATTCCCAAATACTGCATCCAGAATACCGCTTCTAAAGTATAACATAATTCAACGGATGAAAAAAGGCGCAAGGGCCTATCGGAATTCATCCGAGTCAGCACTCGCCCAAGAAAATGCATCCACAAGATTGCCTTTTGGACGCATCCTTTTCTCACCTATCAGAGGCAAATATTACAGAATATTATGTGTAATTTTCATGGAACTAAACGAGTATTTTTAATAAAATATATATATTTTGGTATTTTGTTCTCTAGATTCGGACGCGGTATGCAAGTGCCCAGCGTTCAATTAGTCATTTTATAAATCTGTTAATTTAATAAGAAAATTGAGACTTTTGGCATTAATGGGTCAATTAAATCAAAGCAATTCATTGACATTAGTTGGGACTGAAATCCATCCTGTTGCTGACAACGTCAGTTTAATTCCCCCTTAAAAGGACCTAACGGTGACGTGCGAAACCCCGGCCAACAGGAATCCAGTCCACCAACATGCATTAACTGATCGCCCCAAGTAGTCTCCTCTGTTGACTACTCAGGATATGCCTTAGCAAGGGGTCGCTCATACTCGTACAATCTATGTTTTGTCCGTAAGCATCTAATTCTAGGCCTCAGATATAGAATGATCCCCCTTCTTAATTTTACCTTCTGCCTGTATTTTACCTCACACTTCCACCAATAGGCTTTCAGGCCTTGATGGGTGCCATTTATTTTTTATTCTTTCATTACATTTGATTCATACGTTTGGTGGCACTCGGAAAACTTCGGCTGTGAGGAGGCAGTGCCTCTGACGAGCTTCGTGTCGTCTTGAGGTACTCCGAGCCTCTCACAGCTTGAAGGAGAGAACAATGGGGTAGGTTAATGGCGCTTCCTGAGTGGAAGCTCGAAGACGTCGGGGGAGATCAAAGTAAAATGAAGGTCATCTTTGGAATCGTCGAGGAGTGTTAAGAGAAATAAAATTGGATAAACTCTCCCTCTCTCTTTCTCTCCCAAACACATACATAAAAATATTCGGCCTCTCACACACATACGATCACACAAACATAGATTTGTAACCGTGTAAGGATGAAGCCGCTATCAATAACTTCAGAGTCCAGGATGTTACCAGTAGAACAGGGGGTTGCTAAATACAGAAGGATATCCAGGAAAAATTAATGGGGTAAATTGAATTTTAGAAAGATTCCAAATGCTTGGTCTGCACAGATGGTAGGGGTGGGGGTTTCTGGAACAACGGGGTGACGTGGGGCAGGAAGGAAAAACGGGAAAACGTGAGCGAAAGGAGGGGGGGATTTAAGGAGATAGATGGAAAAATGGAATCTGGAAAGATTTAATTTTAATTTAATAATTTATTTTACTAGGTCTAAGTTTATAAGCCTAAATACTTCTATTAGAATTTCCAAACACACCGAAATACCTACATGTGATTGTATAATGGCACTTCTTATCTGTACATTGAAGATTTATATCCAGGGGATTATACAGAAGCAAGATTAAGAGCGATTTCTTATCAAACCTTTTGGATCTTCTTTTTAAATGTTACTATAATCAATTTTTAATTGAATTCAACAATAAAATCAATCATTAAGAAAAACACTGAAAGGCAAATCAAGCTCTGTGTACTCCTGGCGACACCAAAAACTCAATGCATCAAAACTTGGCGAACAAGAGCCCACCCGCAGTGCCAGGAATAGACGGTAGTGACAACTTCTATTGCAGTACGGATACAGACAGAGCGCGCAAAGAATCGCAAACTAAGACACTAAATCAGGGAGTGGCCAAAGACTGAAGAAAGCGCTCCATCAGAAGGCGCTGTATCCCGCGAGTCTCTCCGATTCAGAGGCAACAAAAAATGACCTTATACCGTTGGGTCATTGGGAATAGGTCTACGGGAATAGTCGGGGCTCGATAGCACACAACTCTAAAGTCTCGTGTGCCTTTTCTAATATTATTTGCCATATACACCACGAAGAGCTATCGTGTTCCCTGCAATGCAGAAGATTGGGAAGAGCGAAACTCCGGTCCGGTTTTTCAGTCTATGCAGACCGCGTAAGCGACCCATCAGTGTGTCCAATCACAGCAACCACTCCATCTCCAAGGAAAGAGAAAATTTAAATCTCTACGGCCCCGAATGTGTAGTGGCCGTGGCATCATGTTTACTAGGAACAGAGGAAGTTTGGAAATGCCAATGACTCCTATTGATTACGAAATGGTCTTAGAACCGGACCTGGTACGAAATCTTCAGGAACAGATAGACTTATTGAAACAGGATCATTCGTGAAGATAGACAGCGTCTGAAAGAGCCGCCGCCCGCGGATTCAAACAAGAGGGAGATAACTTAAAAGCTAACTCACCTTCGTACTTGGAGCCATCTATGTACACCGGCACAGGTCCAGGGCGACAATATGTATACTAAAATAATTACAAACGCAATACTCCCGGTGTTATGGATGCTTTGAAAGCAGAAGCGTGGCGACAAACATTCAATGGCGGTATTCTCTAGGGTAGCGTCTTGGGCAGGACCATCGTCGCCAGCGGTCCCAGAACTAAGCAGAAATCTCGAGGGAATTTCTTATCCCGGAAACAACACATGATGCACTGACCACGGTGTAAAGCGAGTTGAATTGCCTCCAAGTCGAAGAGAAGACTCTCTAGTGGGGACGTGGGGAAGCTATCAGGCGCCAACAGGAGACCAGTGTGTAGGATCGAATTTACCATCCACGATACACGTTTGTTCAATATCGTCCGAAAAGATCAGAACGCCTGCATTTTTATAATAACATCTTCCATAACTTTTCGCAGAGAAAATCCAAGGTTTCTAAAATTGCTGTGCAATTAATTAATTATATGAGTGATGAAATGTGTGGTAGGTTTTCATAAGTGCGAAAATATTTACTAGGTTGCGCTGGTGTTAGGGCATGCTGTGCAAGAATCTACTACTATAAATTAAGTAAAATTATGAAAATTCGAATGAATATAATGTAAGTTATCATCAGATAAGCGATTTATTAGAAAAAGTGAAGTGTCGAAAATGATCCAAAAGACAGCGGAAACAAATTTATACTGAAATATAACAATTAGTGGGAAACATTTATACAAGTTATTAGAATTTAATGTGGAGGCCTTTATTTCCGTGGGGCTCAACTCGTGGTAGAAGACACAATTATTGAAGATCAAAGTGTGTCAGAGGCTACAAGAGAGAGACGAGGAAGTATTTCCCACCGCCAATCTTTCACCGTGATCCTTTATCACTAGTGGCGATCTTTGATTTTTAGCATTTCACGATTTCATTTTAATGTCGCATTCAGGAAAGGAACTTCAACCCGTCTCCCACACTCCGACGGCACTTTTTAACTGCAGCGAAGCAGGTCGATGGGTCATGCAAATCTTGTGTTGTGTTCATCTTCTGCCCGCAACGAGTCGCTGGCTCAATGTAGCCAGCTAAAACCAATGTTACCAAAGGTAATTGAGGTCACTGAGTTCAAATATGATATAAGTTGACCACCAGGTGGCGCCACCTAGTGGCTAGAGGTGCTAAATCGGCAATTTTCACCGAGGGTCCACTAGATCATGTCCCTCTAGTTTACTGCCTGACTGAATTGACTCGGTATCTGCGGCACTGCCTGTCATCTGCCCACGTCACAACATTTTCATCACGCGATTCTTTTGAGGACACATATTTATCGTCCCCTTCATTACTCCATCGTGTCTAATGTCTTTAATCCACGCTCGGCAGAGATTTATACTACTGTCCGTCCTCTACCAGCGCCGAATTTAGCAAGGTTTTTGCTTTTTTTCACCCATCTCCCCCCACTCTCTCAATTCATTGCATATTTGTATACACGATCTTCCAGCTCAGCATATAGATAATCTGGAATTACTGTGGCCATCTATTCATTCACTTTGTACTGTCATCCTTCTGAGTTTAATTCGTGGTCGCTTTTTGCGGGGCTAATTATACCTAATCGTGTAATTCCATTTGGGAGGGAGGTGGGCATGAATAAATTAATGTTTATCTTTTGCCTGATGTATCGCTAAAACCTGCGTAATTGATTTTACCTGACAAAAGCGATTTAATGCTTCTGGCGAGATCCCATTCAGACGCGACCCACCGAAATAAAATTCTTTCAACGCACGACTGCACTTTCACTTGCGTTCAAAAGATTATGAATGGTATGAAATAGTCTTAAGGAGGATCAAAGCTTAGTGAATGTTGAGGGTTTGAGTAAGGAATGTGGCAGAAAGGTGCACGAGAGTATATTGTTCCTAACATGCTTGTTTGGGAATACACCCTGAAGCAGGATAATAGCTTGGTAGGGAGATTAGGATCTCTCGTTTCTCTGCGAATCCATTTTGATGAAACTTTTCCCAGCTGCTCTGCAAACTATGGCAACACAACTGTTTTCAATATTCTATCTTATGTCATTGAATTTTTATTTCTACTTCGTCATTTTCGGGGTGAACCACGCTAATTGCATCTCTCTTCTTTAAGAACAATGGGACGTCGCTGAGGACTCAACGATGAAAAGTCTTTCATCACCAAAGAAAATGTTAAAGGCATGTTATTGTGAAGAAGTTATTTCGCCATGTGGACACAGTTAGACGATTCTGACTTACCTTTCGCTAAGAAAGCAGCGATCCGATTGTGGGACTTCCAAGATTGCGATAGCTAAAGATTTAAGGAATATTGGCAGCGAGTTATGTGCGAAATCCTGACAAGCAAGCAAAGTCACTTCCACTGCCGCTGGTCGTCCCCATGCGCCGAAGAACACTAGGAACCGTATCCTAGCGACCATGCCTTCCGTGCAAGCTTGCCTGAAATTGCTTCCTTTAACGCCCCGTCACAAGACTGAGTCTTCAATGTCCCTGGAAGTAAATGACGTTGGGCATGAGTTGCGTTCTCATCACTGATGAGACCAGGGCAACCCTTGACGAACCTGACGGTTGGGAAAATGGTTGAGTCTATTTCAGAGATGAGCGTCACCAACAGTAGGGAGGAGTCATGTTGTGAGTAGGTATAATTGGACACAGACTTGTTGGTCCAGACAGGGTACCTGATAGCGTTAAAGTGATTGCAGCTGCCTACTGCAATCTCGTGAAGGAGGTCTTGGATCCTTGGCTAGATGACATACCGTTGTCACTTATAAGTACTCTAGTTTTCATGTATGACAACGCTCTACCCGACTCTGCCAGAGCCACCCAAACCTTCCTAAGCTCTTACGGCATACAAGGTGACAAGTTGATGGTGTAGCCGCCAGTCTCTCCGGATCGCAATTTGTGGTCCACCATTAAACAAGATTTTTATGTCGATTGACGTCTATTTTCGTCTAAAGAAGTCTTATGGGCGACCATCCAATCTGCAGAAGAAGCAGTCCAACCTGCTACTATTAAGAAATTGACAGATTCCATGCAGGATAGGGATTTTGAAGTCATCCGTAGAAATGGCGCTCATGTGGACAAAGAATTCATTATGTCTGTCAATCTTGTATTGATTTATGGTTTCTGTCAAATATATAAGCAAGGTTTGCTTAATCTGTATAATTATCCTTCGTTTTCTCCACAATATGTTTAGATGGGCTACTTTCATCCAAAAGTGTTGCCATATTGTGCAGACCGGCACTTTGTACCAGTAGGAACTGTTCTCACTTAGACAGTGTTCGGTTCGCTAGACATGGTGCCTGGATGGACCGTACGCCATCCTGAAATCACTTAGCACCAGGATATGATAATAATAGGTGATCACTCACTCTACTTATTAGTGGACCTACCTATCTCTACTTCTCTTTATTACATACCCACTTACCCCCTTCCTCACGTACTCTTCTGCCCACAGGGGTTCAGAGTGTTTGGCACACTTCCGTCCTCTTAGTCAAGTGCCAGTGTATACCGTGAGGTCCCGACCTACTGCGAGGGCCGAAAGCCCACCGGCTGAGGCAAGTATTAGGCGCGGGATGCGCTTGGCCGTCGACTCTGCTCACCTTCTCCCAGTACACATAGAAGAGGGGTACGTTGGTACCATCTGTTCTGGTCAAAGCTCGAAGACAAATTCGACTGAATGGCGGGCCGGGTTGCCAAGGCCCATCTTAGCAGTGAACCCATAGGACGAGTATCTGAAAATGATCACATCCTGGACTTTTCTCTTAAAACCCCAGAGTATTTGGAGGTTAGAGTATTTACTTTCCATGCATTTTTTTTCATTTCCACTTACCATGGCTACAATAGAGAGGAATTGTGGGCGACCTGAGGCACATGAAGATCCGCCTCCAAGCAAGGCCACTTCCTTCCTAGTTGGCGGGGAGGACGAGTTAAAACAAGCCACAACTTCGACCGATGGAAGGGCTCCCCTCTCACCATCCCCATGCGCCGAAGGGGTTCCGCTATTGCCATCTTTAGAGCCACCCTCGGGCAGCTCCACCGCTGAAAAGGAGGTGCTCTCCCTGTGTTTTCTCAGGGGTTCCTCCACACTACTTCAGTGGAGAGAGCGCTTTTTTCTCTCCTTTCTGGGCGCATTCGGGGATTTCCCCCTTAAACCGTTCTTTGGAACCGTCCTTGGCCGATTCCATTTTAGTACCAGCGACAGTCATCCGATTCCCAACCCCTTAGAGGAGCAATAGATAGAAGAGCCAATTGGACCGTGCCCCTATGGTGCGACAGGCATGCTTATGAACCTTGCACGGAGCAGACGTGCCTGCTCCTCATCTCTTCCACGATAGAAGTCGGTTCGCCGGTCAGAGACGACACGACAGAAGGTACCTTGATGGAATGAGATCCGTGATGTTTTGTGGTGGTGGTGGGGGGGTGCACCCCCCACCTCCCGAGCTGCGAATGATCCCGGAAATGACGGAGCACCAGAGGACAGGAGCCTGAGTCCGTGGCAGGGTCCTTCACGACTGCTTTCACCGCATTCTCTAGGCGGGATGCTGCTCCGCTAGCATTCAATGCACGTTGTGATGTCGCTGAAGGCCGAGGACTAGTCTTTACCTCCAGAGGCGGAGAACCCTTCAATGACAGGTTTACTTTGAGTGAGTTGCGTTCCGCTCCTGTTTCGTGCGCGGACACCGCCCCTGGTCCAGACGATGTCCCGTACGCCATGCTTCGATACCTGGTCGAGCGAGGCATGGCATTTCTGTTAGATTTGTTCAACAGGATCTGGGTAGAGGGTATCCTCCCAGACTCCTGGCAAATGGCTACTGTACTCGCTTTTCGCAAACCTGGGAAAGCACACTCTACCCAGGCTGGTTTCCGCTCAAATTCTCTTACCTAATACGTATGCACGGTGATGGAGAAATTAGTAAATGTTAGATTAGACATTTTTCTGGACAGCGGAGGCCAACTATCTCCTTCACAGTGCGGCTTCCGCAAGTTAAACTCCACATCAGATGCTCAGCTGCGACCGGAAACTGCTGTCTGTGAGGCTTTCCTTCGTAGACAGAAATACATCACGGCGGTTTTAGATATAGCGGAGGCCTAAGATACAGTATGGCCATACGATATCATGGAGACCGAAATCATGGATTCCGCGTATGGGGGAGGGGAGGCATCTCCGGCCCAATGGACCAGAAAAAGTGTGTTTGGCAGGGGAGTGTTCTCAGTGTCACGCTCTTTGCCCTGTCAACGGTATCATTTCTGTAATGTCGGATAATGTTCTCGCTACGCTTAATGTGAACAACATTTCGAAATCTTTTGCTGTGGCCCAGATGCAAACTCTGGAACGCCGACCTCAACAGACATTGGAACTCATTTCTCGCTATGCAGATGCCCACAGGTTTCGGTTTTCCTTGGCCAAGACATAGGTGGTTCACTTCTGCCGCCATGCACGGCCCCAGATTTGTTCCTAAACGTGGTTCGCACTGCTTCCTTGGTCTCGTTTTCGAACGGCGCCGCACCTGGGAGGCTCATATTCGCGGTCTTTAGGGTATTTTGTACCCGCGCAATCGACATTTTACGTTCCGTGACGTTCAGCACTTGGGATGCTGATGCGGCTACTGCCTTACTTTTCTATCGATCCTTTGTTTTTCGAAGTTTGAATACGGATGCTAGTTTTATGCATCTCCTCCTGGCGACCGATGCCCTCCGCATGTTCCAATTGAGATCCTACTTTTCGATGCTGGGGATATGCCTCTCGCTCTGCGCTGGACACAGTGCAGTATGAGCTTGTATGCGCGAGTTCGGCGCCCCTGTCAGTTGCCAAAAAGCCTCTACTGCATCAGCAGCCGATCTTGACGGTCTTATGACTCCGAGACGCCACTCTACCCTAAGCCGTTTGGGTTTAGAGCTGGGAATCTTCTTGGAGAGCTCGGCGTAGCTCTTGGTCCAGGGACGCCACCCTAGTGGGTACCACCATTGTCTATTTGTTGCCACGCCTCTGCTCCCACGCTTCCCCAGCGCCGAGAGTACACGGTTCCAATTCTCAAGAGAAGGTCGGCTTCCACGCCTTATCCCCTCTGTTTGAAGTCAGCGGGAATCTAATTGACGCTGCGTCTGTCTTTGAGGCCGAAGTCGTAGCAATACACTGTTCGGTACATGAGATAACGCATGGTGCCCAGTTCGGAAACCGGATTGTGATCTTTAGCGACTAAGAAAAAGCCCTGAGTGCTCTCTGGGTATTGGAATATCAACACACCCTGTGTCGCGGTATCTGTGACACCACGGTTTTGGTGATCAGGGCGGATGTCGAGATTATCTTCTTCTTGGTTACTGAAGACGAGGGAATTGCGGGAATGACGAGCGTTTCGCTCTTTCTCACACCGGACATGGCAAGTATCAGGGCAGCCCTCAGGGCGGCTTGGCAAAGAAGATAGGAGACGGTTGAGTTGTATGCCATTGCGCCACGACTGTTCCCATGGACCTACCCCCCAATGCCGCGACGGCTTCAGGTTGCTTTCTGTCGTCTTCGAATTGGACACACTCGTGGGACGCACCGCCATTCGATGGAACGGGTGTTGGTGGCAGGCATGATCCTACGGCGGGGGAGGCTGGCCTATCCCCGATGCAAGACCTTACTTCCTTCTTCATTTTTTAATTCTTGTTTTGTTTTTTGTCTTTGGTTTTTATTTGTTCTGGATTTATTTTGGTTTTTGGTGTCTTTTGCACCTTTATTAATCTAGTCTAACATTAAGCTGTAAGGTGATTGCGGCTACTCATGCCCTAGTAGTCAGTCGCCAGAGTAATGCCAAAAAAATCCCCCTCCCCCTACCTGTACACAATATCTTCTACATGTCTCTGCCAATTTCCTTTCTCTCAAACACCTGCATGACTCGCCAATCATCTTTCAGTCTTCCAAACCGTCGTACATCAGGATACATCACTCTTGTACATTTCCCTCACCACGATGGTGTGGAAAGTCTCCAGAATACTCGCAAATCAACCCGATATTTACGGAAAAGATTTGAGAGAAGGGTTTGACCGTCTCAATGGAGTGTCCTGTCCTGAATTGGGGACACCACTCAAGTGGATGGTCCATACCCAGCGATTTATTTATTTATTTAAATTTAGAAATAACTAAGTATGTATTTATTCCATAACTCGAACACCGAAGGAGCCAGGCCTGCCAAAAGTTTTAGTATAGAGACTCGTCGAGTGATTAATTTAGGAACGTGAAAATCCGTGGAAGGTACAAGCAAGGGCGGCGGGAGGGAGAGGGGGGAGGGCGCTTGCCGAGCACATGTGGATAGAGGTGAGGTCTAGAAAGAGAGCTAGAAAAGGTTATCAAACAATCATTTTATACCTTTTTCTGGCAAATCGTTGCTTATACCTCCTTTCACCTTGTCACCGCAGAGACAATTTATAAGATCATTTGTTCACGCTTGTTCCATAACGGCCGAGACACTCCGTCTGCAAACATTTCTCATTGGTAATAAAGGAGTTGACATTGTCAACCTTTTCATCTACACTTGGTAATAAAACCAGCCTTTGTAGCAGAACGGGGGGGAGGCAGAATTAGGAAAGTTGCGTAGGCTAATGCGCAAAGGCACCTATCCTAATTTTGAAACTTTTTTACCGATCTGTTTTTATAATCTGGAGAAGATGCCTTGGTTGGTTTTTACGTTAAATTTCATTATTACTTCTTGATCAATATGTCTCGATTGCCACTGCTGTTCATTTAGATAGCAAGGATACCTCTTTATGGGGTGTTTTGATGCCCCCCCACCCCGATTCTTCATACGGTTTAGCCCATGTATAACACACGTGTCCACTGTGGCACGCGGGTGTTTTGTTCGGCACACGAAGTTCAGAGGGTAGCTTGAGGAAATTATAAAAAAAGATCTCTCCTAAGGGGGCTTAGGGATGTCACCTCAATTAATCGGGACTACTGAAGTACATCAGTATTATCTTATTATTTTGTTTATCCTCCTTTTGTCAACCTAAACCTAAAAGAAATATTTCCCTTCAACCCCCAAAATGGCACAGTTTCATGAAAAGTACTCGATTTCGGGACACAGTCAAAATGGTTGCCACTCCTTGACTACCCAAATGAGGGCAAAAACTGACAAAGTTCTAAAACATGGACGGAAGAAAGACGGAAGAAAGATGGGCCATAACACGTTAAAAATAAGTGACGCCCGTTGAGGAAAAATGGCAGCTCATTAGAGGATAATGACAGGCCATTATCGACAAAGAACGAGCCGCTCTCTCCTTGTTTTCTGAGCTAGGATTAAATATCGTGCACAACATTGTTCAAATATGTAGTGATTAAATAAATCGTATTTCGTTATATTATTAGATAAGGTTTATGATTTTTTAATGAAACCAACGAGCGCATCGGCATAAAATTTTATGAGAGGTCCGTAAAGAGAATGATTAAGTTGTTGAAATCAAAATATGCAAAGGTACATAAGCCCGAGTACCATGAAATAACCTGAGGCACCAGAAACAGAAGGAGCATGTAATTCTTCAGAAACGACTTTCAGTTCCGCAACGAAAGCTCAAGGAAACAAATGGTATCATACACCTTTCGAGGGCGAAGCGTTTCCTAATATGAACTCTAAATATGAAAATATATACCAAAAGAATCCATTTAAAAATCTATGCGTAGGCGAAATGCTGCTGCTACTTTAAAAAAAATCGAACAAATTAATAGCTTGACCTAAGGTGCCTCCATATTTGGTTCTGGAAATTTCGAAATAAAATTGGCACAACAAAATATTGGATGTCATTGACTTCTTCCCTATCTCTATGTCTATATCTGAAAGGGCAAACAATACACAAATGCATTCACATACACGCTAACTCATACACAGGCGTACACCCTGTTCGACAATGCCTGGAACTGAAGGAAAAACGTGAGCAAATGCGAGATGCGCGGATGCAAACGAAAGAGGAGCCAGGGTTTCCTAAATGTAAGATTCGG
Source organism: Ceratothoa steindachneri (assembly GCA_963969495.1). Lineage (NCBI taxonomy): Eukaryota > Metazoa > Arthropoda > Malacostraca > Isopoda > Cymothoidae > Ceratothoa > Ceratothoa steindachneri. Next base: position 64,879,223 of record OZ018318.1, read on the forward strand.
ACGAGAGTGTGAGGAACAAACACGAATCCTCTTCGTTTCCACTAAACAGAGGGAAAAGGTCACCCAACGCCGCATTTCCACTTTTGCGATAACACATTCTCCCCCAAACATCAAATGAAATCAACACCTCTCATAGCATTATTATGCTGCGCTTCCGCCAATCGCATAATATTCGAATTCAGAATCGACGCACGATGTGGCATCGAGGAATTATGGGTGTTAGGGGTTCCAACGGCCCCATAACCCCCAAACATTCTCGTGGTCGCCCTAACTTGACATGACCACCCCTTTGAAGGGGGCATGGAGAGTTGGAGGTGTAGTAGCGTTGAACGAGGGACGAAAGAGTGAGAAGGAGTGATAGGATGTTTTCTCCAATCACACCCGAGTCCAGGCGCTTAGAAGCAGGGTTTCGGTGACCGTATTCAGTATAAAGAGGAAACTAAAAGATCTCTTAAAGGCTCAACATGGTCTTAATCTTTTTGATTACCGTTCTATTTAATTTACTATCTATTCAGTGCAACATTTGTAACTCTGCTTCTGCGGATATTTAGGTGATGACCTGCCTTTATGGCCCCCAAACCAGCAGGTGGCAGGGAGGCCCGAATTCACTTCAAAGAACGCTCGACCGATTTTCTGTTCACAAAATTCCTTTCGTAGTGGCTGAGAAGAAGAGAGGAAAGGACGGAGGAAGAAAGAGGAAGGGGGAAGAGGACGAAGACGAAGGATCAGAGTAAGAAGAAAAGAAGGAAAGAAAAGAAGAGGAAGAAGAAAAGAAAGAATAAGGAAAAAGAAAAAAGTGGAGAAGATAGTTATTATTGATTAAAAAATATACCAGAAAGATGTTGGAACGAGATTCGTTAAGAAAGTAGTGAAGTGAGGGGAAGTAAATTTGCGTGCAATGGAGATAACCTGAGTGGCGATATGAGAAAACAGGACGCTAAGGACCACGGGGTGCACAACTCTCCTTGAGAGAAGGAAGGGGTTCTTGTGGAAGCGGCGATAATAGACTCGAATGGCGACAAAGACCAAAGTTTAGTGACGCTGCATAGATGGTGATGAGGGCTGGAGAGCGCTTGTAGAGTACCTGATGAGGGCTGGGGAGCACCTGGGAGCACTTGGAGAGTACCTGATGAGGGCTGGGGAGCACTTGTAGAGCTCAGAGTACCTGATAAGACTGGATAGCGCTTGTAGAGCATCTGATGAGGCCTTGCGAGCACCTGTGGAGCACTTATAGAGCGCTTGTAGAGTACATGATGAGGCCTGGAGAGCGCTTGTAGAGTACCTGGTGAGGCCTGAAGAGCGCTTGTAGAGTACCTGAAGAGGGTTGGAGAGCGCTTTTGGGAGTGGCTTTAATTCAATACAAAAACTGCAATTCGTCGCCAATCTTGGCTTGCTGTATCCCTGCCGCAGGTTTGTCTTCGAACGGTTATTCGCCTTTGAAGATCTTTTACCTCCTCACTGCGATCAACAACTTCATCTCTACCACAAGGTGCATCACTCCTTGGACTCTTAATGCTATTTTGCGGGGAATTCCTTGGCGAGATTATCTCGCAAGACTTTTTTTTGTTATTATCCTTGCTACTACGAAGACCCTCTTGTTACCGTTGTCTGATAGAGAAGGATCTGCATCGGTTTCATAATAGCCAAAAATCATTACCAACTGTTGCCACTCGAAAGCATTAACGCAGATAAAACGTGAACTGATTATCATTAATTTTAATTTAATTTGTGATTTTCAATAGTGTGACGTCAGTATTCCAACAGTTTGAGTCTGCTCAAATGTGGTTCTGATTTTAACTGAGTTGAGAACCACTTCTTTAATCCTTTACCGGACATATGTACTTATTCGTCTCCTTGAATTCACGGCGTTGTTTTGGTTAGTTGCTAAAATTTCTTCCGTATGCCGAGGTGAACAATTTCGGACACTACACTCAGGTAATTAGATACATGACTGAGTTTGTAACTCGAATTCGTTATTTGCATAGTGAGAATTTCCAAATCGTGTAACGTACGAGGGCAGTAAAGGGTTAAGGCATTGCTGTATTGTAGAGTACCCGACTCCCAGATTGCACTCGTGAACCTGATAATATTGCAGATTTGACAGAACCAAATAAAAACAAAGAGGATAAATTTCATTACTAGAATTATTGGTTACTATAACACTAGTTAACTGCATTCACCCTGCGTCGGTCATGCCTGGGAGGACGAAACCCCTCGCTGCGTAAATTGGAATTTAACTGACAATGGCAACATATCGCCTGCCCTCACCAGTGGGTGAAAACCTCTCATTTCCTGTAATGGCGAGACTGAAGGTTAGAATATGCTAAGTAATACAGCTCTTTTTAGGGCCGTTAATTTGCTCTAATTGGTAAAATCACCCACTTGGTGTGGGTGAGGAGTGTCCCTAAGACGTGCCCGATGCTGGGAAAAGATGCTTTGCCATTGCAATAGTAAGCATACCCCCCATGCCCATGTTGCGTTCATTGCAGTTTAACTGATAGTTATATATAGCGTACCCTGGCGGGTTGGTGAAAACACCCAGGGTAGATGCGTACCTAGTGTGAACCATACAGGAAACAATTACATGCCACGATTCTTTCACACACTCATGCCTAATGCGGCAGAGGTGCGGGAACGGATGTTTGGTCATTTTCTGCGCTCCAACATCTTGCTCTCGCGAACGGAGGGACTTTGTCAAGAGCTAAATTTAGTCAATTCCCTCTTTTTCGCAATTTGTACTACAGACAGGTTCTCTTCTCGACCCAAACTACACTCCCGCCTTGCAATTTGTACTACAGACAGGTTCTCTTCTCGAACCCAACTACACTCTCCCCCTTGCAATTTGTACTACAGACAGGTTCTCTTCTCGACCCCAACTACACTATCTCCCTTTTTTTGGCAATTTGTACTACAGACAGGTTCTCTTCTTGACCCCAACTACACTCCCCTCCCTTGCAATTTGTACTACAGATAGGTTCTCTTCTCGACCCCAACTACACTCCCCCCCCCTTTTTTGCAATTTGTACTACAAAAAGGTTAACTTCTGCCTGGAAGGGTTGGGTGGAATAGTTAATGTCATCTTTGGTTATTTACTGAGCCAGTTTGGTCTCCTTTGTATCGTTAAATAACCACTTCTGTCTTGCAAACCCTCTTCTCGCCAGCAACTACACTCTTTCCATGCCATCCATTGTTCTTTCACCATTCCGTAAGAAAAGGAGAAGGGGGAGGGGGGGGACGTGGCAGAACGGGAACATACGATCGGTCTCTCAAACCCCAAAGGTAATCTCCTCTTCTGGCTACTAGGTTCATATACCTTCCAGACACTTTCTCCTGACTAGGCCACTTAAAAAAAAACTTTTTTTTTTCCATTTGTATAGCCATGATTCCTTCATTACCCTTTCTTCTTCTTAAAAAAATCAACCCACCCATCACAGTTCGAACCAAATATTCGAATACTGGTCAAGGTTTGAATTTCTAGTGAGTAGAGGCGTTCCTGGCGAGCTAGTGGCTTTAAAAGCGGGGACACGAAAGGTCGATAGCGGAATACACCCCCGCCCCCAAAGAGAACGTGCCTCACTGAATCAAAATTACTAAGGGGGCAGGGGGAGCATCCCTTGTACATGAGGCCGGTTTGATAATGAGAGAGCGGCGAAGCGCCCGCTCGAATTCATTACGACCTGCGTCTCTCCTTATCCTTCGGAATGGCGCCCGTCGTATCAGGCGGGGGAACGCACGACGAGCTCATACCAAATGTCGCACTTCCATACATCTGCTGAAATTGTCTCGTATTGGTGAGACACAATACTGCCTCCCCCCCCACCATCTACCACACTACTCTAAGCCCCCCCCCCCCACACACACACACTTTCTCCCGAGGCAAACAAAAGGAAAATGTTCGTAAAAAAATTAGCGAGAATGAAAAAAATGGACTATGAGGGAAGTAAATTGCGGTACCGGCAAAGCACAGCGTTTCGAGGGAGGGGGCGGGGGTCTTTTATGGTAGAGCGAGTCACAGGTTGGTGGAGATTGACAAGAACGAACAATGCCTTTCAGAGTCAGAGTTAAGATAATGAAAAAAAGAAACTAATGAAAGAAAGTGATGTAGTTAAGGGAAGTGAAAATGAGCTGGAGGGATATAATTGGAGTAGCCAAAAGAAGATATTATCAGAGGCGCTGGAGCTTGGAAAAGAAGACGCGGGAAGAATAGAAAGATGAAAAGTAGCGAAAGTTCTTCCACACGCGGCACACAGTCCCAGTAATCCCACTCTGGTAGAAGTAGTGAAAATAGGGGAAGAGATGTGTAAAAGGTGCACAACATTTCTAAACAAGCTCCGTGTGAGGGAATTCCAAGTGGAATTTCTTTTCCAGCACGGAAGTGAAGTCCATGCGCTGGAGAAGATTCTAGAATTTGGTTAGGCTTAAATTGGTAAGCCTCCCCCCCTCCATCCAAAAGCGGTAGCCTCGAACCGCGTCCACCACGGACCACCTTTACGCGGGTTAGAATCGCCTCGGCGTGAAGATTCGAGGCCATTGGAGATTAGCGCTGTTTCCCCCACCCCCGCGGGGGGAGCCTCGGATATATAGAGGGCTCGTCTTCCATGTGTGAGACAGAGAGTTGAGGAGTCTCGCCCGGACCCAAGAAGTTCCCCTTAGTTACAAGTCAGGCGCTAACAACAAAGCAAAGTGACGGCTGAACTTTTGTGTCTTGGAATTAACCCAGCCAGTGTGGTAATTCCATTTGATGATCGCCACCGAGCGATTTTTCCGACTCCACTCATCAACTCCTTTCGAAGCCCTCCTCGTTCGCCTCTCGTTTTCAGGTGGCCGAAATACTCTCCCCTGGACCGGACGTTACCGCCCCCCCCCTTTTGGAGAACCGTCATCACGTTAACTTCCCGCTCAGAAGCTCCGAGCGCCCTCGCCCCCACGTTTATTGCCTGCAGAAGACATCAGTAAAGCCTTACCCTGACGTCTCACCCGGAATCCTCCGTAAGCCAACCCCTCTCCCCTTTCAACAACCCATGTGAGTTAATCCTCCCCATTTGAATAGTCTCCTTCTGTAATACATTATTTTTTAACTTCAGTCTGACGCATAACTCTGCAATTCTCCCTCTTTTACCGATATAATTTTGCCCATTAATTCTCTTATTTTATGTAAAGAAAATTATATTTTTGTACATGCCTCTTTAAATAACCTTGAGCTTTGCGATTGCCCAAATTTTACCTGACCTCGTTGCACTCTTTCTCGCTGTTCCGCGCGTCGAAACTCGAGCGTTCCGTCCCTTGTCGGTTCGCCTTTGTTATTGGTCCCTACTCCATAGATATAATATGGTATTGATATAATGTAATGTCATATCACGACACTCCGTTAGCTTAGAATAAAACAATAGAAATTATGATGAGGTAGACCTTAAGTACTGAATCATATTGAAACGTCAATTTGAACGTTCTATTTCTGAGCTGATTTTCGAGTAATTCCAGACGCAAATTAATCATCGAATTAATATTATTTTCAAATATATTATCACTCGAACTTTATATCATTCTTACATCTTTCCATCCACCATATACTACTCACTTTAGCTTCCATCCCTCTCTCACACTCTTTCGCTTTATCACAAAGTTCAAAGCCTCGCCAAGGTATTACTCAAGTTATATAATTATAGCGAAGACGCTTGAACTTGACCTTGAATTAAGACTCAAGAAGGAGGCCGTATAGACGAAATCTTTTGAGGTAGTCTTTGTTGTTGTCTGGTAAAGTATGTTCATTAGCCTTACTTAAGCAGGAGGGGATTGGGCGGTCCTCGTACTTGAAGTTCCGGCTTACCTGCGGAAGGAAAATATGGAAATTAAATCCAGAAATCAACCTATGAAGTACAACCATCAAAGTGAAACCACCAAAGGTGTCCCCTATCAAGTCTTTAAGAATTTTATATATTAGATGCGAACAAAATGGGTAAAAAATAATCATATTGCAAAGAATATTAAATTTGAATTAGAAAAAATTGTCTGTATATTCAGAGAATATGCAGACATGTATATTTTTGGAGATTTGACCAAACACATTGTGTTCTGTCCTAATTACGAGAGAATGCCATACGTCTTGAGTTAATAATAAGAGTCATTAAGACATCCCAGGATGTACTGGATTTGTTAGTCGAGTGGTCTCAAACCTTTTAGCATGGAAGGGCCAATTTTTAAAGCAAAATTTATAGGTGGGCCGCATTTTAATATCACTGATATTAATTAATATTATACTCATGCTCGTATAGCATCATAATATTCACCAATTATCTTCAAATTCTTAAGATACAACAGAGGTAAATTGTTCGATTTCTCCTATAGATGTTTTAATAATACAAAGTTAAGTATAAATCAAATTATTCCTATAATTAGCCGCTCACGAGAGGGTGCCGCATGCGGGAGACCCCCTTGTTAAAGTATTTAAAGACAGCAAAATGAGCCAAAGATCTCTGCCCACATGACGGTTTAAAGAACCAAAATTATTTGGTCTCTCAAATTAATTTAATATTAATTGAATAAATATAATTAAATAAGTTTCTTGGTTTTATTCCATACGGGGCTAATTAAAATTAATAAAGAGTTTAAGGAATATTTAGGGCGCTTTAATACAATCTTTCAATAACCAGTTTTTCAAGCTGTATACATCGCAGGAAGAATACACATACCAGTTTCCGGTCTGTATGGTGTGGGGTGGAGGGATTTATGTAGGAAAGAAAAATCACACATACCGTCCTCCGGCGCACTTTAAAATATTACTGTAAAATTGGCAGTACCCGACTGTCATTTTTTTTTACAGTAAAATACCGCTTCGCTGTTGCTGTAATTTACTGTAAACGTGTAGTTAGTTTCATGGGAGTAAATGGTGCGAAGATTTATGCTGTAAATTTTGCATGGTTGGCCTTTGTCAGGTAGAAACACACAAAAGTTTAATGTTTACATTTTAATATAGTTCTTAATAGTTTTATAAAATAATAATTTATATTCGAGAACAAACATTTCTTTAACCTTTCGCGATTTTTAGATATTGGTTTCATTCCTTTAGGTCTGAGGTATGTTCACTCTCCCAGTTTAACTAAATGTTTTAATATTCACTCCTATAATCTGTATCCATACGACGTTCGATCTGTTTCTGCCGCCACAACGTCGTTCGCTCATAACTAACGGTCATTCACAAGTGAGGGTAAAATGCCGGGCCCAAGCGGCGAAACGTTTACTCATTGTAAGTATATGATAGGGAGAGTGCGCAGCTCTCCTGAATCTGGCTTCCTTCACTCAACAAATAATAATAATCAGCGAGTAAAGATATTTTGTGCCACAATTATAAGAATTTCGAACAATATGCATCTATATTTATTTGCGACAGGACTTTTTATCCCGGACAACGCCGGGTAATTAGTGAATTGATAAACTCGATACACTTAGGTAATTACGTCACACTCCAATTTTATATAAATAACTGGAATATGTCCTGACATGTTCTCTTGAAATACTTGCGGGTTGATGACGTCATTTTCTGTTAATCAATCAAAACTTACTTTCCGGGGTTTTCTTTTTAAAGATATGACTGGCTAGCTTCAAAGCTAAGGGCACCGTGGGAGAAATACTATATAAAATACTGTACAATTATTTTCGTACACTGCTTGAGTTGCAATTCTATAGGCAACTGATACAAGCTTTAGTGATAGCGACACTTTGTATCATAAGAAAAGTGATCGAACTGCTTCAAATACTGAATATTCTTCCTATCAAAGTGATTTGAATGAGAAGATTGAGCTCCGAAAGTATTTTATCCTGAGATCAAGAAACGGCTGTTATGGCTACCTTGAAAAAAACAGAAACATTCAAGGTAGATATTATCACATTATCAATGTTTTCACTATCGTATCAAATGATCTAACCATTTTATACATACAACTTAATGACTATTAGTGCTTCAAGTAAAAAATTACCAATAAACGATAAGTTTAAAATCTAAACTCTCACTATTCAAGCTTAAATAAATGCTTTAATGTTCACTTAAAGGTATTGTTTTAAAGTTAATAAAACAAGATGCACCGTTGCATTTTTGGTAACGACGAATACTTTATGTTTTCAATCAAAGGAAAAAAATATATCAATGCTTATCGTAAGCGGCACATAAATGCAGAAGTTGGTCACGATTCCTAATGAGTACGCCGCGTTCAATTATGGTGTCCTACTCTCCGTAAGGACATAAACTGGAACGTGTCCAGGCTAGGGCCGCCAAGTTAATTCCCTCACTTAGGCACAAAGGCTTCACCGTCGGCTTTGAGAATTGGGGCTTTTCTCTTTGGAGACCCGCCGATTACGAGGCCAGCTAATAGAGACCTTCAAGATTTTAAGGGGTGTCGAAAATGTGGACTACAGAAGGATGTTCACGTTGAACACAAATCCGACTCGTAACCATGGTTACAAACTGGATTTGCCCCCGTTCCACACTAGTATTTGCGGGAACTACTTCTCGTATAAGACCTGCGCTACATGGAACCGTCTCCCGGTGGAGGTGGTGAATAGTTCATCTATAGAACAATTCAAATCTAGACTGGACGATGTAATCCATGAATACGTCTAGAGTGTAGATATTATAGAAACAAGTAAAATAGGTTTCAGCTATACTATTAAAATTTCCTGATTGTGATCCTTTTTCTCATCACAATCAGGTGTCTTTTCCACTTTCTGTGCCCGTATAAGCGGGTGGGAGAGTTGGGAGGGGAGAGCCTTCACCTGTACTGTGCTTATTCTCATGCTACATGTTACGAGTAGGACTGTCCGAAAAAGGTACCTTTTCGCTAAGTTATTACTATTCGAGGTTTGAGGTACTACTATTCCTTGTGACTCTCAAGGATTAGTTCGTTGTACGTAAGTCTCAAACAAGTGAAAATATGACAGAATTATCTATATTAGATTTCTAGAGCTTGCTAGTGACTATTCTTAGACTTACCAATGTGGCGCGCCTACAGAGACGTTGACAGACCTTGGAATGCCATTCATTTCTGGACAGGTATTGTAATGAGGCTATTTTTTTTTTTTTACCTTTTATTTTCCCTAAGATATATATGAATATGTCGAGTTTCTATAATTTGTTTACAGTGTTATTAGTTCTAAATCTCACCTTATTTTTTTATGAAACTTAAATGGCGCTTGCAAGATGTGTAAACTCGGACTTTTTTGGTTTGGCCTACCTTTGTATAGCAATATTAATTTTAGAATGCATTAGAGCTATATTAAAACAGTAGGTAGTGTGGCCTATATAGGGTTGTATTTTATTAAAAAAAACAACGAAACTTGTCTATAATCCCCGGCCATAAATTTGGCCAATATAAGTTTTGCTCGGGTAAATATTGATTACACAGCCACCGATTTCAAGAAAATCTTGACTCCATTTCTGGCTCCGCCCATGCGGGACAGAGCACTGCATAAAAACAATAAACATTCGAGACCCTAACAACGCTTGGCAACCGCAATGAATTCGAACCCTAATTTTAATCAGCTAGTAGTATTTACATCGAATTCAAAGGCAATTGCCAGACGTCGTTACGTGCTCTAATGTTCATTGTTTTTATGCCGTGTTTCTTGACTTCAGACCTATAAGCGCCGCCCCCTAATGCTATTTAAATCAATCATATTTTATTTAATGCTGAGTAATATAAAATTTCCATATCATATTTTAACGTAGGAAAAAAAATCCCTTCAAAAGGATATATAATACAATATGATGAGATTCCAATTGGTGACTGTATCCTGGTCGTTAGTTTGATTTAGGTTTGTAAAGACTCCACACGATCGTGTTTCTGAACCTCATTCCTGGGAAAGGGACAACGACACGGTCGATTGGAACCACCATTCCAGATTGATGCAAAGTTGAGCCAAATTGAGCGTGATTAGCCATTTGGGTTGCCTTGATGACTGCAGGCATACGCTGTAAGTGGATAGGTAGGTAGGTAGCGTCATTAGTCACTCACATAAAGATCAGAATAACAATCACTGGTGAGCCACAAGGCACCAGAGTGGTGTGGGCATTCACGGATAATGGAAGGGAATAGGCTTTTTAAATAAAATATAGGATGACCCCATTTCCCCCCCCCATTTTTTTTTTTAATCGGACCCTAACTTTCGGTAGGCTTCATTTCTTAATTAGATAAATAATTAAGAAATGAAGCCTATTGAAAGTTGGAACCCATTTGGGGGGTGTCGCCCCGTATACGAGTGATTGGCGGAGTTGGAAGAGGGCGTAAAAGGTGGGTTTATTACTTGTATGAGTGTTTGAGAGAAAACGGATAAACGAAGGAGGATGTGGATGATAGTGTGTACAGTAGCGTCCAAAATGATCAGAATGCATGTATCTCTCGCAACATCTTCCTAACTTTTGCCAGAAAAAAATCTAAAGTTTCCAAAATTGCTGGACCATAACTTACAGGTAGGTATTTTCTACGTATGGGTAAAATTTTGCTAATTTGGATGAATAAAGTGAAAGTTATCAGCAGATAACCCATTTACTAGAACAATTGAAGTGTTCAAAATGATCTGAATGGCAGCGGAAACATTTGTACTAGTTATAAGTAATTAATATTTAGTGTGGAGGCCTTAGTTCTTGATGATGCTTCGACATCTGCCAAATGAACGAACCAACTGTTGACACTCGCGCAGTAATCTTGCTCTCTCAGAGTTCCTTCCAAACATTCTCAATGGAATCCACGCCAGTTCATAACAGAGATGTGAACGTAGTCCATGAAGGTCTTCACCGACTTGGCAATGTGGTAGGGGGTGGGGGTGGAGTATCTTGCATGAAAATAACAGGTTGAGCTTCGGAGGCTCGCAGATGGAACAAAACATGCTGTCTCAGCAATTCCTTGTACACTGTATTCACTGTAAACGCACAAGCGGCCCAGTGCCTTGTACCGAAATATCGCCCGAGACCCTCGCACTTTCTTTGCCAAAATTCCGACTTTTTTTAGTACAATTACCCAAACAATCTTTCGCCTACTCTGTGAAGAACGAACAAATTGAACTTAGATTCCTTAGTGAAGTAGACTTGGCTCAATTGGTCCTCCGTGCTCAATGGCGAATGCAAGGCGAGCCTTCTTTTTTCTTCTGATTAATCAATGGCTTGATCGCGGGTGTACGAGCGTTAAGATTGCCTTCCTCCAGCCGACGGAAGAATCTGCCTGGAGACATTGATGGTCAAAATATCACTACTCTCTCGAGAAACTGCTGGAACCGTCTTAAACCTGTCCTTCACAATTTAGGTAATGGCTCGGTATTTCCTTTATTGGTCTTCCTTGATTTACCAGCCTCATATAAACCTGTTTTTTCCTAGATTGACAAAAAATATTATGGATTGCACTTTTGGATCGCTTGACAGTCTCTGCAATGGCTCCAAATGAAAAACTATCTTGGTGGCGCAGCTTTCCGATCAGCACTCCAACTGAGGCGTGACAGATTTCTTAGTTGCTATGCAAACAATGGGGGCTCTCTCTACAAGAAACAGCGTTCGGATATCTTTTAAACACTTCAATTGTTCTAGTAAATTGCTTATATACTGATAACTTTTCTTTTATTCATCCAAATTTGCACAATCTTTACCCATACATATAGTTTATACTGAATCCTCCGTAGTGATTTCTCTTACGTGTCTGTTTGGAGAGGAGGTGATACATTTAGATTTTAGATGTTTGGCCGAATGTTGTTTTAGTGTCTGATGGAAAGAGGAACGGGAAAGTACTATTGAATGTTTGATATATATCAGGCCCTGTGGGTTGGGAATTCTTGAGAGATTTAATGGCTAACTTAACGTTTTCTGGTGTAAAATGGTGCGGGAGGAGCGACCTTGATCTTTGGTTATGCGTGTTTTTGTTTCTTTGGATTTCTCTGTTCTGTCTTTGTTTGGGAACTAAGTTGGTTTTTAAGTATTGTATCATATGGATGTTGCAGTGTTGTTTTAGTGATTATATTTGGTTGTTGCGAGTAATAAGCGAGTCGTGCTTCGGAGCGGGGGTTAAGTGTGATATATTTTATTTATGGTGGTACAGGTTTGCGTTTAGTTCCTTTTGTGGTTTAATGTGTTCATGTATGCGTTCCAGTTTTCCCATGTTTTGATATTAGAGTGGTGATGTGAGTATTGAGATGTTGAGTTTGTTGTCATCCTTGTGCAGGTGTTCTGTTTTTTAATAGTTATCTATTTTTTATGAGTCTGAGATTTCTTGTTGTGAAGTTTGGGATGTATGTTTTCCGTTAAATCTGAATGAAGGGTTGATTTAAATGCATGGTGCATGTGAAAATCTCTCCCACACAAGGAGCCGTGGATTTTCAACGCAGCTATTATTTCAAAGCATTTGATGCATTTTTTTTGTTGTCATGGTTGGTGCATTTCCTCCCGGTGTGCCTTTGGAAACTACATCTTGAGCAACACTTAATGTCCTCGTTGGGACAGTCCATCGACGTTAGTCCAGCACGTTAGTACGCCGATGAATTCGTCAGCCTTGATTTGTTCCGTGGTGATTTTCATGTTATATGATGGAATACCGATTTCCCTTGCTTTTTATAGCCATTGCCGTCTTTCTGAACACGACTTTAAAGACGTGAGAGTATTCTGTGTATGTGTTTTTGTTATTGAATTTGACCATCTACTTTACTTTGGCCCAGCTCTGTCCTCTCTATCTGGTTCTTAATTTCTGTTGTGCCGTGTTATCCGATCCATGGGTCTATTTGTCTGCAGTAGACTGCCTTCTGCGCTTTTATTTGTGGTGGGATCTTGACCTCCAGTCCAATTGGTTTGATTTCAGTGGCCTTTTCCGATAGTAGTTTTTCCACGTTTTGCTCGGTTTGGCATATGGCGACGGAAGTTGTGGCGTATTCCACTGACCTAACCAATACCACGCCGAGTTCTCCCTATAGTATCTTAAATGCACTTGTTCTGTCGGATTTTTTCACACCCCTAAGGGTGAGCAAAGGGACCCGTTTCGACGAATCCATGTTGTTTTATCTAATCTTGACTTTTTTTCATCTTCTCAACAGGAGAAAATGAGGGATGCATTGAAGTGATAGCAAGTTTTGGAGTGCAATTGTGATCAAGTTAAAGCTCTGGCTTATTCCGCTGGGGTGTCAGCAGACCTATCCTAAGTCTACCTATCGCCTAGCCCTGTCAGGTTTCGCTCCCACCCACATAAGACCGCCGCGCACACGGGTCTAACTGGTCCTTTGCGAAGCTCCAACCTTCGCCTGGTAAGCCGCAAGGTTTAGATAAGGCTCCTGCTTGTGTGGGTACTTATGGAGATTTAAGATTCCCTATCTGACACGCCCTAAGGTGTGATAGAGAAAAGATTGAGTCTTGTCTAGGTGGCCAAGTCCAAGGTCTCGTATTGTCCTGTTCAACGTCACTTCTTCAGTCCCTTCTTGATTACCATTGGGTTACTCTTGGAGTAGGTACTTTGCTGATAACCTCTTGGAAATAAGAATTAGACAACTGCCCTCCGTCATATTCGAGCAAGATAACCGAGTAGACACTATAGATGATGGTTTCAAGCTAGTAAACAAAAGACGACACTGCGACAGCACAAAATTTATTTTCGTATAAAATAACACAGACGTGGAATATCTTGTCTAGGAATGTTGTTGAAAGCAACAAGAGTAAATATGTTTAAGAAAAGAAACGATAAATATTACTTTAAAATATGCCATTACAGAAATTATAAGAGCTGTAAATTTAATTCGTCACGTCCCTACTTCGATGAACTAGTCGCGAGTGGATCTTACTTAGGAACTTTGCTGGCTCGTAATTCTAAAAGTTGCTTAACTCCTGCGAAAGCTACTAATTCACCCCCAACCCTAGGCGCGCTTTATATTTATATATACATGCACATGTGTACATCCAATGCAATACCCTATAAAAGCTAGCCAGGACATCGTAGTTATGGATGGATGGCGTATGTCCTCTAATGAAGAAAAACCAGGGTTTAGACTTTCCAAATTACCCTCCCTATTTTAAAGAAATTACGCCATAATTTTTTAAAGATACTTCTCTACACGCTTGTTAATTTTACTTATTTATTCATTAAGTCGAAAACGAACGAGGATACTTCCGACAACAGGTGAAATTAATGGAACTCTGAGTAGGTAAGTATAGATCGCGGATAACCAAAACGAGGTGACTAATCGTCGCGTACAGAACGGAACGGCTCGCAACTCTCTTGAATGGGCCTACAAATATTAACGAAAATTTTATATTTGAAAATCAAGACAGAATGTAATGGTTGTTTAAGGAATACAGCCAATTAATTGTTTCAATAACACGAAAATCGTGTTTTATGTACAGGCGATCACCGAATTATACTCTGCAAAAGAACATTTATTGCGTGTAATAGAAAAACCGTGATACAGGCTATAGTATATCGAGTTGCACAAGATTTACCTGTAAATATATGTTTGTTATTTGCAAAGATAGGGAAGCTGGCGTAATCCAATGAGAACATATTATCCCACCTGGAAAAGAAAAGGGGTAGGAAGAGACAAAAGAAAAATGCGCAATAATATGAGAATATATTCCCTCCCGGGGGAAAGGTAAAAAGGAACAGAGAAATAAATTGTGAGAATCTAATGAGAACATATTCGTTCACAGGGAAAAGAGAATGGATATGAATAGACAAAAGTAAACTGATACACAAGAGGAATCAAATAGCAAGCTCAATCTTCGGGACAATTGTCACCCCCAACCCCTTAACACTGGGACTTCGAGGTTTATTTTGAACTTCCAGAAATGAGTTCGTACATTTGGAGGAAACAACTCTAAGTTACGAACGATGAAAACGACTGGTCCTTGCACAGAGCACATCCGCGCACCCCATAAATACCGCAAATATTTTTATTCATTTAAAACATCTGACGAAATAGCCTTAAATAATCCAAGTTTATTAATACTTTGGCAAACTTCCATTACTTCTCTGTGTATTTATTTATTAACGCATCCCGTCAATTTTATTTGGGCGGGCTTCCTCGAACGAATGATGAAACCAATATCAAGAGCCGAATGACAATCAATGAAAACAAAGACCGATCAAGGCTAGAAAATGAAGCCGTTCTCGGTCATTGATCAGTAAACCTATCCAGTAGTCCTCCCAGAGAGAAGTGCCTACCGTTAAAATCCCAAAGGAGGAGGGACGGACTCGGCAATCGTGCCCTAACGCGGTGGAAATCCCCTACGTCGAAGTCAGCTGACGGTGGATACATGCAGGAATAAAAGTACATCTTCTATCCAAGTATAGCTCCAATACCACCTGAAAAGCGGTATTTAAAGCGAGTAGAAGAACGGAGACATCATGCTGAGTGTAAATCGCGTATCTTTCTGGCCGTCCCTCATCCCGTGGTGGTGGGGTCGCAAAACCATTATACCCCGGGAGGATGGGCAGGGGGCACGTGTCCAGCATGGTTCACTGTAGAAAGTTAACGGGAAACAGTAAGAGATAAGCATCCACAGCTCATTCCAGTTGGCCACGGCAATCTCATTAAAGGGATGTGCTCTCCAGGCCTAGCTCGGTGGAGGTGAAGACCCTTCCTGGAGGCAGAACTCCGGTAGCTGTTGGCTGTAGAAGGCGCTGTCGCCTTCAAGGTTATAATGGGGGAGGTTGGGCTCGCAATGCGAGTCCTTTCCTCTCTCAGCCTCGAAATATTTGGCAGGCTGAGGGGCTTCGGAGCCGGGGGTCCCTCGTCCTTTGGAGAGTCACAATTTTCTGAGTCGGCACATCTGGCCTTACGGGGGGAGGGGGAGTGAGGCTCTCTAGGTGCCGCCGTTTTGAGGTACCGCCATGGAAACCCCAGAAGATGGTCTCACGACCATCTTCAGTGGGTTTGCCTCCTGCGAGTAACGATTCGGTGGAGGCGCGCAGCCCCTTCGCCTTACGGGAAACGATCGCACTGACAGGGGGACGGGGGCTGGTTTTAGCTGTGGCAGAGCCTAAACCAGCGACACCTGCAGCCCTACCAGAAACCACCCTGTTGGGTAGAGCCCGCAGAAGGGCTCCGAATTGGCGCGGAAGCTGCCTTGATCGTACGCCTGTAGGGGCCAGGAGTGGAGGGTGCCTTCTCAACCTGAGAGGCCTAGGAAGTGATTGGTTGCACAGGGCGCAATAGGACCAATACCTTGGCCTCTGAAAAAGAGTCAGTCCTTGCCTAGTGCATAATGCAGATTTGCCATGTGATGTTTGAATAGTTTGTGCAGATTTCGAGTTGACCCGACTTAGCACGTCTGCATGTTCGATTAGTATGGCCGAGGCGGTGGCAATGGTAACACCCCGAGGCAGTAGCTCGAATGCCTTAACACGGTAGCGATAGCAACAGGCACGCACCGACTCAGGAAGCTTGTCATGATCGAACTTGATAAAGAGGGTAGGAGTGGGTTTCGACCCACCTCCCCTGTTTTCTCCTCACACGTTTGACCTTGACTTCATCCTTGGTCGGCTAGCAGTTCGATGACGTCTTCTAAAGAATAGTCCACGAGTTCCATCGCATAAACCACTCCTTTCACAAAATTCATGGTAGAGTTCGGTGTCACCTACACAAACGAGCCATTGTGTGTCCGAAGGGCATCAATAATGACAGCCTCATTAACCAGAAGGCCGCCGTTTGAGAAACGGGTGATGTTTGGCTCTCTACCTACCAGCCTAACTTGTGGTACTCAGTTGTGGAATGTGTGATTTTGTTTGTTTTTTTGGGGGGGAGGGCAATATGCTACAATCAGTAGAGATAATAGTTAAAAAGCGCTTGGAGGCAGTGGGCTCGAAAATGCCAGGTACTCTCTTGATGAGGGGCCCTGACGTCATCGAGGCTCCATTTATCTTTACTCTTTGCCTGGGCCTCCCGATGCGAAGGCGCCTCGGGGTCCAGAAGTACCAGTCATGGCCTAGTTACCGGAAAAAATGCAGGGGGGCCCATTTAACCCATGACCCCGAAAGAGAGGAACCACAAGTTTGGTCATTTTGCCTTTTTTATATTTAGGAGAGAGCAGAAAGTGAGCCATTTTCTTTTCATTTCCGGAAGTGTCCCCAAGGTCAGAAGAGCCAGCCTCGGGCATGACCTTCTCCGAAATGTGGCACCCAAGGGGGCACCAACTAGGAGATGAGTGCCTCCTCTCTTCTCGAGCCCATGGTGGCTTGTACCGCTTCAGGAGGATCTTGGACAGGAGCAGACTTTGGCCATCTTGGGCGAGGGCCACTTCGAGACCATTTCCAGCTCAGCAAGGACCTCTAAGTGCCCTCCCCCCTAGGTGTCACAGATCCCGAGTCTAATGACCTATATTCAACGTCAGTCGGGCCGCCATCCAGACGTCTATTGGGAAAGAAAGGGGGGCAAGGCAAGCCGGTACCCAACAAGCTCAAGACAACCCTTGTCCCTCTAAGAGGGTTCGCCCTATCGAGCCAATACCACCGGGAGCGTCAATTTTGGTTCACCTACTTAGTGTTTTCTTGGCGGACTGCTGTGAAAGAGAAATAGGGGCCGCCGCTGGTACTGAAGCGGAATCGCCCGATGGCGACTCCAAGGAGATAAGAGGAAAGCCGACCGCTCGTAGACGTAGGAGGGAGAGAAACCCCCTCTCACCACAAGGTCGGAGGCGTCCTAGAAAAGCACAGTGGACGGGAACCTCCTCTTCAGAGGTGGAGGTCTCAGAGTTCGGCTCTAAAAGTGATAAAGGGGAAAATCCCTTTGACAAAGGGCAATGGTGAGAGGGCAGCCCCTCCACCTCAAGAGGTTTGTTTTCAAATTCCTCCCCCAACACGACACCAAGGTTGGGCTAAATTTCGCGGATAAGGACGTAATCCAATATTTTTAAATCTTACAAACAAATTGAATTTCCAAAAATTGTCGACCAATGAAAAAGAAAAACGATGGTTGGTGGAATAAATCCCGCCTTTGCTATTTCGGGTTTTCGGATTTTTTAGGTCTGCAACCTGGGTGCATTAAATAGCGGTGTTCGCACCTGTGCAGCGACGTAAACAGACCAGCAGTTGCCCAGTGGACGGCCTCTCTCTCTCCAATGGCCACAGCTCCCAACTGGGCAGCCTTAGTTAGCGGGGCAACAGGGCGGATATCCTTACTGGGGCTTAAAAATCTTCGACAGGACGGTCAGGATCTGAAGCCCTGTTGTGGCAGACCCAAAGACCTTTAGTTGGCCTGGCAACCAACAAGGCAGTAAAACCAGCCCGACATAACCAGTACAGCCTTATGCAACCGGAAGGGGTTATTGGGGCAAAACGGATATTTCCATTATTCGCGCCCCAACGCCCAAGTCTCCTCGAGGCCTGGTCTCTTGCAACCTGAAGGCGGTAAAGTGCGTTGTTTATAGAGGTTCCAAAGCCTCTCTTCTGACACGGCAGGAGGCAGATGGTCGGCTCTTTAAGATTAAGAGAGGCGCACCAGTTTTACCGGTCCCCGTCAAGAATTCAAGTCAACACAGAGATTAGGGCCTTCCCTATTTGCACTCGGGCTGGGAGGAGGGGCTGCTCACCAAGGTACAAGTGTTACAACACAGGGTACCGCTCCCCCTGCGGGGTGACCTTCTTTGAAAAACACTACCGTCGGTTTCCACTCCATCTTTAAATAAAACCAACAACAACATAAATAGATTGTTTTGAAAATAGGGTAGTAAACCTACCTAATAGTTTCGGGGACTTCAAACCTTGTTGTTTTCGGGGTTCGTTTTTTTTTCAGATTTAAAAAATCAATAAAATAAATGAACCTAATCTCCTGGTGTCTCTTGAATAATCACTAAAATGAATCTAATCTCCTGGTGTCTTGAATAATCAGTAAAATGAATCTAATCTCCTGGTGTCCCCTTGAATAATCACTAAAATTAATCTAATCTCCTGGTGTCCCTTGAATAATCACTAAAATGAATCTCATCTCCTGGTGTTTATTGAATAATCAGTAAATGAATCTAATCTCCTGGTGTCTCTTGAATAATCACTAAAATGAATCTAATCTCCTGGTGTCTTGAATAATCACTAAAATGAATCTAATCTCCTGGTGTCCCTTGAATAATCAGTAAAATGAATCAAATCTCCTGGTGTCTCTTGAATATTATTAAAATGAATCTAATCTCCTGGTGTCTCTTGAATAATCACTAAAATGAATCAAATCTCCTGGTGTTCTCTTGAATAATATCCGAACTGAAATCCACTGCCACCAGAAAAGTGCGCCGAAGACCCTCCAAAGCTGGACAAACATCAACAATTGATCATCCCCTCCCCCGTAAGAGTTACAAGGAAAAGAAGTACCTCAAAGGCCTTGTGGCCTATGTCGAGGAGGCACTTTTTGCGGTTTCGATTCTTAGCACGTGCTAATTACTTGCTATGAGATCATCAAGTTTTCAAATACAATTTGTCAAGTCTACTCTTGAACTGTTCGACACTGCTACTCTCAACAACTCCCGCTGGTAATCTATTCCATGTGTCGCAAATGTCATATGTGAATGACTTACCGACCGGAATGGTATTGAATCTGGGCAGCTCCACCTTCCATCGTGATTTCGAGTCGTATTTCGGTTGAGGGTAAAGTACGTGGTGGAGTCGACATTTTCAAATCCTTTCAAGATTTTAAAAGTCTCTATTAGACGACCGCGCAGTCTTCGAGTCTCTAACGAATAGAGATCGGCTCTTGCAGTCTTTCTTGGAATTTCTTGTTCCTTAGCGATGGGATCAGTTTCGTGGCCCTGGCTTGCACCTTTTCCAGACGATCGATGTCTTTTCGATAATGAGGAGACAGGAAACTGAACAGCGTACTCTAGGTGAGGTCTCACCAGCGAGTTGTACAAAGGCAAAACAACCTCTTTTGTTCGAAAGCTGAATTGCCTCTTGATGTAACCCAACAGGCGCTGAGCCTTTTTCTCCACCTGTAAGCACTGTTTCGAGAATTTGAGATCGCTGCTAATCAGCACACCTAAGTCCTTCTCGACATCAGTAGACTCAAAACGCATACCTTGTAGCTCGTAGCCTGACCGGGGGTTCGCATACCCGATGTGCATAACCTTACACTTGTCAAGTTGAAAGGCATCTGCCACTTGTCAGCCCACGCGCCGATCATTCGTAGGTCACCCCTCAACATCTCCATGTTTTCGGGCTTCGCTACGTTAGCTCCTAGTTTTGTGTGGTCGGCAAATTTCGCTAAGCGACTCACCAGTCATTCATCTATATCGTTGATGTAGATGATGAATAATAGAGGGCCTAGCACGGAACACTGAGGGACTCCGCTCGTTACTGACGACCACCGGGAGGTGTGGCCTCCGATGGTAACCCTCTGTCGCCTGTCCGACAACCAACTTTCTAACCATTTTGCGACCTTTCCTCTTGGATCACCCACCGGTGTAACAAAGAGACCTTTGGGCTACAGCTGAAACCTGAGGTAATAGCACGCCCTTCCTACTCCATCACTCCAAGAGAAACTGGTGCTCTCTCTCTTTCTCTTTCTCTCTCTCTCTCTCTCTCTCGGGTGGTCTTTTTGCACCGCCTTTAAATCTCCGAGTATCTTTTCCTCGTTTCATACATTTTACATTACGAAATTAACGAGAGAGAGAGAGAGAGAGAGAGAGAGAACGTGCATATACATACATACATATATCAGATTTGGGGAGGGGGGCTTTAAAAAAATAAGTTAAAATAAAAGTTTGCAAAACACTATTAAGATTGTAAGCTTTTTTTAGGGATACATCGAAGGATCACAATTGAAGACGTAATTCTAACGAGCAAAAATTTCCTTTTTCTTTTCCCTCAAACTTCGTTCTCGTAATTTCGTCCATTAATCTTCGCTCGGCGCAGAAAAACCCCTCGCTTCTCTCTCGCGCAGCAGAGCTTCCCGGCAACACATTTTCTTTCAAGTAAATTCGAGAGGATTAAAGTGCATAGTGGATACGGCGGTGTAATTCTAGCGTCGAGGCACGGGTTCGATCGGACGCTAAAACTTCATCGATGTCGCCGCCCACTAGCGGGCTAAGTAGCTCCGCACGCGTCATTAAGCACATACCTAATCACAGCACCGCTATCATTCCCAACCTTCACAACACATACCTACTCTCTCATATGTTGCAGAGGCTTCCCGCCGATAGATCCCGTCTACATGTCCCTGACGTGGAGTACTAGTGTCTCCTAGGGAATCATCCATATAGCCCTAACACGGAAAGAGTTCTCCCTGCCTAGTGGTCAAGAAGTGTCAACACACAACACTTGGACACTTCCCCCTCCTCCGACGGGCACGCTGGTGCTTTAACGGGTCGGGTGTTCTTTCTCCTCAAAGACCGGATGCTTCATGGCAGCCCAAATTCTAAGCCCTCTGATGTCTCGGTCATCAGAACAAAAGACGAGGGGTAAAATAATGAAACGATTCAGAGTCTCTTCAATCAAGCTTTGCAAAGAACGAGTTTAAAGCGAGGTGGAAAATCCATGAATGGTCCTTATTAGTGCAGACGTCAAGTGTGTATACTCACAAACCACAACACTAATATTGGTTGTATAGTTATAGTTTGCTAAAGTAACAAGTTCATGTGTGTAGGAGAGACCTCAGTATAAGGGGAGGAGTTAAAAATGCAGGATGTTTCGAGCAGCTTTCAATAAATAAATTACTGATTATAGTTTCGGGGCTGATTAAATGCGCCCTAAGAATGCATTCTACAGGGTGCCCCACAAAAAATCAGGAAATTTTAGATTTACATTGTGTATTTTACACACGGACAATTAAGTGACATTACTTTTGCAATTCCTTTGCCTTTAATTCCAGGATGCCAGAGTAATCAAATTTTCAACGTGACATATTCGGAAAGGAATTTTAAAAGTAATATGTTAGTTAATTGTACGTGTGTAAAATACATAACGTAAATCTAAAATTTCTTGTTTTTTTGTGGGGCACTCTGTAGTTAATAATTTTGAGTTCCAACGCTGTTCTTACGAACTTGTTACAGAGAGGCTTAAAATCCTTCTCACATTTCTAAAATTTAAGGTTAAAAGCGAGTTTGTTTTACGTTTTTTTCCCTATTCCTCTCTCGTGGGTCTATTTAAACGGGTCTCTTTCGCTAACTCAACTTGATGGTTCCCTTATGGGTAAAAATGTGCTGCCGGTGCCAAAACTTCGATTCAGGAGGATTTCTTTAAGGAGATAGGACATGCGGAGTGTCACATCAAGGAATAGCCGAACTCGAAAACGGAGGCTGACAAAATTACACAAAAGCCTATTACACCCCTCAGTTACCACCTGATAGAAATTAGGGAAAATAACATTAATTAGTGAATTAGAAGCTGGAGAAGCGTTTCTAACCTTGCATGCAATGATTCTGCGGCGGGTGCCAACAGTAAGAAGGGCCACTTGCGCAATGGCAGGAAATGCCTGAATGAGAGGGAAATGGAGTACGCTGTTGATCTGGGTCAGATGGGGGGATAAATGCCCCTAGAACATCCCATATTTCTGAGAGTAACCCCATGATAGTGTGAGGTGGTAATCAAACGTCATCAATATGGCGGTTCACAGACAACGGAGTCTTATGAATAATTCCTTGGCACTGAAATAAACTCCAGTCACTTCTTTGGTCACGTCACAAGACTGCACTCAGAATCTTCGGGTTTAGGCCTACGGCTTATATAACGCACAATTCGGAATAACCACTTTTCAATTTAAATCTAAATTACTACAACTGCAGTTGTGTACTATATACTGCTTAGTGCTTTTGAATGGTTTCAATATTTGGCAAATCCACTTGATAATCATATCCAGTTTTTTTTTTTTTCACTCAACCAAAAATCAAGAATCGAAAACATTTTACTTTCTTGTCCTCCACTGAGACATCCGAAAGGACAAAGCCTATCATACGGAAGGCGATACTTGTGGTAAAGATCAGATTTATCGTATAAAAAAGAACTAAAGCGGTTGGTAACTTTTAAACTACACTGATGAGGAAATAAAAATGTGGTCGAACATCGTTCTATGTTAAAAGCAAAAACAAAAAACACGAAAAAATGGCAGAATCAAGAGCAACAACGCAGAAACGATCAAAACCGAGTCGGTCGCAGATCACAGTGATGAGGTTGCCAGCTTGTGAGAGGAAAGAGATTTGAGGGAAGGGATGAGTAGAATAAGGCCACAGAGTTGGGTGCTTCACGTGCTTGTATTTTTAGTCCTTGGCAATCTGGGGGTTGAAAGCTGTAGTTAGGGGTGATTTATAGGGATTAAGAATTTCTCTCAATTATCCAGTATAAACAAAGAAAACCATAGACGTAAAATTAAAAACAAAGCGACGTAAAAAACCCCGCCGATTCGCCACTGTACCACGTCATTGTCATGCATAAAATGGTTTGTGTGAAAAAATAGAAACAAGGCAGAGAGACATCACGCGAAAGAACCGTCTGTTTCCTCCTTTAGGGCAGGAATGAACACAGTGGAAATAAATTTGCCGTGAATTAAATAATTCGTGCTTATAAATCTCATTTATCAGTAATGGGTTCATTTTCCGTGCAAATTCGAACACTCCTTGTTAAATAAATAACGAACCCGAAAAAATATTCTTTGACGTTTGCAATTTTCTGGCCAAATTTATAATTCACTCGTGGCCATTATTTGCATACGTTATACAGTGCTCAGGTGAATACTTCAGACGATTGCACTAAATTTTAGAGATTAAATAATATAATATCGGGAAGAGGCTGCTACTGATGGTAGTTTTCTCGTAATTGAGCATAAATCTAGTGGAGTAGTAGGATGCCTTTAAAATATGAATTTTCATATCTCTACCGTGCAACGACGGGCATTCGGGGGTCCTTGGATATTTAGATAGATATGAAAATTTAATCTTAGGACCATTTACGTCTTCGGGTCCATTTACATCTTGAATACCATCTCCATCTCCAGGTGTTGCTAAGAGGTCTGGAGTAAAAGGACTTTCTAAAAGTAATCTCAAAGCTGCCTCCTGACTTATTCTTCGGACTATGGAAGTTAATTTTATGGAAATTAACATTTTCCCCTATGCTGTATGCAATTTTCCCCTATGCTGCATCACATTTTCCCCTATGTTGCATCACATTTTCCCCTATGCGCCTCTCTCAGCCGCCAACAGCTTTCACTGCATTCGCAACTGATCTCGACAATGCCTATACGCCGAGAGACCCTAGTCATACCCTAAGCCCTTCGGGTTTAGGGCCAGGAAACTCCTTCGAGAGCTAGGTATAGCTTTCAGGCCGGTGGCACCCATGTTTCTGCCCAGGACGCCACCCTGAAAGATACCACCTTTGACCATTTGTCGCCACGCCTCTGCTCCCAAAGCTTGTACGGCGCCGGGAGTATTGCGTTCGACCTTTTTGGAGCACACTTCGTGACACGCTGGAACCGTGCCAGTGTATATGGATGGATCCAAGTCCCAAGAGGGGGTCGGCTTTCACACCGTTTTCCCTCTGTTTGAAGTCAGCGGGGCTCTGTCAGGCGCTGCGTCTGTCTTCACAGCCGAGCTGGTGGCAATACACCGTTCGGTACGGAAGATGACGCGTCGTACCCAGTTCAGAGACTGGATTGTGATTTATAGCGACTCACAAAGCGCCCTGAGTGCTCTCGGGGGATTGGAATCTCCGCATTTCCTGGTTCGCGATATCCGGCCCTAGTGCCAAGGGTTGTGCACCCTCCTGCCCCAACACTCGCAGGGATGGGGTGCATATATCTACCACATATTTTCCCAACTTTTTTACACACTTTCCTCACACACTTTCTGGGAGATGCGGCCTCGTTGCTATTGCGCTTTAACATTCGAGGGGAAAAATCATTTGAGATGCGGGGTGACCGTTATTACTATTTGGCCACGCAACGGGGGCGAAATCTTCTTTGACATCATTATTAATCTTGGATTTCGCCATCAATTCTTAAACTTAAAAAAATGTTAGGTTCGGTTATTTTAAGGTAAGTTAGGTTTAGGTTAGGTTAGGTTTAAGTTATGCTAAGTTATTTCAGGTTAGGGTAGGTTATTTTAGGTTAAGTTTAATTTAGGTTGTTTAAGTTTAGGTTAGATTAAGTTAGGTTATTTTAGGTTATATTAAGTTAGGTTTAGGTTAGGTTAGTTTCTGTTCTCAACTTTTCACTCTAGGGGCAGCGGTTCTTAACCTTTATTCAGTCATGGACCCCTTTAAGAAGGTGATGAAAGCTATGGACTCCCTCCAAGGAAATTTTCACATAAAAGCCATAAAAACACCTTTGCATGCAATTAATATATGTACTTTATTTTATTGACAATATAATTATGATGGCCTCATAGATGTAGGCTTATAGCATACAAAAGTATAGATAAAGTAAACAATCTTAACAAATAACACACCTTTTCAATTTAAAAGTAAATTCTACTCATTCAAATAAAAGAAATACAGTCATCTTGTGCAAATTAAACAAAATTATTTTTATCCTGCTCAAATATACCACAAATACTACTTTCTTTCTTGTTAGTTAGTTTATTTTAGTGAGACGGTTGTTCTTGTTTGTCTTGAATAAGAAGCTGAAACTGTGGAGTGGTCTTTGATAAGGTGACACGCATGTCATCTCTGACGTCCAATTTGTTTCGACTTTTCGTTTTGATAGAAACAAGTGCTGTAAACCCTGATTCACAAAGGTACGTCGTAGCAAAGGGAATCGGAGCACTCATAGCTCGCTCTACCAGATGAGGGTAGGCTTGTGTCAACGCACACCAGAATTCTCCAAGACTCTTCAAGTTGAATTCACTTCGTAAGATTTCCTTTGTCCTCAGGTCATGAGGTCATCTTTGGCAAGGTCTTCATCACTGATACAGTCTATGTTGGCTAGATAAGGATTATGAACACATGTTTAAACTTTGAGGTATCCTGATTACGGCAAATTTGCCGTAATGGTCATGTTTTTCCAAATTTTCTACATTTCAAGCTATACAGGAAATCTTTCCTCTTTGGATTACCTACAGCTCCTGAAGGTGGGTTTTGTAATAACCCGAAACGTTGGAATTAAAGATGGGACCCGCCTTCTTCGTTTTGTCCTTCTTACTATATATATATATATATATATATATATATATATATATATATATATATATATATATATATATATATATATATATATATATATATATATATATATATATATATATATATATACACTGGATGCAATAAATATCCGATACATGGTCAAAAGTATATTTACCATAGTCACACAACAGCAAAATAATCGAAAATTGAACATCTTATGTATTCTGTACTTTCTGAAGTTCAGATCGAGTCACTCGAGGATTCTTCTTTACTTTACGGACTATATTTTTAGCCGCACGGTTTGAAATTTTAGATGGCCGCCCTGAACGTGGTAGACTTGCAGTGGACTGATATGACGTGAACCGGCGAATCGTGTCAACAATGGTTGAGATTGGTATTTTTAGCATAGATGAAGTTTTTCTATAGCCCAAACCACTTTTATTTAACTGAACAATTAGTTATCTGCTCCTTTTTGGCAATTCTTTAGTCTTCGCCATATTAGAATTAGTGTTGAACGATGACTTCCTTGTCATGCAGCTCTCAGACACTGACTGAGGTCCGCTGTTTCACGTGGACGAAGTAGATTATTTTTCTAGAAAGTTCTACAGCATTCCTGTCACGTAAACAACTCTGGAATGTTCGAGAACTATTTATTATCGATTTAAAACTAATTTTGTGGGTGTGTTGGATACTTTTGTCGATATACGAGTAATATCAATGCTTTACTATTTTTTGTGTATTCCAATACCGAATTTGTATAAACATTCAAAATACATAAGATGTTCAATTTTCGATTATTTTGCTGTTGTGTAACTATGGTAAATAAACTTTTGACCATTTATTGGATATTTATTGCACCCACTATATATATATATATATATATATATATATATATCTCAAAGTAGCACGAGAGAATGATGAAAATGAATCCATTAAACCACATTGAAAGAGAAAACGGAATAATTTTTCCTTGCAGTAATATTTTTATTACCTTTTTTCGAAAAATCCGTGCAGGGAAGCGATTCGAACCAGGCACACGGAGGCAGCGAGCACCGCTTTGATCACAGTTAAAAGTATGCCGTTAGTACAGTACACTACGCTAGCGTAGTGATCAAAGCGGTGCTCGCTGCCTCAGTGTGCCTGGTTCGAATCGCTTCCCTGCACGGATTTTTCGAAAAAAGGTAATAAAAATATTACTGCAAGGAAAAATTATTCCGTTTTCTCTTTCAATGTGGTTTAATGGATATATATATATATATATATATATATATATATATATATATATTGCTGAAGACCATTGTGTATTTTGCCTTAATTAATTTCCTTTGCCAACTTTCTCTTCTTCTAATTATCTTTTTTATTCCATCTTGTAGATGGTGGATTACTTGTCTAGGGTTCATCTCTTTTTTTTAAATGAATGTGTTTGGTAAAAAACAAACTAAATTGCTAAGCTTTCGGTCTTATTCGATCATCTTCGGAGCGTTTTGAAATGTTCTTGCTTCCTTTACCAATGTAATAGGTGGAGTGAGGATCTGGCAGAGTGAAAGAAGAAGAATGATATATTTGTAAGAAACAGTACAAGAAATTTTACATTAAATAAATAAATATATGCAATGCAAAAATAGATTTATAGTTAAAGTGTTGACAAAATAAAAATATGACTGCTTTATACTCCTGTGGAATTCTACTCTCGCGGATCTTGAAGAATCGATAAAGGAGGATTTCAAACGGATACATTCAGTGCTTTACCTTCTAACACATAGAAGTGTTAATTATTCCTTAAACTTTTATTGACTTCAACGAGAACTCGGAGTGAATGAACCGAAGTGACAAAAGTGTAGAAGCAAATTAATGCGGCATTGCCTAATACGGTAATTAAACTTCAAAATGCAAAAGTGAATTCATGTTAGCCAAGTGCCCATATACTCGCCAAACTACGGAAGTGCTATAATCAGTAAACACGTTGAATAATTTTCAACAAACATTGTTCCTCTGGTGTAGTTGATCTTAAAGTGGGACCAATTGCCCCAAACTCAGTGAACCCCACGTTTATTCTCCTCAAGAAAAATCTCATTTAACCTTAAAAACAGTGCTCCAACAAACAAAGTGAAGAAACAAGTGACTTATTCTTATGAATGAACTTTCCACCGGAGACTCAAGTGCAAGTGAACAATCAGAAGGAGTATCAAAAGTGATCTTTACTTAACAAAGAAGAAAACTGAAGAAAGGTACGTGGACAAGGACTTATAAAATTCTCTTTATCCTATATCTTTTCCTACTCCCAATCTATCCAATTATGCCTTAACTAAAATTACAAACAAATACATTTACATACAGTTAGGTAAGACATAATGTTCCCCTCCCCTCCCAGTACCCTCTATTAATTCAATAGTACGGGTCTCATGGTACACTAAAACCCACTACAAACATGCGGGAAACAACAAGGATCCCGCTCAAAGCCCTAACCAGGGATAAGCCCGACAGATGAACAGTTTTTGCAGCAATATACTCTAAAATCAATATTGCTTTGGTCAGACTTATCGAGAATCCCCAAGGCTACACAGCAATCTGTCAAAATGAGAAGGATGTAGAAACTTTGACGACACAAAAGTCAGTAGACGTGCTAAAGGCATCGGACTAGCCCCCAGAATCCCCCTCCCGCCAAATACAGACCCATAGAAGCGTAATATGTAGGCGTCTAGATCCATGGGTCGGGTCGCACAACACTAAAGAGCTAAAAACGGAAATTGAAACAAACCACAGCTGGGCGACAGTCGTTGAAGTCATTAAATTTAAAGAATATACACATGTGTTTAAAGTAGTTTTTAGCGATACAGGTATGGCCCAAAAAGCAACGGAAACAGGACTGTTGACTTTCAACGTGAGAATCACTCCCGATCAAATTGAGAGGGAGGAATTTACAGAAATTCAAATTTGTTTCAAATGCTACCGTATGGACGACCACCCCACTAGTGCCTGCACACAAGAATCAGAGAAATGTTCTGAGTGCAGTGCAAATAACCACAACTGGAGGAGCTGCAATAGCGAGCGTAAAAGGTGCCTAAATTGTGGCGGCGACCATCGAATCCTCGCAATGATTTGCCCATTTAAGAAAAACTTAATAAAGAAGAAGAAAGAGGTAAAAAGACAGGAAGAAGAACAAAAGAAGAATATTTCGTACGCCCAGGTAGCAAAAACATCCAGAGTTGAACCAGCAAAGGAAAATACAGTTCTACATGTAAAAAATGAGAATTCGACGCAAATAATGGCATGTATATATTACGCCCATATTGCGAACCTTTCTAGGCCCGGAACTTTCAGGAAAGAATTAAATATGATGCTGGGAATAATAGAATGTCACAAATGTGGTTCCCCGACAACTCTCCATCAGAAGAAGTTCTAAAAATGAAGCTAGTAAAACCTACACAAGATCAAGTACCTACTCCAACAAGAAATAACGCCTCCAACTGCAGGGATCGAAGGATTGCTGCACAGGAAGCCAGAAATAAAGCGGTATCAGACAAGAACCAAGGAAAACAAGATAATACTGAAGAGGAGATGGTAACTGAAACTGAATAGGAACAAATAAAAGAAAAAATCTCAGAACGCACAACCAGAGAGCAAAGAAGGTCAAACAACCAACATAGGAAAAGATCCCCAACTTCTACCCCAAGGAAAAAGCATCAAATTAGCGCTAAAAGGATTAATCTCAGACTCTTTGCTACAGGGAACACACAATACCCCAAAGAACACCACGTCGAGGCCATCACCGAGGGAATCATAAACGATAGAATCAAATGGCAATACGAGGATCAAATGACAGAGAATAAGGTCGAAGAGGCCCTATTTCAAGGAAAAATAAAATAGACTCCAGAGATATTTAACAATATCTCCCAGAGTGAATTTAACAAGAAACGTAACGGAAAATGCAGAATACCCCTTCCCCCCTCACCAGGCCTCAGGATCAAAACAAGACAGAGGAGAAGATTAAGGAGAAGGTATAACCAGAGTAAAACAAAGTAACAACTTCTACAGAAGAAACTCTACATAATGAACACAAATAGTAAAACACTAAAACTAATGTACATGAACGTCAATCGCTGGACAAGGAAAAGTTCCGAATATGGAAACATAATTCAGAACCGTGATCCAGACATCATTTTAATTTCCGAACACGGTAGTTGAGCGCATCATTCTCTTCTAGCTGATTCTGTAGTCTGTCAGTTATGATCTTTTCAAAGATCTTGTCTATCAACTCCAGGAGGGAGATTGACCTATAGTTTAGGAGGTGGTCGGGAGGTCTGTTCCACTTCGGGATGAATATAACCTTTGCAAGTTTAAACGCATCAGGGAAATAGCCGGTGTTCATGGCTGCGTTCATTACGTTCAGCATTCCCTGGTGCACTTGCGGTGGAGCGTTGGTTATATTCGCTTTTGTTATTCCCGACCAACCTGGAGCTTTTTGTTTGAAGGATTTGGTGGCATCAACGAGTTCCTCCATTGTTATTGCCCTCCCGTGTCCCATCATCTCCCTCTTTTCGGAGACGTGCGGGTACGGGTAGGTCCACTCAATAACATCATTCAGCTCGTCGATGATCTCACCTTCAAACTCTAAGTAGAAGTCTTCGTTGTCCTTTTTGCCTGCCCATCCGTTTACGTTCAGTGTCATTATACTTAGTCTGTTGTTTGTCCTTTTCATGTTTGTGTCTGTCGGTTGTCCTGTCTGTTAGTGATTATTTCTTGTCCTTTCTTGTTCTTCCACACTGTATTTGTTTGTACTCTTGCGGGGTCCTAGTTTCACAGTAGTCCTCGTTGAGTTCTATGTCGCCAAGTATTACTGCATCTTCTAACTTTTTTTAATGTACGTCAGCATCAAACTCCCATTTGTATCTGCCGGATCTGATTCCCTCGAGGAGACTCTTTGATGTTATTTTTCTCGGGAACGGGGAATCTTCACTAACGTATATCTTGAGATTGATATCGCTTCCGTCTATTTTTTCTTTATGTTCTTCTTTGGTTTTCTGGTTTTTTTTGGTTTCCCTCTCGCCCTCCGAGCTGTCTGATTCGGCCTCGGTGGTTGTCTCCTTCTGGTTCCTTTTTTTTTGCTCTTGTTCTCTTTTTTTCTGGGCTAAGATACGTGGGTCTTCTCTTCTAGGTGGTTGTTGCGCGTCAGTCTTCTCCTCCGTCGTCTTTCTCTTGAGCTTTTAGGGGTACCGTCGGGGCATATTTCATTTGAAGGATGTCCTCGGATGCTGTTTTTTTTGTAAAGACCATGGGATTTATCCCATTGTTCGCTAGCATGGCATTTAGCTCATCTTAGAATGTCCCTGGCCTCATAAGGTTCCGCGCGTGCGCGTATATTATGCAGGTCAATATTTTGATTGGCATCTCGCTGTCAATGTTAAGCGTCGTACTCGTTTAAAGCTGCCTTCGCGACCTGGGCGTATGTGGTGTTCTTCCTCTTAATTTCGGCTTCTCTTTTTTCGTTGGCCTTTTGCCTTATTTCTTTTTTTAATGGGCATACCATGACCATGGCCCTGTGTCCCATCTTGCAGTTCGCACATCTTTCATGAGGGCTCTTGCATGTCCTCCAGTTGTGGCCCATCTCGCCGCACCTAGAGCATGTCTCCTGTTTCGCTTTGCATTCTTTGGTGGTGTGACTCTCCATCTTAAAGCAGCGGAAGCACATCTGAACTGGGATGTAATCTTCCCTCTCAATATGATCGCTGCTTATCCTTGCGTCAAACAGCTGGAACCCTGCTTCCTTCGCCTTTCTTGCCATTTCTGTTTCAGCGAATATAACTTTTAATACATGGTTGTATTCGTTGTTTTCTCTTCCGTTTCTAAATTTTACAACCTCCGAGACTTTGGCCCAGCTGTGATTCCTCTCTATTTCTCTTTCGATTTCCTCCTTCCTGGTGGGTCAGGATTTTGAGCCGGGATGTTTGGTTGGAGGTTTATAGTTTTTAGGGCGTTAATTGAGGCCTCTTTCGTCAGCGTCTCGACGTCGCTTTCCTACTCACAAATTACGATGTAGCCCGTTGCAACCTCTAATAGTCTTATAAGTGAGACATTTAGCGTCCCAAAGACCAATGCGAGGACTGCCCCTATGTCTGGTCTCTCTTGGCCAGGCAGTGCCTGAAGAGAAATCCTCGTTGTATTGGTGAGCTCCATGGAGCTCTGAGTCTTCTTATCTGTATTCCTCTTTGTTGGGTTTCCTTAATAGCTGCTTCTTTCTTCCTTTTTACTCTTAAGTTGGGTTTACAGTAGTGTCCCTTTTTTGTTAATGTCCTCTCCGCTCCCGGGTGTCACCGCCTTCACGACTGTGAGTTGCCTTAGTGGGATGATGATGATGAGGGGATGAACCTAAGGGGGGCCCTCACGAAGTGTGATTGTATGGCGGACTTTTTGTTGGTTAGTGTGGAATCAACCAGCACTAACCGGGGGTGCCGCCCCTCGTGGGTTTGGGTATCAGAACAGCCTCCGGCTTACATAGTGACGGGTGCACTTCCCTCTATGGTCCTGGCTGGGCCCCCGGAGGTTTCAGTTCTACCCCTTGTCCAGGTGCCTATGACACTGGGTTCTACAGTGAGCTAATCCTCAAACCTGCTTTCCCCAGTGCCCCCAATTATACCTTATTCACATAAGTTCATAGTTGGAACGAGGCGATGAAAGGCATTCACAGTCGCTAGTGCGGCTCCACAGCTGAGCAGGTGTGTGTGGGGGTTTAGGCGCACATACTGTTAACTTGGTACCCGAGTAAAAATAATTCTTCTTTCAGTTAATGCCTCAGGAGAAGGTAAAGTAAAAAATCCAGAGGCGTTTCGTAGGGAAAAAATATTTCCCCTTCCTTTACCTCCTTTGCCGATTTGCTTATGTACTTCTTCAGCGTATTTAAGCGTTGGCTTTCTGATCCGTCTAAAAACTGGCAGAGTGAAAGAAATCTTACTTACTTTACTTTTGTTTATAGAAAGGACAGAGAGGAATCGCTGTGTGTAACACAGGCGATCAAGTAGTCATAGAGGAAGGTTGCGGAAAAGATAGCAAGAGTTGATAGGTCGGTGGCTATACACCGATGCGTGGTGTTAGTGTGGATCTGTTGGTCTCGTGGTTTTATGACTGGACGACAGTTGGAGGCAGGTCAGGAGGGTGAGGCTGTTTGCTCAGTCGGAAACGCGTTATTCATGATGCCTTTTAGTTATGCGAAGAACGGTACGGGTGGCGGGTGTTCATGGGCCGCGGGGTATCGCATACCTTCTTACGTGTAGAGCAGGAAATAATGGGTCTCTGGCGAGTTTCCCGAGTTGTTTGTGAGTCTGGTGTGAGCGTATGTGTTGAGGGGTATTAATTTGTTGTTGTTATGTAGTGCGGCCATTCTCGAGTACAACAGAGAGCGGCAAGCATGCTTCAGAGAAAAGTTCTGAATGCGCTGAGCCTTCCGCTTCCACGTGTCACTCGCGGCTACGAGTGACAGTGGGGCGTACGTGAGAATAGGTTGCACGAGTGCTTTAGTATTTTGCTCGCAGAGTAGAACCTGCACAGCGATGTGTTTGTTCGTGAGGCTCTTGCTTGTGTTATGTTTTGGTGTATATTGAACCTGAGGGACTTGTCGAAAGTTACCCCAAGGATTTTTGTACATTGAGTGTATTCGAGCCTTGTTGAGTTAAGGTGGTTCATGTCTGGTATGTGTGAGTAGATTTGTAGGTTGTGCATGAAGTGATCTCTAGCGCCGTAGTGTCATCTGTGTTTTCTGAGGATTCGTGGCAATCAGCCATTTATCCTCGTAATTTGTCTTGTCGTCTAGTATTGTTTGTGCGTGGAGCGCGATTTCTTCTGGACCTCGGCCGCTGACGAGAATGGTCTCGTCATCGGCGTAGGCCACTGTGTATGTGTGACAGCAGTTTTACGGTGGGCGTGGGGTGTCGTTTGTGAACATAATATATAGTGTGGGTGCCAGTACGCTTCCTTGGAGAACGCCTGAGCGTGGTGTAAAGGGTCGTGTGAGGGTATTGTTGTATTTTATGTGGCAACTCCGTTCAGTGAGGTAGTGCGAGAGGAGCCTTCTGGTGCAGAGAGGTAACTCCGTATTGTTGGCGAGTTTCCAACGGAGTCCCTCGTGCCACACTTTATCGAAGGCCTTTTCCACGTCCTTGCTGATGGAGAGTCTTTTGATGTACCTGGCGTTTTTTTTTTGTATTCTCTCGTGAACGATAGGCATGGCCGCCTAAATGGACCGGCCTCTCCTAAACCCGTATTGGTGGGGGGAGAACCAGTCCCTCTCTTCCAGGTACTCCCGTAGGTGGAAGTTGACAATTCGTTCGAGTATTTTTCCTATGTGCTCTAATAGAGCAATGGGCCTGTAGTTGTTAGGGTGCTTTGGTTCTTTGTTCGGTTTGTGTAGGAGTATGTTGTGAGAGACTTGGAATATTTTAGGGAAGTGGACTGAGGCTAGTGAGGCGTTGAATAGGTGTGTAAGTGTGGGGTATATGTTTGCGGGGAGGTTGTGTATAGGTGTGGCTGGTAGCCCGGAGGGACCGGGGGCACGTTTTGGTGTTGTTTTAATGTAGTGTTTTGTTTCCTCGACGGTGATTGGAGTGGTTAATGTGGATGTGTAGTCGAGCAGCTCCATTCGTATCAGGAAAACAGGCCTTAGCACGTGAGCGTGGTCCCGACACCACTCCTGGACTTCCTGGAAGTGCTCCCGCGCTTGTGGTTTGGGTGGGTTGTGTGTGTGTACTGTGTCCCAGTGGGACCTAAATGCGTCGAGGATGACGTTAGTGTCCGTGATTGTTTGGTTGTTTACTTGGAGGGTGATGGGTTTGCATGGATAAGTGCCTAGCATCCTTTTTACGTGCCGCCAGAAGAAGGAAGGGAACGTGCAACGGCTGTCGTCCGCGATGCGGACGATGCGGGCACGTAAGTGATTTATGTTGTGTTGTCGTTGACCTCTAGTGTAGTGATTATTGTACTGTGTGATGAGTCTCAGTGTGTATGGAAAATGTGAAGCGTTTTATGCAAATGTAGTTTTTGTGGTGAGTGTAGGT
Source organism: Ceratothoa steindachneri (assembly GCA_963969495.1). Lineage (NCBI taxonomy): Eukaryota > Metazoa > Arthropoda > Malacostraca > Isopoda > Cymothoidae > Ceratothoa > Ceratothoa steindachneri. The sequence continues at coordinate 64,914,300 of OZ018318.1, forward strand.
TGCGTGCTGTGGTTATAGTGTTTAAGATTGAGCACCAGTGGTCATCTAACAGGTCTGTATCGGTGTACTCCAGGTCGAGGTTTTGTGGCGTGTTTTCTGTTATGTGCCTCCTGAACTCTTCCCAGTTTGTGTTTTTGTAATTGTAGGGAGGTGGTGTAGGTATGAGTATGGGAGATGTGGATATGATGAGGCATATCCGTATGTGATCAGAGAGTACGTGGGGGACCCGGTATTATGTGTGTGTGTGTGGAAGCGTGTGGCGTGGTCGTTGCGGAAGACAATGTCCGGGGACGTCGTACCTCCGCGAGGACCAAAGAATGTGAGGAAGGTGGGGCCGATGTGCTCGCAGCGAAAACGCCGCAGGGTACCGGCCAGGTACCTTCCCGCATCATTTGTGTTGTTGGAAAGAAGTGTCGGGTGAAAAGCGTTGAGGTCCCCCGCGAAGAAGATAGGGAGATTATGGTTAGATAGGGCCCGGAGTGGGACTTCCATGTTTAATTGTTAGCGTGGTGGTCTGTAGTGTGTGGCCACTAGAAAGGAGTCATCTTGTGTTTTGATGAAGGAGTGGTGTATGGAGACCTTTACTAGAATCGCTGATCCTAGGTGCCGCGCCTGTGGAGATAGGTAGGTGTGGTAGCCTGCGATGAGGAGTCGGTTGTTGGGAGGAAGTAGGCTGGTTGAGTTCAGGAGTACTATGTCAGGTCTTTGTGTGTTAAGCACCCAGTTGGCAACCGTATGGCGAATACCGTGCCAACTGCGTACGTTTAATTGTATCACGTTGAGGCGACCTATTCTCGTGGGCGGAGTGCGCGGGAGGCTGATTTTTCCCGGTACCGTTCCCCTCTCCTTGGTTATTGCCCAGGAGGCGTGAGGAGCCAGTACCTTTACCCGTGTCGGCTGTTGTTTATGGGGGTTGTCAGCGGTGTTGTTGGGTGGGCAGGCCATGGTGGAGGGAGGAGTGTGTTCTGTGGAAGGAGGTGTCGAGGTAGTAGGCTTGGAAGCAGGGTTGGAAAGGGTGGAGTCTAGGAGAGGGGAGTTAGTAGCAGAGGTGGATGGAGTAGAGCTAGGAAATGAGGGGCTAGAGATAGTAGGAGAGGTGCAGATTATGAGAGGTGGGGTGTCGGGGGAAAGAAGAGGTTGGATCGAAGGAAGAGTGGAAGGGGGAGGAGTACGAACAGCAGGTTGATTTTGCCCGTGTTTGTGTGTGCGGGGGGGGGGGGAGGGGGTAGGTTTTTTTTTGTTTGGCGCGGGATGTTGTGGGCTGAGGGAAGGTGGACCGTGTGAGCGAATAGTATGTTAAGTATGTTTGCGTATAGACGGGGGTCGCCCCTCGACATCTTTTGCCATCGTTGAGAGCAAGGCGGCTAGGTGCATCTTCGGGTTTGTGGTCTCATTAGTTGTGTGATGTGGAGTGGGGGTGGGTGTGTGGTGTGGGGTGGGGGTGGGGGTCGGTAGTAGTAGAGGTCTCTGAGTGTAAGGTGCTGGGGTAGGGGGAGATGACGGGATGTGTGGGTGAGATGGAGGTGCTGCTGGGGTTGGGTTTATATGGGGTGGAGCAGGGGTAGGTGCAGACACCGTTGCGCCGGCAGCTGCGGCGAATGTTCTAGTGAGGGGAGGGGGGGGGGTGCGGAGTGTGTGGTTGTGTGGACTGGTTGTGGGCGCCGTATAGCCGCAACAGCGTCATAGCGGGCCTTACTTAAGTAAGGACATTTCGGGTTGACGGCAACATGGTCGCCGCCACAATTGGAGCAGAGGGATGTGGTGGCTGTGCATGTGGTGTAGTGGTGCCCCACTACACTGCACTTTGAGCAGATTAGGTCTGGTTGACATGTTCGTGTTACGTGTCCGGTTTTGTAACACCGGTAGCATTGTGTTGGTCTTACGTTGTGTTGTGATTCCATATTATGTGGGTGTGTTACTGTGCCGCAGACCTTGATACCCTGGTCTAGCAGCAGTGCTTTGTTGTGTTCTTTGGACAGTGTGATCACTGCCCATTTTTTTGTACGATTAAAGTACATATCTGTGATGACCTCCTCCCCATACTTCTGTCTGAGATGCGTACGGAGGTCATCAGTAGTGAAGGCCAACCATAAGGGGTTGGTCTTTGTGATTCGTATCTGGTGTCTTTTTAGAATGCCGTCAGCTAGTTTAGTTTGGAGGTTATGAGTGGCGAGTGTGTCGGCTTCGTTTTGGTGGAATGTTAGTGCGTCCTCCTGTGAGCGGAAGACGAGCTTGTGGCCTGTGTTTTTTAAAATGTTTGTAATGGGGGTGTCATGGGTAGCGGCTAAGCTACGTAGTGTGTGTTGGTCGATCGTGGTGGGGGTCTTATCTGTGGTGTGCAGTATTGTGAGGTGTGACGTGCTGGATGCCATTTTCTTTCCTTCTGCTTTTCTTTGGGGGCGTACCCCCACCCCGCCGATGATGACCCCGTGAACATGACTCGGATGTGGTGAAGGATGATAGTTGAGTATGGACCTGGATGGGCTCCTCAGAGGGTGTAAAAACATGGCGGAATTAATGATACCTGAAGCCAGAATCAACTGACTCCAGTCGGGGTGCCGCCCCCTCTATTGGGTTTTGGGTGTTTAACAGTTACATCCGACATCTCACAGAGACGGTAGTCTCCCTCTGTGGTCTTGGACGGTACCGCAGGGTAGGGTGTTATGCCTCCCCGCGTTGGTAACTGAATCCCAATCCAGGTTGTTCCTTCCTTTGGGTTCCGCAGCGGGCTAAGCCTCAGACCTCCTTTCCCCAAAGTTTACAATTATGTCTTTTCTAAGTAGAACGACATAGTTCCAACGAAGCTATTATGTGTAGAGTCACATTCACGGAGCCAGATCACGGCAGGGAAGGGATGGGGGAGGATTTAGCACGTCATATCAGTATGACGTGCCAGGGAAATAAAAAAAAATATTCAGGGGGTTGGGGGGCAGGGGGGGGGGCTCGAAGATCTCTTTAGGTCCGGTAGGTATCTGGCTGGCAGTAGGTTACCGTCCACGGTATGGCTCGATGAAAATTGGAGTGGTTTTGGAGGTGACTTTGGAGGGTATTTATTCCGCCTTGGTTAAACGTAACGTTAGAGGAAATGGGCCACTCCTGTGAGTGGAATTTTTAAAATAGTTTTAATGTGCGATTCCAGCTTGTTGCTTGACTGACACAGCCAACAAGAAGAAAATTTATAACAAGCTCATAATATCTAAGCTGCTGTATCCACCGATACCTATCTGCACTAGTTCTAAGAACAAAATGAGACTCCTCCAAAAAGTACAGAACAAAGGTGTACTCTTAATAACAAACACCAGGGGAGAGAAAGAAGGAGGCAGAGGGACCTACACCGCACGATCCAAATGACTCTAATTAACTTGGAACTGCAGAGTAGAGCCCGCAAAATCTGGGAGAAAGTACCACGACTCATGATGGACGAGAACAGGAAAAGACACATAGACATTCCGCCAGAAGACAGAAACAGAAGAGGACTAGACTTCATCAGCAGTAAAGCGCAGACCGAAAGACAGGAAGAACCGATCTACACATAGAACTTTACTACGACAAGCAATAAACGTCGCAAAGATTACCCAATGAACAGAACACTTTAATAAAAATACACAAACATACAACGAGAAGAACACGAGAGATACAGAAAACACCTACAAAGGCTTGAATGCTACAAGAAAAAATATCATAAACTACACGGAACAAAACGATAACACAAACAGTAACAACACAAACGAACATGTAAAAGAACCACAAACCAAGAACAACACAAGAAAAAAAACATAAAAGAGTACGCAAGAGATCATGAATATTAAGATAAAACACTGAGAAAAACATCAAACTCAAATAACGCCTGCGATTCCCTATCACCAGGGGTTTTCTACCCTTCTACCCTTTTCACCAGGGAAATCTATCCCTATCTATCAATCTACTACTATTACATACATATATGCATACATGAGTGCAATTGCAATCTTATATGCGTGTATGTATTTTCCTTTCACACTTAATATGTCCAATGGCTTATCTTCAGACGGCCGAATATTCGACTACTACGATCTGCTGACAACCTTCGGATAAAGCATTTTTACTTGCTTCGTAACGGACTTTGAGCACCACCTACATAGAAGAGTGCCTATTCAGAGAGTTTTACGGTGAATTACGCTTCACCCTTCGAAAAGAGATACTTATTTTTCATCGAAGATCATAATTCAATGAGGGCTTAAGCACCTCACTGCTCCCTTCCATCGCCCTGCGTGTGAACCTGCTCGGATATCTGCCATTCATTGATTTCGTCTTAACTATGCCGGCCACTTGGACTGACATAATTAAGGAATTATGTGAAAACTGGTTTGAGGATTAGCCCACAGCGGAAGCGTAAGTCAGAAATTATATCGAAACTGGGGCATAACTGCGAGTCCCGGACGGAGGAGAGATCCTCATTGCCCGAGGGGACCCGGCCAGAATCATAGAGGGAAGTACACCCGTCTCTATGTAGTTGGATGCAGTTATGGCGTAAGTACCCTAGAGGGGGTGGCAAAACTTTAGCGGTCGTTGATTCGGCCGCTACTGCATCGAGTCCACCACAATTCACCCCTCTTGAGGTTCCCACTCAAGACCCATCCCATCCATCCATCATTCTGGCAGCAAACGAGCGTGGGAACAACAGGAAAATGAACGGGGGCGTTTTTTCACCATTTCTTAGACTCGTACCCAAACCTACCTGCACTATCCATTACCTCCTTTACCACGTCATAACTTTCTTTTTCACTCCAAAACACCATAATTAGACTTTGGTTTCAGGAAAAAGAAAACATCACAAGAGGACAACGAAGACTATGGATACCCTCACTAAGAGGGTCCCCCTAAGGATCATCCCCGGAAAGAAGAACCCCAACAAAAGGCACCTATGCGAAACCCTCTATATCGAGCTAAAAGTGGCACTAGTGAAACTTATTTAAGTTTCATCTGGTTTCATCGCCATATGTGCCGAGACCAAGGATGTGGACCAGCTCCTATCAGAAGAGGGAGCGAGGGTCTTACGGAACACTGGCCTAGAAGCAAAGACCTCTCCACAAGTGGCAGTAAACAGAAGCGTGATCTGCCACAAAGTGGAGAGCTGGGTGGGTAGGCATACACCCAAGGAGCTCAAGGAAGAGATTAGCAAGAGCAATCCCTGAGTCCAAGTTCGCGAAATAATAAAATTTCGCGAACACACCCACGTTTTCAAAATAACTTTCGCTACCACAGAAATGGCAAAAAAACAACAACTCAGAATGGAATACTGGTATTCAATATGAGAATACCAGGCGAAAATATACAACATGAAAAATTTAATAGCAAACAAATGTGCTTTGTATGCTACAAACTCGAAGAGCACACGACAACGACATGCCCAGACAAAAACAAACTGTGGTGCAGTGAATGCGCCACAGAAGGGCACCGATTTGACAAATTCGAGAGCACCAAAAAAAGATGCTTAAATTGCAAGGGGAAACACAGGACCATGGCCCTGAACTGCCCCAAGCGCTGCGAAATTATTAAAATGAAGGAAGAAGAGAGGAAAGCCAAAGAAACTACATACGCGAATAAAGCCTGCATCTGCACTTGCACAGATGAATATCATGGGAGATTTGAGTGCAAAGATATTAATCTGCATTACCCACGCAAATGTGACAAATGCAGTAAAACCTGGGTGTTATAACCAGGTACTGAACGCTCTCCTGAAGGTAAATAATCACCCTTCAGTAATAATGCCTGCAGACCCCGAATTCTCCAAGGTATTCAAGGACTCAGTCATAAAGAATAATAATGTAAAGTCTGGACTGGAGGAGATTATTGAAGCTCCCTCATCGGAGGAATCCGAAGAGGACGACGAAGAGGATAAGGCTGAAAGTGAGGAGGGATCCTCCTCTTCTGACAACGAAGAGGGCCCCTGCACCCGTACACGAGCTACGAAGAGCAGGTCCAAAACCCCGAGTCCCCCTCCGAAAAAAGAAAACCCTGGGTCAAGTAAAATCGCCCAGCCAGCCCCCAAGAAGAAGAAGAATAAGAAGAAATATAGGTAAAAACAATTCACCATGTTACGGAACGCACTGAAGATACTGGAAAAAAATTAATATCAACGGCTGGACGACGAAAGGAATTCTTTACGGAAATGTATTCAGAGAAATTGATGCGGACATCATCTTAATTTCAGAACACGGGATCGACACGCGTAGTGCAGAAATGAAAATCTGGAACTACGAAGTGTTGATCACAAATTATTCGCAGGAGTGGTGCGACGGAGCCGCTATAGCAATAAAGAAAGGGATTAAATACAAGCAAGTAAGAAATATAGAAGAATCCTACCTCGTGATTGAGGTTGAACTCGACTTAGGAAAGTTGGTCATTGCTACCGGATATCAACCGCCAAGGAGAGATGTGTTACCAATTTAAACTCTCCCTGGCCTATTTGGCAGAAGAGCCCCTACTATATTAATGGGGAATCTGAACGCCAGGTGCCGAGAATCCGGTTACAGGACCTTCGACGGTAAAGAAAAAGCCTGGACCTGTTGCTTGACAGAAATATTGCCCAGCAAATAGGCTCTGACTTCCCCACCTATGTCAGAGTAGGAAGTGCCATAAAACCAAACATCTGTCTGGTGAATCGTCAGCTGCCGTTCAATTACTACATGGAACCAGTCCAGGTACCATGTAGTGACCATATAGGGATCCTATTCACTATCAACAGGAACTCTATACAAGTTCCAGCTGTAGTCAGAAAGATCACAAAAGAGCAGGTTGGACACAGTACGCGCGCCTTCTCGAAGCCTACGATCCGCCCAACTTGGAAGAAGCAATTATCGAGGAGATTGACGAGGCACTCGACGATCTCAATAACCATCTCATCAACGCAGATAGGGCTTGTATCCCTAAATCCGAGTATAGGACCATCTCTATCTACGGATGGACCGAATATATGAAGGAATTATACCGTGAGCTGAAGTTATTGTATGAAATCAACATCGTGAATGTGTCAGTTCACTCAATGCATGGAAGTAAAGAAGTCAAAGAACAACTGAACCAGTTGATCCTTCGAGTCGTTCTTGAAAAACAGTGTAGAAGATGGGAGGACGCGATCGATAGTCTCGATCACGAAACAACTCTCAAAGATTTTTGGAAACAGATCCGAAATCTCAAAGGTTCGACTGGGAAGAAGAAGCGGAAGATCGAGCTACGAAAGGAAGATGGAAACATCGAAACAGAAGAAGGAATAATTTGAAGAGATATTCCGAAGTTATTGGGAAAAGATCTTCAGTATAACTGAAGAGGAAAATAAAGAGATTTAAAGCAACATCATCGACGAGCTTAACGAACAAATAGACAAGACGCACCCTCACCACCAGGTGGATAGACAGCGCGACCGAGACGCCGAAATTACCGAAAAAGAACTACTCGGCGCCCTCCGCTCATTCCAACAAAAAGCCCCAGGACAATCAGGGCTTACAAAGCTAAACTTTGAAAAGGCACCAGCCAATGTCATCGAAGGGATGAGAAGAATATATAACGTCTGTCTGAACACTGCATACTTTCCAGATGCTTATAAAACAGGTAAGATGATTTTCTTGCCACAGCACGGAAACCCAACGTTGAAGGAGAGCTACCGGCCAATTTCACTTCTAGAATTTGGCGGGAAGCTTTTCGAGAAGATCTTCAACAAAAGACTGGTGTCTCACCTGGAGGAAAACTCCATCTACAACCCACATCAATTCGGGTTTAGGAGGAAGCGAAGTACGGAGATGGCGATTAATGTCATCAAGGAAAAGCTAGCCCAAGTAAAACTGGAAAAGAGTTAAGTGGACATTGTTTGTCGGGATGTATCAAAGGCGTTTGATAAGGTGTGGCAACGGGGAATGCAGTACAAGATCTTACGATTGGGCCTAAGTGAAAACTTAGAAAGAACTCTCTGTGACTATGTCATGGAGAGAGCGGCGTACATCAGTTTAGGGTGCACGGACGGACCAAAGTTTCCGCTCACTGCGGGCCTCCCGCAGGGATGGCCTGTCCCCACTCTCTACTTGATTTACACCGCGGATGTCCCATCCCCTGTAAGCCCCACTTGCCTCAACATTCAATTCGCCGATGATTTCACCCAGATAATCACTTGTCCATGGAGGAATGCGCCTGGGCAAGCTCGTATGACAGCAGCAAAAATTGAAAATCTTAACACCAAAGAGGCCCGGTGGAAGATCCGCACCAACCAGGAAAAGTTCAAAGTAGCCCCATAGGCAGGAGACTACTTTACGACGTCAGGGTGGGGGGATAGACGATATCACTACACCACGGAGTGCAATGTACTCGGAATGAAGATTAACTCATCCGGGTACAAGAAGCACGTCCAAGAACGAATCACCAAGGCCAGGGCTGCAGTCAGGACTATATAGGTTCAGAAATCTTCGTCAGAGCAATAAGCAAAAGATCTACAATGCACTTGTAAGATCGACGCTACTATACCCCGCTTCCGCCCTCTCGTGTGTCTCGAAGACACAAAAGAGGGAACTACAAGTGGTGCGGAATAAATGTACGTACCTAATTACAGGTACACGCAGATTAGAAAGAAGAGGCCAAGAAGAGCTGCACCGGGAGGCGGGGTTAAGTCCTATTACCATTGTAAAATAAGAACGGACAAGGAATATGCTGGAAGAGGTTAATCGTGAATTGGACGATGAAATCGTCCAAATGATTGACCAGAATAGAAGAGGAATAAGTCGCGCCAGCTTTCCAAGCTCAGCCGGGGTTTTAGCTGGCGGAGCATAAGTGACGTTTTAGGCATGATAATAGACATGTTTTTGCCCTAAATCAAAATAGAAAAACCCGACTAAGAAAAAGCTAACGTAACTATGAAACCTCAACGATTACTACAAATTCACCGATGAAGACCGAAATTTACCCAAGAAGACATCCACGAAGAAACAAAAGACACAAATTACATTCATTACAAAATATACGAAAAAACAAAGACTCTAAGCAAAACAATAAAGTAATTAATAAAGCAATTATTACAACAGCAATGCGCATATCATATCCAAAGACATTAATTGATTTTGAAGACAAATGGCTTGAACGATATATATATATATATATATATATATATATATATATATATATATATATATATATATATATATATATATATATATATATATATATATCTACTAACTCAAAGACAACAAAGGAACTACAAAACCAAAAATACTTAAAAGCGATAGGCCTGATCACCAGGTTCTAGCATCTCTTTACACCCTTCTACACTTCTTTCTCTTTTCACCACTGGTCTACTTTCCGCTATCTGTCCACACACCATTACTCTACCTCCTATCTACATCTACTCTTACAACACATGCTTATCTTCATTTATTAATATGGCTTCTAAGATGTTAAGCCTCGCTTTATTAACCTTTTTTCTTTTAATAATGGTGTTATCGACGGGCATATCTCTCGTTTGGTTAATATTATGGACACTCTCCATATGGTTCTTAGGCCCTCCGTTTGTAGATGCATATTTAAACGTCTCGAAAGTGTAGTAGTTGTCATGCCAATATATTTTGAGTTTTTATAAAGTTTACAGTCTTTATCGGGGCAGATGAACTCGTAAACTATGTTGGTTGACTTGAGATTCGAGGAGTTTACGCAGAGATTGTTTTTCATCAGGAGATTGCTGGCTTTTGTTGTTTTATAATAGATGATGAGTTGGATTTTATCCGTTTGATTTTTAACCTTGATGTTACGGTTAATAATCTCGATGTTTTTTTCATCTATTTTATAGGCCGTGGAAATCTGGTTTCTGTAATACACTTTGATGTTGTTGACTTCTCCATGATTACTTTCAGTTTTATCCGCATGTTTGTAATGATTATTTAAAAATTATGGAGTTGCTTGTCAATCATGCTGGACAAGTAATCCACCATCTACAAGATAGAATAAAAAAGATAGTTAGAAGAGAAAGTTGCCAAATTTTCTTTGGCAACTTTCTCTTCTTCTATCTTTTTTATTCTATCTTGTAGATGGTATTTTTACCTAACACATTCATTTAAAAAAGAGATGAATACTGGACAAGTAATCAATACACCATCTACAAGATGGAATAAAAAAGATAGTTAGAAGAAGAGAAAGTTGCCAAAGGAAATGAATTAAGGCAAAATACACAATGGTCTTCAACAAAATTTGCATTCAAGAAAGACTGATACCCAACTACACTATTATATATATATATATATATATATATATATATATATATATATATATATATATATATATATATATATATATATATATATATATATATATATATATATTAGTGATCAAATTATTATTGATTTCTTGAAAATTGATCATTTTTCTGGTAAAAGGTAACTTAAAACTATTTAATGAGTCAATGATGAGGTTATTTTATGATATTAGGGTGAAATAACTATTGCACATTTTTGAAGACTAAATATTAAAGTGTTTTGCTTCATTTTCTGGCAAATTTGTTGAAATAAAAGAAGGCAAGACCGATTCGGGTTTGTCCGCTGCGGCAACTGTTAGTCACGTGCCTCAGTTACAATTCAGACTTCGCAAGATGAGGGTGTGCGAGCTATTTTTTTTTTTTGCTGTCACTGACCCAGTAATTCAACAAGTGTGTATTTTGCTTGACTGTGGATAATAGTAACCGTTTTTTTCCTGCAGTGTAATAGATAAAAAGAAAATGAACAGCTATGGGTAAAATTAGTGACTTGAGTCCTCGGAAAAATGGACAGATCAAAGTTTTATTATGTGATAGTGCACTAAATAGAAATATATTGCAAAGAAATTGGAAGTCTCCTCTCGAACAGTAAGCAATATAAATAAAAAAAATTGAAAACTGTCTTAATTTGGATTCAGCAAGAGCTGGGAAATGTGGTTGCAAGAGGAAAACAACACCAAGAACAGACCGGAAAATATAACAAATGGGTATTAAGGACAAAAACAACTCCTGTAAGAAGATTGCAAGCGAACTGTTGGTAGATGACATTAGTATTTCTCGAATAACAGTAAATAGGAGGTTACTGCACCGTGAATTACGAGCCTGCCGTCCAAGAAAGAAGCCTAGGCTTACCAAAACCATGATAGAGGTACGAGTACGTCAAGTCTGGGCTAATGCTCATGATGATTGGACTTCTGAACAATGGGAACAGGTAAGAGTGGTACATTTTTAACAGTTATTTTCTTTATTAAGCATAAGAGAACATACTGCACCTACTGTAGTAGGTACAGTCTGATTTACATACTAGCTACAGTACACGTTCATACTAAATGAAATAATTTCAAGTCATAATTTGTCTGGCTGTTTAACTGCTGCCACTAGCATTACAGGTCGTTTCAGTACTGCTATAGTGTTTTATATTGTTGTAGGTTGTGTTTTCGGACGAGTCAACCATTGCAGTACCTGATGACAATGTGCAGGCAGTAAGGAGGCGGTCAGGTGAAGAGTTTCTGCAAGTGTCTTAAAAAGACTGTAAAACATTCACAGAAAATCATGGTGCGGGGAGCAATTTCTGTACAAGAGAAAAGTCGCTTGAAGATTGTTGAAGGCATAATGAATCAGTATAAGTATATTGAAGTACTCAAAAACTGTTTGGTATCTCAAATGAGGGAGTGGTTCGGTGACAGATCATGAATATTTCAGCAAGACTCGGCTCCTTGTAACACGGCGCGATCGGGGAAGATATGGTGTACACAAAATGGCATTGAACTGCTATCATGGTCTGGAAATTCCCCAGACATGAACCCTATTGAAAGTTTATGGTATATTATAAAAAAAAATGAATTACACGAAGTTCCCATAACAACCAAAGCAAAGTTCATAGAACGTCTTATCTACGTTTGGTTTAACTTTGACAGAATCGAGCAATTTTGCAGAACTTTAATCACAGGCATTCCATAGCGTGTTAAAGCGGCTAAAGGAGGTCAAACCAAGAATCACTCAATGTAAGAAAGGAGACTTTTGCCATATGTATGAAAATAAATTGATTACTTGTCAATAAAAAAACTTTATATAACCTTTTCCCAGAAAAATTACGAATTTTCAAGAAACCCCTAATAATTTTCTTAAAAAAATCAAATTTCAAGATTGCCCCCCCCCCCCCACCTGCTTTAACGAAACAGATCGGCGAAGTAAGAATGGACATTACATTAGGCGAAAGAGCATCCACGAAAAGACGTAATACCCTCCTTCACTCTGTTAAGGGTATTTACGTTGCTAAGGGTATAGAGGATTATTGTTTATTCAGAGCGAAAAAGGAATGAGAACAAATTCATGCAGCCAAGAAGTAACGAAAAAGACAAAAACAAAAACCCGCAGTAATTACGGGAAATAATATTAACTTTATAGAGTTAAGCAGTTTGTTTGACAGCAGATTGTAACATTGTTATACACATCAGTGGAATATACAATTGCATGCTGGCTTTTACCATTCTAAAGATATTGACACCGCACAAAGAACTGCCAACATGAAAGCGACATGATTCGCTCTTCGTGGCAGGACTCAAAACATGGAATTTCGAGAATGATAAGAAAACCACAAGACGACATTATCTATACTAAATCCTTGGGGTGGGAAGAGGAACATTGGGGGCCTCTGAGAGGAAGAATTTAAGACCCGGTGCAGGGTGATGGATCCCAAAAGACGGATTAGTACCAGTCATAAGCTTGGTTTCCTTTGTGTTGTTGAAAAAAATAAGGGTCAAATTCGTAATTTTAAGTAATCTTTTACGACCTCATTCCCGGCATCGACATTACAAGTGATAAGGTATATTATGGTTGTGATTTTCAGCCATAAACGTCCAAAATTGACCTTTTGGGGTGTTTATCGTAATCCGTTGATGAAGATGGCTTTTCATCCCCTTCGCCGTGTGTCATCATTGATAACTCACCTTTGGCGTCCCTGGTGACTTCGCTATTAACCCACTGAGACCAAACTCCGAAGCACAGCATCTCCTGAAGGTAGGACGGGGGTACAAACCCCTGGAAGAGGGGATCCAAGGGCCCGAGGCTCCTGTCAGAGGGCAGGGCGACGGTTAATCGCATCTGGGCGTACGACGAGGGGCTTGATCCCTCGTTTGGTGTCGTGGAACGAGGGTTTCTCGACTCTTTAAAAGGCATCTAGGCTTTTCACTGATGCAGTTTTTATTATTATTATTTAAAACTAAAAGCTACAACCAATAAGGGCAGGTTCAGGAGGACGTTTATGTTGTCCACGAATTTAAAGGGCAATAGCAACGAGGCCGTATCACGCAGAAAGTTGGTAAGGTGAGAACTGTAAAGAAAGTGGTGAGGATGGGAGAAGTGAAAATATGGGAAAGATACTTAGTCGCAGATCTTCCTGCAGGCCTTGGGGGCAGGGACGCATACTGCGGGTGTTAAGGCCGGAAGGGCACACAATCGTCCAGATGTCAGTCACAGGAAGGTTAACCACGCTTTGCCTGACATTCCCTTGTATAAAAGGACAGATAACGAAACGGGCGGAGGGGGGGGGGAGTAGAAAATGGTGGGATGGATGTAAGTACGTTAAAACCCATTAACTCGACCGGAGCCAAGAGGGGCGTACCACCATCACCCCCTCCCGTCCCCTGCTATATTAGCCGCAGGCCAAGAATATAGGGGAGAAGAGGCTTAAAAAGAGGAAGTGGGGGGGGGGGGTAAGGGTAAAATGAAAATGTCCAGGGATTCATTAAGAAAGTGGTGAAGTTATGGAATGTGAAAATGTAAAGGGTACTTTACCAGTTTTCTAAGGGAGAGACTACTAGGGGCGGGCGGTCATGCAACTCTCCAGATTCTGCTTAATTTCCACAGTTATCCCAGAGCCCCGTGCGTTCGTTTGGGTGGGGTGAGCACGCAATGGCAGCTGCTGCACCTAACTTCGGGCTGGGCGTTCTGGTGTAAAACCAGATCTAGCACAATGGTTAAAGGTTTAGAATCTCCACAAATGTGTCCATAGTCCGTTATAAAATCCATGTTGCCGCTCATAACTGCTATACTTTGCATTTCGCCTTATTAGTTTTTTCATCTGTTTACTATTTTTTTTTGTTCTTTTTAAAGGAAATGGTATTTAGACATTATATTCTTCTAAAGTGAGCTGGACGCAATGAGTTGTCCTAATTGATCTCTTCCCCTATCATTACTACGGCTTTCTTCTTTTCCTATTAGTTCTTGTAGGCACACCGTATATTTTTCAATAGGGCTGAAGCATGAAACCTATATTTTCTAAAATATTTTAATTTTTTTTAGAAATGAAATTAAATAAAAATCAACCTATACAATGTGCAAGCTTTACATATTCGTTTCCTTTAAGTAACCCATATAGAAATTGGTTTTCTTTTTCAAAATATGGAAAAGAAAACAATGATTTAGTGGGGAACATATATAAAATACGAAAACTTTTAATGGATTTAGATATACGCAATATCGATTCTCGAAATACAAATATCAAAATTTTCAACTAGATTTATCGAATAAATATCTTAAATGTTACATACATCCGCTATAGGAGTGTTTGAGGAATCAGAATATAAATGTTTTTAATTGATTTTATTTTTCTCATCTTAAATTTGTAACAGCGAAGCCATCTTAATTTAACTGCTAACTAGTAGTATAAGAATTACGACAACATAAAAAAATAAAACGGAGAAAATTTAAGAAATTTATGCATTCAGAATATGAAAAAAAAGATAAAGAAAATCACGTTGCTCTATCACAGTAATTAATATATTAGGGTAAAACAAGACATAACAGTAATAATATAAAGGGTGACAAAAGCACCCGTGGCCTATCATAATGTCGCAGGCTTAGAGAAAGCATGGTTTAGAAAATAAGGGAGGGACTAATATGGTTCAACAAACTATTGACAGTGTTCAGCTTTATAACCATATTATTAAAAAATACCAATAATGGAGGCTGACGATATTCAAATGTGAAGATTGAGGAAATAGTAGAGGTCCTTAATGATCATTTTGCTTCAGTATTCACAGAAGAGAAACCAGTTAGATTAATTGATGATAATTCTAGGTCAAGGGAAGTAGTGATAAATTCTATTAATATAGACAGAGAAGAAATTAAAGGGCTTATAATTCAGTTAAATACTAGTAAGGCATCTGGCCCTGACAACATTCATTCTAGGATACTCAAAGAAGGTGTAGAAAGTATTGCAGTAGCTCTCGAGAAGATATTTATTAGATCACTAGAGTCTGGAGAAATACCAAATGATTGGAAATTGGCAAATGTAGTGCCAATTTTTAAAAAGGGAAGCAAAGAGGACCCAAATAACTTTAGACCAGTAAGCTTAACTTCTATAGTCTGTAAAATTCTTGAGAAGATGGTTAAGAAGGGAATTTCTGATCATCTAGAGAGTAGCAGGTTAATTAATGATGCTCAGCATGGTTTTAGAAAAGATAGATCGTGTTTAACTAATTTACTGGATTTTATGGATTATGTAACTAAAGAATTAGATAGGGGTGAGAAAGTTGATGTGATCTACTTAGATTTCAGCAAAGCTTTTGATAAGGTTCCACATAGAAGACTAGTTCATAAATTAAAGCTGCATGGGATATGTGGGAACGTTTTAAATTGGATAACTGAATGGCTGAAAAATAGGAAACAGAGAGTTGTACTGAATGGAGTGAGGTCAGAGTGGAGGAATGTTATTAGTGGCGTACCTCAGGGATCAGTTTTAGGCCCTTTATTATTTATAATCTATGTAAATGATCTTGGGCAAGGTGTAAATAGCAAAGTGTCAATTTTTGCTGATGACACTAAATTGGCAGCTGTAGTCAAAGAGGTTGAGGGTAGCTTTAAAGTGCAGGGTGACTTAGATAAGCTGTTAGCTTGGGCTCAGAAGTGGCAGATGACTTTTAACCTCAATAAATGCAAAGTTATTAACATGGGGAGAGATAATAGGGAATTTAGCTATGAGATGGATGGATATTGGCTTAATTCAGTTGAAGATGAGAAAGACTTAGGAGTGGTAGTAGATAGGTCACTGAAATTTTCAAAGCAGTGTATTGAGGCAAAAAATAGAGCAAATAGGGTGCTAGGTTACATTAAAAGAAATGTTAGCTACAAGAGTAAGGAGGTCATCCTTAAACTATACAACTCTTATGTCAGGCCACATTTAGAGTACTGTATACAGGCATGGTCACCACATTTTAGACATGATATAAACTTATTAGAGTCAGTACAAAGGAGGGCAACAAAAATAATACCATCCCTGAAGCACCTTGAATATGAAGATAGACTGAGGGTATTAAATATGTTTTCATTTGAAAGAAGGTGTGTGAGGGGAGATATGATTGAGCTTTTTAAAATCTTTTCTGGGATGGATAAATTAGGTTTCAGCAAGTTATTTGAGTTAGAAGGTAGTAATATAACTAGAGGCCACCACTTAAAGATTAAAAAACAGAGGTGCAGACTGGATGTTAGAAAATATTTTTTCACTAACAGAGTGGTGGATTATTGGAATAGTTTGCCACCTGAGACTGTAGACAGCCCAAACTTGAATGTTTTCAAGCGCAGATTGGATGATTATATGGGGATGGAGGGTTAATTTCTTACTTTTTAGTATGTGGATATGTTTCTTGACTCATTCCTGTGGATGCAGTTTCTTTTTATTGTATATTTTGGGGGATTTTGATTTTGTTTTTGACAGACTCCTATGGAGGCTTTAAATTATATATTGTAGATGCATGGTTGGACATTCCTATGGATTGTTAAATTGTATATTGTAGCTGCATGATCTGACAAAATCCTATGGATGCATTATATGGGTGGGATTTGATGGATACGGATGACCTTTGATAGGCCCTTGTGGCTTTTGTCATCCGTTAAATTATGTTATGTTATGTTATGTTATGTTAAAACAACATGAATAGGAATCCGAAACACATCTGTGTGGAAATTAAATCGAATGTGCATAAAAAAAGTAGAGGAAGAGTATGATACCCCAACGATTTTAAAAAAAATATATATGATCCTTCCTGGAAGACACAAACAAGGTAGTAGCCGCCGAGGCTAGACAAAAGGAGGAGGGAGCATCTGTATGGACGTTGGTAGCAAGATCCAAGGACATCAGTACTTCGTACTTCCTACAATGATCTTCCTTTTAAGAAGTACCCATGAAGAGAATTATTAGGAATCATTAGTGGAGGGAGCAAGATAAATACCCCTTTCAAACAGTCTTTAGCGAAGAAGAGAGAAATCTGGTTTTATCGAAAGTGTCTAAACACCCTTTTCACTCGTATCCTGTTTTTAATCCAGATGAGAGACAGAATGAGGAGAACAACAGACCATAAGTATAAGGCGATAGTCCACGTGTGTTTTTTTAAATGTTATGAGTTGAATAAAGCTTTGGTTACAGTTCAATTTGTTTCTTTATCTCAACAACCTTGTGAAATGTATAAGTGTGAAGTGGCGCCACTTTATTACGAATCCTTCGCGCCCGGATTCGTCGTCCAAAAGTGTTTGAACTTCCTCTTTTTACCAAATGGTACAATCTTTACCCAAATATTAAAAATCTTGGCTACCCAAAGTTTAAAAAATAGTTTACCCAAGGAGAGTTAGGAGGAGATTGTTTATTTAAATCGTAAATTTTCTTATTTACCCTAATGTTATTTTTTTTTTACATAAATGTTAAAAATCATAGTTTAGAGAAAGGTAAAACTTCTTTGTTACCTAAATGTTAATCATTCTTGTTTTCGTGTTTACGTAAATGTTAAAAATCCTTGTTTACCCAATTGTTTCAAATCTTGTCTTGTACAAATGTAAAATTCTTGTTTCGCCAAATGGTAAAAAACTTCACCCAAATGTTAAAATTCTGGTTTTTCCAAGGAATTTACTCAGAGGTAGGTAAGAAATATTTGTTCGTCCAAATGTTAAAAACCTTCGTTTACCCAAATATTAAAAACCATCGTTTACCCAAATGTTAAAAACCATCGTATACATGAATGTTAAAAACCTTCGTTCCCCCAAATATTAAAATCTTTCGTTTATCCAAATTTTAAAAACCTTCGTTTACCCAAATCTTAAAACCTTCTGTTTACACAAGTGTTAAAAACCTTGTTTTTAAGATTTTTATCAAATGCAAACAACAATGTTTGCCTAAATAATAAATCCCCTGCTGACATATTGTCTAAAATCCTTATTTACCAATGTTAAAAATCCTTTCCTCCCAAATGTTAACTACCATCTTACCGAAAAAGTGTAAACTAACGAGGGCATCTACGATAGAACGTTTTTCGGGGAAAAGATTCAATAAGCAAGTGAAGATGCCTAAAATCATTTAAAGAGGAAACTGCCTAGAGAGTTCGGGACCCGGAGAGCGCGCAACTCTCCAGAACCTGCCGAACTTCAACAATTAAAGTAGACCCTAGGAGGGAGGGAGGGAGCGAGAGGTTACGCAATGATCCATACGTTGCGGAAAATCCAAAATGGGATAAACTTAAATGGATATTAAATAATAGGTATTTTTTTTTGCACATACTCTTCGTGGTTAATATTTTCTACCATATATAAATTCATTTGGTAGTAATCCCAAGTGCAACCTGTGTAAAATTTTACAGCGTACTTACATTTTACAGCGAGAAAATTTCTCGAACCTAGTACAGCCAATGTTTTAGCAGGTGGAGCATATTTGTGTACAGAGTCCAATTTAGGACTTATTTCGTCCATTTTTAGCCTTTTTGTTCTGCAAATCTTTCCTACCCATTGATCTTCAGAACTTTTATTCTTTTGTATTCTTATCCGTGCAATTATGGTTTCTGTGGATTAGACTTAACATCTACCGTTCTTTAAGGTGGTGGCAGTTTATGTGCGCTTTTGTGTTCAGTGTCCAAGTTTCACTTAGATGAGGTTAAGATGCATTAATTAAATACTTTGCGTTTTAAGCCTCGAGGCATGTCGTGGTCCAGCACAATTTTGTTATTCTACTGATTTCTATTTCGGTGCTACCTATTCTAACTACTTCAAATTTTGATCATCAATTCTAAGTGTTCTATCTTTTGCAAAACTATTAATCATTAGTGGTCTTTGAAAAGTTTATGTTCAGTCTATGTGTGAGGCTGGCTTGTGGTAACCCTTGTTATTCTATGGTTTCTGGATTTGAGGAAAGTAATTTGATAACGTCAACAAACACATCGATTCTGCTTCCCTTTTGATCCCAGTCTAAAGTCCTGAACATCTCATAAATTACTGTTGTAAACAGTTTATGGAGATTGAGGTCTCCCTCTTACGTCTCTTTAATTTGTATTTTTTCTAATGAATGCAATCTAAATCACGATTCTGCGTCATTGTCTTTGTATGGAAAGTCTAACAATGATTTGGTACTGCTCCTAGAACTGAATCTAAAGTTTGTTCATAGTCTACAAATCTCATGCAGTGAGGCATTTCGTAGTCATTAAGTCACTGCAATAATTATTGAACTGCTTGAAGGTAATTCTATGTACTGCTGTTACTTCTAAAACATTCTTGTTAAAACATTCTTGTCCAGTTTGTGATCGGAGTGGAGCGTTTGTTTTAGTATGTGGCTTATGATCTTTGTACATTGTATAGTGCTGATATGAAACTGGCCTGTAGTTTTTAAATTCTATCCTGCTCCCCTTTTTTAGAGTCAGTACAACTGAAACGTTGATCATAAAAATCGGAATCTCCCCCCACCCCCTTATACACTAGCAGGTAAGGCAGCAAGATGTCCCACAGCTTTTATCAATTCGATTTTCGCACAATCATTTCCAGGTGTGCCATCATTTTATATCGTCTTAAGTGTATGAAATTTTCGTACTTCATTACTGGTGGAACTTCCACCTCTTAATACATCTCATAACCTAAGCTAAAATTAAACTTGTTTTCGAGTTGGATGACTCAGCTTAAATGTAAGTACAGTAGCTAGTCTACAAATCCACAAGTGTACATCTATCTGCACAGTAAAACCTTTGGGCAAACATGAATTTCAAACCATATATATATATATATATATATATATATATATATATATATATATATATATATATATATATAAACAATTGAACAATAACGTTCAAGGCAACGACGCGGGGACATTCACATTCCCGTTTTCTGTTAAAATAAATGCCAACTCTTACTAAAGGCTTCTTGAAATTTCTCTTTTTAGATAAATGGATGGTTGCTTCGTCATATATGGAATTCTTATTATTTTCCTTACCTAACCACGCATATGTATATATATATATATATATATATATATATATATATATATATATATATATATATATATATATATATATATATATATATATATATATATGAATCCATTAAACCACATTGAAAGAGAAAACGGAATAATTTTTTCCTTGCAGTAATATTTTTATTACCTTTTTTCGAAAAAATCCGTACAGGGAAGCGATTCAAACCAGGCACACTGAGGCAGCGAGCACCGCTTTGATCACAGTTAAAAGTATGCCGTCAGTACACTACGCTACGCAGAGAACCAACGGCATACTTTTAACTGTGATCAAAGCGGTGCTCGCTGCCTCAGTGTGCCTGGTTCGAATCGCTTCCCTGTAGGGATTTTTTCGAAAAAAGGTAATAAAAGTATTACTGCAAGGAAAAAATTATTCCGTTTTCTCTTTCAATGTGGTTTAATGGATTCATTTTCATCATTCTCTCGTGCTACTTTGAGATATATATATATATATATATATATATATATATATATATATATATATATATATATATAACGGGGGGCCCAAAAGTTACTTCCTTCACATTTTAAAAAATTAATAACACAAAAACTAATTAAGTTATAAAAGTGGGTGATATATAAAATGGAAGAGGAGATCTTGGGGTTTTATTCTATATCTATAATACGTATATAAAGAATATAATACACAATGATACCCGACTAATTATTAACCCAGAATGGCAAGATACAGCAAAGAACAGCGAGCAAGAATTGTGACTACTTATTTAAAACATAATGGATCAATTGTTACTGCGCAGAGGGACTTTAGAACAGCATTTAATCAACGAAACTGCCTCGAGGCATTGCATTCTTGCAATGGCATCAAGTTTCAGAGAATCCCGGTCTACAGGTGATAAAGAACGCTCTGGTAGACCGAGATCTGTGCGAAATGCAGGTGTCATTCAGCGTGTGTTAACCAGTGTTTAACAACAGCCACAAACGTCAACTAGGATACGTTCCAGTCAACTAGGAATTCCTCGAACATCATTGCAACGCATCCTAACAAAAGAATTGAAACTTCATCCATACAAAATTCAAATAACTCAACAATTAAATATTGCAGACCATCAAAAAAGAATAAACTTTGCACGCGCATTTTGGGGACTAACAAATGATCCGACTTTTACCTCGCACCTAATCATGTCCGATGAAGCCTATTTTCACATTACTGGATACGTTAATAAACAAAATTGCAGATTTTAGTGTGCTGAAAATCTCATGATAATTTACGAGGAGCCTCTTCATCATGCACAGAAAGTTACGGTCTGGTGCGGCATAACCAGTTCGAGAATGATCGGTCCCTACTTCTTCGAGGATGCTGACGGAAAAACAGTGCCAGTAACAGGGGACACTTACAGAGAAATGATACAGGATTATTTATTGCCAGAACTGGAAGTTGTGCATATGCTTGATATGTGGTTTCAACAAGATGGGGCGACACCACACACAACGAGAGAAACCATGGCAACACTAAGAGCAGCCTTCCCTGATCAGTTAATTTCAAGTTTAGGTGACGTTTCTTGGTCACCACGATCACCTGATTTTACCCCTCCATATTTTATCCTTTGGGGATACCTTAAAGAAAAGGTATACGTAAATAAACCTAATAATCTTCAAGAATTGAAACAAAACATCATTGAAGAGATCGACAAAATCACTTCTGATGTTTTGGAAAATGTCATGGAAAATATGGTGCAAAGAATCCGCCATTGTTTTAACAATAATGGAGAATATTCGAAGGATATTATGTTTAAATAATAAAAATCCAAGATCTCCTCTTTTATTTTATATATCGCCCACTTTTATAACTTAATTAGTTTTTGTGTTATTTTTTTAAAATGTGAAGTAACTTTTGGGCCCCCCGTTATATATATATATATATATATATATATATATATATATATATATATATATATATATATATATATATATATATATATATATATATATATATAATAAAAGCTTTTATTTCAAGTACAACTGTAACATGATGAATCGCGTCAGTTTAGTGTAGAATTCAATACTCTCGCCTCCACCCCGAGACTCATTTCCTCAACAGACAAAAAAAATGGCGCCGAATGCGATTATTTTTAGTATTCAAAACAAAAAGAGAAAACGAAAGAAAGGGCAAAAATGGGGAAAATAAAAAATATGTAGAGGATAGTTGAACGCACATCTAGTTGCGGGCGGTGGAGCCGGGAAGAGGGCACGCAATCCTCCATATGTCATCTACTGCATGAACGCCCATGCTATACCTGACAGTCACTTATGGAGGTGGGGGGGGGGGGTAAAAAAGCAGAGGTTGGAAAAAAACTTGAAAGAGAAAGATAGAATAAGAGGGGGAGGAATTTGGGAAGAGAGGGTGGAGGGTAATAGTGGGAAAAGGAAGGAAGTGATAGTCAGATATGTGTATGGGTGCCCGGTGAACGGGTCGACAGGAACAACCACGGTCAGAGACGGGGAACAGCGACAGGAACAGTCACGGTCAGACAGGAACAGCCACGGACAGCGACATTAACAGTCGCATACAGCGACAGCAACAGATAGGGTAGAGACAGGAGCAGCCACGGTCACAGAGAGTAACAGCAACGCACAGCAACAGGAACAGTCACGGTCAGAGACAGGAACAGACCGGCCCATCGACAGGAACAATCACGGACAGCAATAAGAGCAAACGTAGAGTTACAAGAGCAACCACTGAGTCAGAAACAACTACTGATACTAAATGGAGTAACTACAGACAGTAATATGAAGAACCACTGATAGTCAAAGGAGCAACCACTGATCGTAACAGGAACAACCAGTGAGTCACAGGAATCACATACTAACACGAGCAATCACCGCTGACAGTAACAGGAATGTGACATTGTAAAGACCAGTATCTGCTAGAGAAATTCAGCAGATGCTCCATTTCGGGGACATGTCCATAGATATTTTTGGTAAAGTGGTGAATTTAAGGGTGGTTAAAATATACGGAACGTATATAACCGACTAGTCAAAAGAGGAGACTACCTGGAGAATGAAACTTTCCGCGTATCAAATGCTGCGAACGTCGCTTTTAATATTCCAATACTTCTCTTACATCATGAGGTTAAATTAACAAACATCTGTGTACCACATGTGGCCCAATTGGCATTTAAAGTTTTAATTTAAAACGAAAACAAACGAGAGTATCTCCCGCATGACGTTTGTAAGGAGTTTTTGTAATGAAAGTGGTGAGGTTAGGGGAAGTGAAAATACGTGCAAGATATATAGCAGCAGATCCTCTTGGAGTCATTGGGGCTGGAGGGCACGAATCCCCAGATGTCAACTGCCTCATGGTTGCCCATCGTGCACCTCACACCCTGAAGCGAGCAGTGGTTTGGGTGCCGTGTTAAAATATAGGTTCTAACCAAGATAAGTAACAGACAGTGTGAGTTCCAGGCCAGGAGTGGACCCCAACCAGTGATCCTATCGAAAAACTCGAGTAAATTGCCGACCCCACCCGCCCCAGGCGGGAACTACATTATGTGGGCACCGAACAATGAGACTAAACAACGTCAGGAGGACGACTCAAAGCGGGACCCCATCCGGCGACTAAGCACAGCCAGTGTATCTTAACGGGCGGTGTTTCATCATCAGCTTCTCCGAGGAGCTTCTGCCAAGAAATTGGGTATCCCCCCCCCCTTTGAGAGGTCATGTTCCGGGTATTTTTATGTATACATGTGTCCACTTTAGATTTTATTTCGCCCATTTTCCACCCATGCTTCACGCGAGGGGGTGTTAGAAGAGGCGAGGGGAGCGCTCGATGGAGCAGGTTCGAATCCCCGAAAATTCCTAATATTCCTCTCCAGAATTGCGTTACGAGGTGGTTCCGGAGAGGGGTTTCCTTAACCTCCAACAACTTAAAAAACTTTAAAAAAACTAATATTGTCAAGTTGAGTTTAGGTTAGTTCCCCCATTTCATTTTCTTTAACTTGATTTCATACATATTCAATTTGTATCAGGTTTCGGGTTTTCATTGAACCCATCTTCTGGTACTGGAATGTCTAAATTAATAAAGGATAAGCTAAAAAGCTTTAAACAACAAGAAACTAAGGAACAATATCAAATTATGAATAAAAAAGGTGGAGAGTGAGAGTGTAAAACAAATGTAAAAGGGAGTATAGCTAAACTTTAGTTACAAAAAAAAATATTCGATCCTCTTTGGTCATCAGGTTGGAGGACAAAATTAACCAAGAGATTTTTTTCACTCAAATTGAAGAAGATTGGTATTTTGGATTCCAGTACTTATAACTAATTTGCATATTTTGGTGTATTATATGGGTTCCTGATATGGAATTCCCAATGTCACAAGGTTGGTTTACCCAGTTACCCTTAGCGACGTATAATCTAACATTTACAAACTCTCTAAAGACCTGGTTCAGTGTTTATTACTCTTTGCATTCAAACAATTTAAAATTCAAAATAGTTTCTCTTTTGTAAAAGAACTATTAAATTTTAAACGCACCTTACGGTATTTGAAGAGCAGTTTTGATGTTTCTTCACTCTTTACGAATATCCCACTCGACCAGAACATTGATATCATTATCAAACGTGCTTTTTCACTCCCACATCGGTTTCATGAGTTTACCCCACGACTATAGAAAGAATTAATTAAGTTAGCTGCCAAAGAAAAATATTTTACCTTTGAAAATAAAAATTATTACCAATCAGATGGGTATGGGCAGCCGTTTGGGCCCTGTCTTTGCTGCCATCTTCATGGCCTGGTTTGAGGAACAATTATTTAACCATCCACCAGGAAAGATTAAGCCTATTCTCAACCAAAGCTTTGTAGACGATACCTACCTCCTTTTCAATTCTGAAGATTCTTGCAAGATGCAATGTCCATCCTAACATTAGGTTTACATGCGAAAAAGAACGCAACGATTCCTTTCCATTTTTGGACATCCATCTCTCCACAGGGTTTAATTTTTCGAATTTTTGTGTATTTTTCTTACAAAATAGGGTCTATAAAAAAGTTAATTTTTCGCGCCTATAACATTTGTTCCTCCTACAATGGATTTCATGAAGATGTACGATTTTTGTGTAATTTTCAATCGAAAAGAGTTTCCTATTACTCCTGTCGAAATTTCTCAATAATATTTACCATCCCAAAATGCAACTTTGCCGCCGTTCCCAAAGATAATCGCTACAAACTATTTCTAGCTATTAGTTTCTCTAAGACAAAAATTTAAAAAGCAAATGACCAATGTTTAAAAAATCTTTTTTCAGAAAAATGTTAAAATAATTTTTGTAAATAAACATCGCTAAGGACAATATTTTAACTCTAAGGACAGAATCTCTCCCGAGGCGAAGTGCTGCGTGATATAGATGTAATCAGGGTAAGTACATTGGCAGTACCATGAGCTCGCTTTGGGCTAGGTCCTACTCCCACATGGGTATTGGCCATAGGACAGGAAAGATTCTTTCCAAGAAAGAGTTTTTTCCAGTTCGGCTTCATTCCATAAATTGTGTAAAGCAAGAGCCTCCCTCCATAGACAATCTTAAAATTTTGAAAACCATTTCCGATCAAGGTCTCATTAAGATTATATAAATCCATGTATATCAAATTACCTTCCTATTCCCTTATTTCCGATTTATCTTCCCATCCCCTACTTCTGTCTAATAATAACCAACCATCGAATTCTTCATTTCATAAATAATGCCCCCTTCTCACGCCTTCCCTCCCTTTACATGCTGTGTTTTGGGGGTTTTAACCAAGGTTTTCCAAATTTTAAATTATCTAATTCCAAAAGTGATTTTTTTTATGTAACTAAAGTTCAGCAATACTCTCCTTTTAAATTTGTTTTACAATCTCACTACCATCCTTCCTATTATTCAGAATGTGCTATTGTTCCTTAGTTTATTGTTGTTTAAAGCTTCTTAGCTTATCCTTTATTAATTTGTAGATTCAAGTACCATAAAATGAGTAAAATGAAAACCAGAAACGTTGTACAAATCAAATGAATCTCTACTTCTACCTCTTTTCGTGTATATATATATCCTTCTTCTGTAGTGTCACCCATACGACTGAGCAACCATCTATTTCTCTCTCTCTCTAAAAGAAATTCAAGTAACCTTTTGTACGAGTTGGCGTTAACTTTAACAGAAAACGAGAAAAGTAGTTTTCTGTTAAATTAAGCGACAACTTCTACAAAAAGCTTCATGAAATTTCTTTGCGACAGTAAAAAGATTTGGGCGTCGCTTTTGATAGTCAGTTATCGCTCGAATCTCCTCTTGTTAACGTCTGTAAATTCTCTCTCTGGTTTTCTTCGTTTCCACTTTGGCCACAACAGCTTTTAGATTGCCATTCATATCTTCCTCACTTCCCGCCTACTCACTACCCCTCTCTCCCCCTTCAATGACAGGCCTCCACGCTTTGACCTCTCCAAACGGTTCAAAACTTTGCATCCTCCTGCCTCCTCCTCCTTCACGATCTTCATTGTCCGCATCCCCCACTCAACACAGATACCCCTATGATTACATGTAAGACATTAAATGCCTAATTCCCCCCGGCCCTACCTATTGTTCCTCGTAGTCGTCTGCGCTGCATGGGTGATTATGCTATCTATGTATTTGTCTCGCGAATGTGGAATGAGCTGCCTTCCAGGATACCCCCCACCCCTCCCCTTCCTTGGTGCTTTGAGGACCCATCTCTTCCCCAAGCTTTTCCTGAGTTGATTGATGAATTGACCGGTCAATCGCTAGAAATTGATCGGTACTTTAGACTAATTGACCAATTGATGTTTAAGAAGGCGGAAAACGGGTCTCTCCCGCAGGCCGCGGCCCTCGAGGGGAATTACAAATAAAAAATAACAACTTGGGAAACTCCGCCGGAAAGATTCGGAGACTCGCAATGAAAATGGTGAAGTTAGGGGAAGTGAAAGGTAGACACCCCCCCCCCCCGCCCGAGTAAAGAAACGAGGAGGCAGCTTAGGGAGTTGAGGATTGGCTTGGCGGTCGAAAAGCTCTCCTGAGCTTGCCCTCCCTTCCGCCCTCAATGCGGGCTTCGTTACAGAGGTCATCATCAACCACCCTTTCACAAGGTTAGAGTTGGCGTGCATCAACGCCACTACCCTACATAACCCACCACTACCACATACACTCGAAAATGGTATGGATCTTCTTCAAGGGTGAGGGGGAGGGGATTATTCTCCATCTTGTCTTCACCGCGATATTTTACCCCGCGGGGTCGGGGGTAAAGTCTCAAGTGTAGCATGAGCATCCACGTTGCAGCTGGCATTTTGAATAATGCCCTCCCGGCCTCAATGCCTCTAGGATGATATGCGCCTACAAATCTTCGATACATTTTCACTTCCCTCAACTTCACCGTTTTCTTTACTGATCTCTCACGTCTAAATGACTTGGTGGTTCCCTTTGGTCATAAGGGGTCAAGGGGGTCACGAGACCCCACCCCACCCTCTCCCCACAAACCGTTGGCAAGACAAGCTGCAGCTGACATCTAGGGGAATGCGTCTAGTCTTGGCCTAAATGCTCTCAGGCCAGGTTTCGGAAAGTTGCGTACCCCTCGACAGGGCCCGAGTGCAAAAAGTAGTCTCTTCTTTAGAATATTCCTTTCCGAACCTCTCACTCGCAGACGATCTTGTGGAGATGCCCTCGTTAGTTTTTGTTTGCTCCTCAATTTGAAGTAATCGTGCCTTTTCCTCCCTGCGGGGGTATACCCCATCCCTGCGCCGCCCCCATTAATGGGAAGTTTGCTGTGACGTCATCATTATCGGGCGTCCATTTAATACGAGACCCAAAATTCAATAAGGATCCAACCGCCGAGAAAGAACAAGCCATGGAGAATAGGTTTTGTTTTCCTACGATCTATGTGTGGTTATGCCGCAACATGAATGTGCGGGGCCTAAATGGCGAGCAATTGCAAGCCGCTTTAAAAAAAAAAGAGGATCGGATCGTATATAATTTCTAGCTCACTCCCAAGCATACGTGGTTAGGTTAGGTTAGGTTTTGACGTGAATGGGGGCCATTTTAAAAAGGGAATTTTTAACCATAAAGGATCATATTAAACTTCAATTTCCGCTTTTTCTTTATCTTTATGGTCGGATGAAATCTTTAAGAATAATTCAATTTTCTACCTTGGCTTTTTTGTCGAGGGAGACTCTACATCTCACTATGTCGGTCGGTCGGTCCACGTTTTGCTTAGTTTTTTGGTCTGTGTGTGTGGGGGGGGGGATGTAATAACATTGTAACTATTCGGTCGATTCTAACGAAATTTGAAACCCTTATGTTGTTTTACATTCTCTTTCGAATGATTTAATTGTCAAGGTCCTCCCAAGGTTATTCTGGGAATTATTGAAAGTTTTGAAGGTCGTAAGGTCATAACTCAGAATAAATGAGAGCACGCGACTTTGGTCAGCATTACTTTGTCCCTTTCCCGAATACCACACGCGGTGGCATGACTCCAGGGAATAACAAAACCTCTTTTTCTCATCGTTAGGTGAAATTAGTCACACTTGTTGAGAATAGGCTGAGTGCCACATGAGGGGGACCAAACTGGAGCATTTTAGTGGGGGTAAAATAGGTAAATAGCAATTATTCGAAAACTGAGGTGCTCTAAGGACCGATTTTCTTTTTTCCTGCGGGTAATTCTCATCCTTGGTCTCCCAATTGAGGTGAGCTTCAGCGCTATAGAGGAATTGCGGATGGTTGTCTGGTTTACTTAAAACTAAGAAGCGAAAATCGACGAAAGTGGTGAAGTGGGGGAGAGGGTAGGCGACCAAAGCACTAGTCGAAGCTCTACAATTAGGGCTGATTCCCCTGCGGGCATTGGGGTCAGGGGGTAACGGGGCACGCAATCATCAATATATCAATTGCTGCATGGCGCACCTGATACCTCATTGCCGCACGTGCTAGGGGTTTTTAGCCTGTACATTACCGTGGGAAATGTACAGGTAGTACATTTCCCATGTACCCTTTGGTGTAAACACTCGACCTACAACTAAATGAACTACAACTGGGATGATTTTAGGGCCAGGTCACACTCGAGACTCAAGCAGGAAGACGTGACCTTAACGAGAAAAACGAAACAAAAATCTAAAACTCCCATTGGGTTCCAAAACTAGGGTACATGTAGCCCCAGTGGTACATTTGTACTCTTCATTGGATCCGAGAGAATAACCACTACTGTACAATACATGATGTAACTAATCTCTTATCCATATTGCACAACGTATTAGTCCGTTCTCTATTACTGAGTTTTGGTTATCGGTACATAGTTTTGAATAGTTTTGTGTATTTTTACTTAGTAATGATCATTATGGATAATTATAAAATAATATGTATGAAGGACCAAACAATTTTATAAATTACCCGAGTTTAATTCACTGTTGTTATGAGCAATTATAAGAAAGGTATGTATGTGATGTATCAAAACATTCTGTATATTACGTGAGTTTATTTATTGATGCTATGGATAATGATAACAAAATGTATGTGATGCATCATATTTTATGAATTATGTGAGGCTCGTGAGCTTCATTTATTGATGTTATGGATAATCATTAAAAATATATATATGTACAGTGAGTGCAATTTACTCAAACAGATTTCATAATAAAATATGAAAAAATTCAATTTAATTGTTTTATTTTTCATCCTCAATTTCTGGGAGTAAATAGGAATTTATAAATATACCAAGGGGTACAGAAGGACAACAAAATTGGGAACCTCTGCTTTACAGAATTACCTCATCAATTACGTCATCGTTCATTTCTAGAAGTTTCTTTGGGGCAAAGTTTTGAAGAGGAGCAGTCTTTAATGGTCGATAAAGCAGACCACTGAAAGAAAAAGATTCACCAAACGTACATTCTTACGCTTAAACAGGGCTCTTAATCTTGACCGTGGTCAGAATTTTAATCACCCAAAAAGTGTTGGGTGATAGAATGAACGATATAAGTTGACACAAACCTCAAAAACAAAACTTGTTTGAACTAATATAAAACGGCTGTCGCCGTGTGAAAAATCGCCAATAAAATGGAACCATTTGCTTCTTTCTTGCATTCTTCTTTTGTGTTTGCTCTGTTTCTTCGTTCTTGCACACAACATTCTGATTCTAAAGGTAAACTGAACCACGTTTTGCTTCAGAAAGAAAATACTTGAATTTAGAAATATCTTCGTTTACCTCCGTGTGCTCATTAGCTTCAATGTTCTCTAGAAGATTGATCCAAATCTGTCCTCTAAATGAAGGTTACAACGCGTTTCAGCACTATGAGGACCACATATACCATTAATGCCTTCTGTTCTACAAAGAACTATCAAGTAAAGCATTTCCAACCTAATAAAAATGGCCAATCCCAAATTTGACCAGGTAATGAAA
Source organism: Ceratothoa steindachneri (assembly GCA_963969495.1). Lineage (NCBI taxonomy): Eukaryota > Metazoa > Arthropoda > Malacostraca > Isopoda > Cymothoidae > Ceratothoa > Ceratothoa steindachneri. Next base: position 64,944,921 of record OZ018318.1, read on the forward strand.
GTTAGTTAGTTATCCTTTTTAGCGTCTTTTCAGTCTCGCTTCTGCGAAGTACGACGTGCAACGGTGGACCTCCTTTCCCCTCTATCTAGAGCCATCCCTCTCTTCAGGTAATGATAAACACTTCTTAAATAAATGTGTTGGCGAAATTAGGCTAGATATATTATTTGTTTTGCTTTTTACTTAACCTAACCTCAAACTCCTCAAGACAAGCACGGGGAACGACAGCTAACAAAAGTGAGTATTCTTAAAATTAACCCAGTAAAGACAACTTCAAAAAACCCTTGAATAGGCCTAGAAAAAAAAGCATATTGAATTGAAGGAAGCAAAGGCCTCCCTACTCGAGGTAGATTTTAAATATGAATTACATTTTGTTTTTCGATTAACCTTTGATAAATCTTTATTTTTTAAATGTGTTTCGTACATTTAAATAACTTGAAGAGCTCGGCCTCTCTACTACAAGTCAAGCGAACGCCTCCTCCCCTACCTTTTGGCAATTAAATATTCCGCCACAGGTTTTTAATTCTAAATTAAATTAAAAAAAAATAATTCGCAATTTACGAAGAAGGTTTTAGTAAGCTAAATTAATTATATTACAATAATACTTCTAGTAGTAAAACATAAAAATTAGCTTCAACAAAATAATATCGTTCACTTAAAAGTCTCGTTTACAGCTTTGCCTCTCTTTAATTCTGGACTTATTTTGTTATTTTAGGTTAGGTTACTTAACCTGACCTTAACTTCGTAGAGTAGCCAATTTAACTTCCCCCTTTTGTAATTTTATGCTATCGAATATCCCCCCTCCCCCCAGACTTGCTGAGGGTGGTGTTATAAAATAATTTCACCATCCTTTAGATCAGTGAATGTTTAATTAACGTGGTTGAATTTGTCAAACAGGTGCGTGCCCGACAAACACGTGTGTGACCACACCTGTGGGGGAGCAATCGGAACCAAAGCATTGGCATTCCCAGTCTTGCTTCCCAGAGAAAGCCCTCCCCCCCCCTCCCTCGCAACCTTACCGACCGGTAGCAATAAGAAAACTTCAGGAAGAGGCAACAGTTGGGTTTTAGTCGCGTCCACGCGACTCTTATAAGTTAGTATGTCGGTCGGTCGGATGGTAACCGTTTTACCTTGGAATGAGTTTTTATTTGGCAATAACATCGTAATTATGCGGCCGATTCTAACGAAATTTGAAATCCTTTATGTTGTTTTACATTCTCTTTCGAATGATGTAATTGCAAAGGTCCTACAAAGGTTAGTCCGGTTATTTAACGGTTGATTAGGTCAATGGAAGTTGGTTAGGTTAGGTCTATTTCCAAACCTTAATAACATAAGATTTTTTTTTTCTGTGAAAGCAATTATGGTTCCAGTCTTCAAATTTACCAGATTTTTTTAATCTAAAGCAAAAATCAATGAGGGCATTTCCCGCAAATAGTAAGGTGAGGTCTATAAAGAAAGGGGCGAAACTAGGAGTGTATGTGTAGCATATAGTATATGGCTGCAGAGCCTCCTACAGACAGAGGCTGGGAGTGAAATTAATCTAGATGTCAGCTGCAGCATGCTGTATCACAGTGGCCTTTTATTCCTACTACACCATCCACTCGCTGTGTGTGATCATCGTCTAAGTATATACTATCGTCTACGTGTTAAGTCTACTAATGACATCACAAGTCTACGTATACAAATACATTACTACCGAAACACTCTGACACATCAATCCGTATAACACTTCCTCATTCACACATTCGTCCAACTCTTTCTTGAAACCATTTAATTAATGTAATTCAAACTATTAATCAACTGCCAAGTAAATTATTCAAATATTCTACAATCTATGACGAAAATATTCTTGCAAGTGCAACCTACAATCCTCTTTCTATGATGAGTTTTTTTTATTTTTTATGAAATAAAAAATACATATGTTGGATACCTAATTGGGGTTCTTTGAGTTGGGGGATAGTGATAGGAAGAGGGGTCACAATTTGAAAATTAAAAAAACAAAACAAAAACAAAGATGGTGGATGGTTTTGAGAAAAAAAAATCAACAACAGAGTGGTAGATTTCTGGAATTAATTACCCAGGTGATTATAAGTAGTCCAAATTCAAAAGGTCATAAGAGGTAGTTCAAATTCGAAGGTCCTACATAAAAGGTAGTCGAAATTCAAGTCTTAAATAATGGGTAATCCAAATCCAAAGATCATAAATAATGGGTAATCCAGTCATAAGAGGTAGTGCAAATTTAAAGGTCATAATTGGTATTCTAAATTCACAGGTCTTATGAGGTAGTCCAAATTTATAGGTCATACACAATAGGTAGTCCAAATTTAAAGGTCATAAGAGGTAGTCCAAATTTAAAGGTCATAAGAGGTAGTCCAAATTCAAAGGCGATATGTAGTCCATGTTCAAAGGTCAGGAGTAGTTCAAATTTAAATGTTTTCAAAGACAAGTTCGATGAATTTAAGGACTAGGAAGATTCGTAGGGCTTCCTAGTTTATTTTGGGAGGTGTGGATTTTGTACCTATCGCAATAGCGATATCGCAATACATTTAAACTGCATGAATGAGTAAGCCTTTGAAATGTCTTGATTGGTGATGCCTTTGAGGTGATTTTTTTTTCCAAGGTGGTAGCCAATCTGGCGACTGCCTACTTGGACATAAGTGCCCGTACACCACACGGCCTACTGCTAGGCTATATTAAAAAAAAACAAATAACAGAAAACAAATAATATGTAACTAACAAATAACAACGATAAAAATAACGAGAAAAATCAGGAGGACAAGAAGGAAGCGCGCTCCTCGGCGTCGGGGATAGGCCTGCCTCCCCTCGGCGCAGGAACATCTTTGAGGCGATATTCCGGACACAAGCCTGCGGATGCAGTTTATAGAGGAGTGTTGTGCGATGGGTACAGTGCGTGTTTGATTGCTTAGGATGATCCTTGATAGGCCCTGATGGCTATATATCTTATGGTATGTAAACCCAGGCGACGCATCAGAAGAAGAACACTTCCTCAACGCCAGGGAGTGTATAAAATGTAGCAGGAATTGAACATCAAAAGTAGCAACTGAAGAACTGAATTGTATTTGTAATATACTGGTCAAGTTATGTATCTAGGTCCCCTTGCGGGAGGATTCAAGTGTTTGTGTAATTGTCTTCAATGGTTGGGCAAGAAGAGCTCCACAAATTTCTTTTGTTATTGCTGTTGCAAATCAGGAAGCGTGACTCAAAGAACGAACATCGGAAGAAAAAAATAACCAGAAAACCACACGATCGCAACCAACCCGACAATCAAAAACATCTGCTGTCCCGAAAGAACAAACAATGAAACCAGAGTAGGGATTTAAATCCCCCTCAAGAGAACCCTACCCGCCCCAGTGATGTATGAGCAAAATAAAAGGGGGAGTCTGCAAAAAGGGTAATTGAGTAGCCTATACGAGGCAGCTTCTGTCCCCATCACCCAGTTCAATGCCACCTCGCAGCTTCCTCATCCCTAAATCAATCCAGTCTCTTCTTAAAACTCCCCCAAAGAGGACGCTTCTATCACCTAGTTCTTTGTAGGTCTCCTTAAAAGATTGCAATCGAGTCCTTTGGCTCACTCATGCCAAGCAAATGGCCTAATGAATCCTATACTAAAAATACGCATTCATTAGGGAATCTAATTTTCAGTTTACATACAACCAAATGTTGGTCAAACCGCGGAGTCTACCGTCTAGTTTGCGGTCTACTGTCTTGTTTCTGGTTAAAGGAGGGTTAGGTAGAGTAGTTTAGGATGGGTAATTTTTTTACCTCACCTAACCGACATGTAACTAGAATTAGACGATAGACCGCAAACATAATTTGGTTTATGACGAGTTGAAATACATAAACATTGTAGAAACTACACAAAATATAGTAAGGAGAAATAACTCATTCTGTATTAGTATACCTGAGGTAATATTTATATATATATATATATATATATATATATATATATATATATATATATATATATATATATATATATATATATATATATATATATATATATATATATATATATATTTTTTTTTTTTTTCTTCTAGACAAATTAACGTCCAGCTTAAGGTGGCGCAAGACGAAGGAAAATTAAGAGTTACGCCTGGGTGACTGAGACCCTCCCTATAGGTAGACGCACATTAAGCAGAAAAACAAACAAAATTAACGCTGTTGTTGTCCTATGAAGTTGATAGCCATGTCAGGAGGTTCGTAGACCAATAGGTGGCCCCCTTTAGATCTGGCAGGCAGGACAAGCGACTGTATCCAAGAGCTTAGTTTTTGCCCCATCACAGACACGCCTGAAGGCGGTTTAACCCTTTAGCGGGCACTCATTTTTTTTTTAATTGAAACATGAGTAAATAAGTAACCAGTACAGGATACTTGCCGCTAAAGGGTAATTAACCAAACTTTTTGTCTGTATAACGAAAACAAAGTATTTTACTCTTGCAACGAGCACTGAATAAAGTTATATTAACGAGTACTTCGCTATTTACATCACGGAATGACAACATCCGGTTGGAAATGGCGTTTCAACCTAACAGAACTTGACTGAGAGAAATTAACGATTTTGACGATAGTATTAAGTAACTAGAGTAAGTTCTTCGCCCTTGAACTAATTCCAATGAAACGCTCCGAAGCGGCCTTGCTCTGTTGCTACAAGCTTTTGAAGGTCATTGGATTAAATAAAGAATCGCGCTTTTCCGAATGAACACAAATCAGTGGATTGATACGTAAGTGATGTCGGAAGAATCTGTAGCTTTTGTTTCAAGTTTTCGCTGACTTACCGAATAACCATCAACCTAAACATGCTTTAGATCGAAGACTAAATTTAGAGCACATCCTTAAAATAGAGAAACAGGAGGGAGAGGTCAAATACGGAGTCAACAAGAATAGTACGTTCTCTGGTCTCAAAAACTCAAATGGTATAATTCAAAATTCCACATACATATAAATGCGATTATCAAAGCTACATATTAACAAAATGAAATACCATAATGCAATGACAGACACATTTTCTTAGACTCGTCCCTGGCTAATGGATAGAATTACATTTGGAGACGGTGAGCTCCGAAAATGCGAGAATAAACTACCTTTAGATATACTTGCCTATTTAAGTTGTACCAGAAATCTTTCAAACCCCAAATGTTCCTATTTGAATTTTGAAACTTTAACAAGTAATAATAAAAGGGGTCTTTTTTGAAACAGCATCTCAGAGACTATATCATCTACTCCAACTACCTTCCCAACTTTCAGACCTCTCACAGGACTAACAACCTCTTGCAGGCTTATCTCTTCCGTACCTAAATACAGCGCATCCGATTTACCCACAAAGCGAATCATATTAACATTTCCATCATCTTCCATATACAAGTTATATAACTCGTTAAATTATTCTCACTATCATATCTTTGACCTCCTCATTGCTCACATGTACCATGCCATTCTTGTCCTTGATGTTCACACAGCTATTCTTCTCCTGGTTTCTCACCTTTCTCACTTCCTTCCAGAATAGCTTCCTGTTCCCATCTAAATTATCATTCATATTCTTTCCAAACGCTTCATTTGCTGATTACTTTCTCTCCGTTTAATCGCTTATTTTAGTTTCTTTTCTCACTTTTGTATGCATTCATCCGCATATCCCGGATATTCTCATGTCTACTAGTAAGCATTTACAAGTATGTTTCCCTAAATTCCACAATTCTTTCTCACTTCCTTACATAATGGCTTCCTGTTCCCTTCTGGATCCTCATTCATCTTTCTGTTCCGATCGGGACCCTCATTCATTTTTTCTTTAGGATACTTTCTGTGCTGTTTCTCTTGCACTGTTTATTACTTATTTCACTTTCCAATGTATTCAACTGCATCTCCCTGAACATCTTCATCTACACTTGGGGTTCGCAACCGGTGGGTCGAGAACCCCTGGGGGATCGCGTAGCTTTGGTAGAAGTGGCTTGGGATAATATTAAGATCAACTCATCAATTACATTTTTTATGCTCTTACATATTTTTTCTTTTTTGTTTCTCTACAAAAGAAAACCGTGTGTTACAGTGGTTCAATGTCATTAGATGATATTGGGGGGGTTCTGTATGCGTGTCTGTGTATGTTTGTCTGCGAGTGTAGGTTGTGTCTGTACTAACGAGTAGGTGAGTGCATGCTCATGTACTTATGCTTGAGTGGCTGTTTAGCTGTCCTTAAGCATGTGTGTTCAGTTACTCGTAGTAACAACACAAGTCAGCATGATAGCCTAATGTGTCCTTGTTCCATTTTCTTCTACCGACTTGTGTGAGGCAGGATTTTCAACTCTTGACAACATAAAAAGGAAGAATAGGAACAGATTGGATGTTAGAGATGACATGAGACTGGCTCTAACAAATGCTCGGCCACGAATTTCAAGGTTCGCTGCTCAAATGCAACATCAGGCATCCCACGAGCTGGGCTGGATAGTTGTTGAAACCTATGTTGATATTATTGTAAGAATAATTGTGTTCTTTTTGTGAATTAAGGTTGGACCAATGTTGTGGTTTAGTTTGCTAAAAAATAATTACAGGATTATTGAATAATTTCTTTGTTAAAAGTTTCTTTCCCTCTTCTTCCAGAAAATAAAAGGTAAATCTAGCTGCGGATAGTAGGGTGGTCGCGTGGGTTTCGAGCTTTTGGGTAAGGGGTCGCGAGTGCAAAAACGTTGGGAACCACTGATCTATACTATTAAGCATTTGCATCAGTACTCTCGGACAAGTTTGTAAAAGTAAATCATAACAAAACAGGTGTTAAAAGTGGGTACTCAAGCAATGTGTTTCCCTGTGAACCGATTGTCCCTTTTCTTATCCTGGGTAAGTCCTTGCCCGGTTCCATTTCTCGACTGTTAAAAATCTGGGCATCCCCTGGGGTAGGTGGGTATCTCTCGAAGCCCATGTCGCTAATCCTCTCTCTGCTTTCCTTGTAATCTTAGCCGCATCCGTTTCCACTTCGACCATAATAGTTTGGAGATCGCCATACACGCTTTCATTACTTCCCGCCTTGATTACTCTAACTCCCGAGTCTTGCTGGATCACACGCTTCCACACATTCAACTTGTTCAACGCATTGCAACCCGTGTTCTTCTCCTTGAACTACACTGACTTCCCTTTCGATCCTCAACCTTCATAAATAGGATCTTAAATACCGCAGCAAGCACTTACCCAGGGCCCTTTGCCCCCTTACTGCTTGCTCCTCGTAGTTGTCTGTGTCACATGCATGATCGTGCTTTTCTCGATATTTGTTCCTAGACTGTGGAATGATCTGCCTGTTGATACCTTATCCCTCCATCGGTGCCTTCTACCCGCAGGGATGTGTGTAGCGTGGACAACCATGTTGCAGCTTCCATCTGGAGGATTATGTACCACGTTTCAATGACTGTAAGGAGAATGTGCGACTGTCTTCCACACACTTTTACTTCCTCTAACTTTACTACTTCCTGCGGGAGACGCCTTGGTAGACCGGCGCTCTACGAAGGCCAGCGGCCTTAAAGAGCGCGATACAAAACTCCATATTATTATTTTTTGTGTCCACTTCAAAAATAAATTAAAGTATTATGTAATTAAAGCAGCTAAGAAGAGAAAACTAACGAAGGCATCCTCTCCAAAAAGTTTGCTTGGAGAGGTTTGTAAAAATACCCCCCCCCCAATAAAAAACAAGTCAAGATGGAGGAAGCGAAAATGTGTAGAAAGTATTGTTGTCAAGAAATTAAAGTCGTTTTTAGAAGACTCATAAAAATTGCTTCTTAAATTGTTTCAAATGTGTTGCAAATTAATAAAGAGAACTGCAACACTGCCTAGGCCTCTTCGTTCGTTCGTGCCGTATGGATTTCACACCTCCTTGTTTTTGTACGGGGGTGTGGGCCCGGGAGAAGGCATGGCCTTGTTCGAGGCTCCGGGGTTGGATTACTCTTAGTCTGGTTTCCTCTTCTTCGGCCTCTTCAGCGTGGTAGGACCTATCTGACATCGCTCTTGGAGTCATTGAAGCCTCCGCACGACGACCACGTGGTAATCCAGATCGCGGAGTGTTCTGCAGTTGAGGACTTGGCAGGGTTTTGAAATCAGAGTTATCCTTCTCTTAGGTGGACTGCCTGTCGTCATGGCTACGAGCTCCAGTCACGGAGGTTTTTTAAGCTCTGATAATGCATTGGCCTTTTCAAGCTCTAGTAATGTCCATGCCTTTTTAAGCTCTGATAATGCCTTGCATTGGCCTTTATAAGCTCTGTTAATGTCTTGGCCTCTCTTAAGCTCAAGTAATGCCTAGGCCTCTCTTAAGCTCAAGTAATGTCTAGGCCTTTTTAAGCTCTGATAATGCCTTGTATTGGCCTTTATAAGCTGTTAATGTCTTGGCCTCTCTTAAGCTCAAGTAATGCCTAGGCCTCTCTTAAGCTCAAGTAATGTCTAGGCCTTTTTAAGCTCTGATAATGCCTTGTATTGGCCTTTATAAGCTCTGTTAATGTCTTGGCCTCTCTTAAGCTCAAGTAATGCCTAGGCCTCTCTTAAGCTCAAGTAATGTCTAGGCCTTTTTAAGCTCTGATAATGCCTTGTATTGGCCTTTATAAGCTCTGTTAATGTCTTGGCCTCTCTTAAGCTCAAGTAATGCCTAGGCCTTTTTAAGCTCTAGTAATGTCCATGCCTTTTTAAGCTAGGGTTCTTAGGTCTTTTTATAAAGCTGCATCAATGCCTAGGCATTTTTTAAGTACCAAAATGGTGTTGGGCTGCCGCATGGCCTGTCTGAAAGACAATGTTTGCCATGAATGAATATTGCTTTGTCTCTATATTGGTTCGAAATGCACGAAAGGCATTTTTTTACAGGCTTAACGCCATCTTTCATCCTTTGTTAGGTCTACAGGACGTGGGAAAGATAGAGGAAGATTTAACAGAGGTGGGAAAAGACGAGCCGAGAGAGAGCACCAGTTTCTGAAAATTAATGGAAGTTCTGAAAGAAATGGTTCCTGGTCACTTGATCTGATCACCTTTCGTGGTGACACTGGTTGGCCTGCACGCTGACTCGATATCGCACCCTGTGATTATTTTCTAAGGGCTTACCTAAAAAGTAAGGTGTACAAAGATCAACCAAGAACGATTGACGAATTGAAGATTGCCCTACACCAAACAAATGCATGAATACCATCGGGAATGACTCGCTCAGGGATGGAAGACTTTAGTAATCGACTAAAACATGAATCGCGAATGGAGGCCACCATTTCGATACTATTTTTTAAAACCAAACCAAACCAAACTGTATCACTTCACTTAAAACTTGTTTTTGAGTGCCTATGTTCTTTGTATTTCGCCTTTTTTCTGTTTTATCCTGTCCACACCTTGCTACTCTTAATTCCCTCCTTTTGTTTTTCTACTTTAGCTTCTTTATTTCAAACTGTCAGTAATTTAGATATTTTATTATTTTTTTTTTGCGTCATCGATCATCCGCTCCCGCCACATGGCGCCGGGTTGGCGACCTAGTTGGCGTAGCTAAATAGGCAACCAGGATCGTGTTCGGTAGGATATTATCACGCGGAAGGAACTAAGTCCTAGTTCATCTAACACCTCTTGAGTCTTTTAGAAATCTCTGTATTTACTTCTCTGTTTTTGATCTTTCACTAGAAATCTGTAGGCAACAAATAGCACACAGCGGTTGGACTTTGCAGAACAAAATACTATCTACGCGTCTACTATTAGTGTAGGGAGCAATGGTCAGACATGAGGAACAATGTGTACTGTGGCCTCTTTCGAGGAAATAGGACACCCCAACTCCAGCTCTGTATGTGTTTGGCGAATCTTGTTTTAGGGATTGTTGCCAAGCGGGCCTATGTTCGCTGAGCTCGCCTGAGCTCGGGCCTAAGTATGAATGCACGGGGCTATGGAATTAACGTCCAACACCGTTCAACTAAAAGCCTATTATAAACACCGGATCCAAGCGGCTGAGTCAATGAAGGATGATAAAACAGAAATTGGGAATTAGGCTTTCTAATGACAAGAAAAAGGAAAATGTTGTAAACAACAATGGATTTTGTAGTGAAGAATGTGAGGGTGGGATAAGTGGGTGGTTTTTTATATAAATACAGAGAAATGTGGATTAATAGAAAGAACAAGGACTAAAAAAAGTGGTTAGGATGTCCAATTTACTCATTTTATCTTCCTGTTTATGATTCTTAGTGAAGGGACTTTAGTCGTTTCATTAAAAATCCGCTCGTATGGGTGTGGGTCACTCCACTCGTGTCTTCCTTTGGACTAGGAGATTTGATGACGGGTGGCGGGTGACAGGCGTCGCCAGGCTGCTGTCTCGACTGGGATGGTGGGGACTCCGATGACGTCAGAGTGGCCAGCCGCCTCACTTAAAATGGATGCGCAGGGAGCAAGCGGTTAGTAGTTTGTCACTGGTCCGACTAACTACCGTACCGGACAGCTTCTTGGTCAGCAGCAAAATGGGGCAGTACTCGAAGCGCCAGGTGGCCATACTCACCACGTTCGCCATCGCCGACTTCTGCAGCGCGGTGTGTGTCTCCCTCCAGGCGCCTTTCTACCCAAAAGAAGCGGAGCGCAAGGGCGCCACTGCCACGCAGTATGGCTTCGTGTTCGGCGTCTTTGAGCTGACCGTGTTCCTCGCCTCGCCCTTCTATGGGCGGTTCCTGAGCGCGATCGGGCCTTCGTTCCTCTTCACGGCCGGTATCTTCACCACCGGCTTCACCTGCATACTCTTCGGGCTCCTCGACAAGGTCCTCGACCCGGGGGCTTTCATCGGGCTGTCCTTCGCCATCCGCATCGTGGAGGCGCTTGGGAACGCCGCCTTCCTCACCGCCTCCTTCAGCCTCATCGCCCGGGAGTTCCCTTCCGCCGTCGGGGCCACGTTCGCCGCACTCGAGACCTGCTTTGGAATCGGACTCATCGTGGGCCCCACGTTGGGAGGGGGCCTGTACGAGTTAGGGGGATATTCGCTCCCTTTCCTTTCACTCGGGGGGTGTCTCGTCACGGCCGCCATCGGCACCCGTTTCGTCCTCCCTCCGGATGACGCGACCGTCTGCGCCTCGCACCAGCAGTCTTCGCAGCTGATCCGTGCCCTCAAGATCCCCTTGATTGGCATCTTCGCCTACGGCATCATCGCCACCTCCTTCAGTATCGGCTTCCTGCAAGCCACCTTGGAGCCCCACCTTCGCCCCTTGAAGATCAGCCCATTCCAGACGGGCCTCATGTTCATCATCAACGGGGCTACCTACGCCATCTTCGCCCCCGTCTGGGGCTTCCTGTGCGACAAGTTCATCCTGCCTCAGCGGATCGTGGCTGTTGGGGGGCTTCTGACGGCACTCTCTTTCCTGCTGGTGGGGCCCGCGCCCTTCTTCAACCTGCCGCTCTCTTTACCCTTGGTCATCGGGGCTCTCCTCTGCCATGGCATAGGCTTCGGAGCCCAGCTCGTGGGCACTTTCAGTGGCACCCAACGGGAGGCGCTTCGAAGAGGTTTTCCGGACAACCTCGATACGTACGGACTCGTCTCCGGCATTTGGACATCAACCTTCGCCTTTGGTGCCTTCCTCGGCCCCACCCTCGCCGGATACTTGTTCGACGTACTTGGCTTCCGGAATGCAACCATGGTCGTGGTGGCAATGCATGTCCTCCTCTTAGGGATTCTAATGCTGTTCGAGTGTTGCCAATGGCGGTCGGGAAAATACTACCAGATCCTGCGGGAAGAAGAAGAACGCAAGGGTCTCCTCGATCGCAAGTGCCAGTCCTACGGGACTGAAAAGGACTCCTGCTACGGCAGCGGGGTGGAATCTTTGGGAAGTAGCAGCGGTAGTAGTAATTCTTCTATGGTCCAAATGGCAACAGATCAGGAAACAAAAAGGTAACATCGGTGTGCAACACGAATTTCACCAAGAATTACAAAGACTCCTCGAGTTAATTCATGTGATAAAGAATTACAAAGACTTCTTGAGGTATTTCATGTGATAATAAACCCTCCGCCAGCAGTGGAACTAATGGCGCTAAGAATTACGCCTATCAACGATGCATTCCCCACTAGTCATTTTTTGCCAGTGTGGTTGTTGTGGCAACAAAGCGTCTGGCCCAATTTTGAAAGAACTGTGCGTCGTACACGTTGTGGCTGAAGAGAGTTTAAAAGTTATATTTTCATGCTAGGCAGATGTTATTCCTTCAAATAATTTATCCAGAATAGGTTCGACCAGTGAATTTTACCCGCTATTTCTGTATATTAGAAGATTTTTTACGGTTTATCTTTACATTCCAGTCTCAGGGACGGTTTTAGATATTCGTGCTCATATTAAAAAAAAACTTAGAAGTATTGAATATCATTATTATTTTAAACATACCTGTTGATATTATTGTCTGAGGCCGTTTAACTCACTAAATACTAATCATTCTGTTATAAAACTACAATAGTCACAAATAGTTTGGTGATAATCATGAAAATGATCCGAAAACTTGCTGTCGTAACTTTAGAAAATTCTTAAGTTATTCCTCCACTTCATACTCGTTACCATGTGACGAAAAAGGGAGGATGTTGAGGATAGGAAAGGTAATTAAGCAATTCATCGACGTTGTAAACAAAGAATTGGTTAAAGTATTTTACTAAAGAAATTAATCTTTGTTTTCTTTTTATGTAAAATTATCTCAAATTCCCTTTTAATGTTTCAAAAAAGTTTTGAGTTTATTCACCTTCTGAAATTATTGGTTCTTAAAAGCAGGTTTTTATCTGGTGAATTTTCAAAGATTCTTATTTTAGGCTATAAAGGTGTTTAACTCTTTGAAATTTCATTATCATTGTCAATAAAAAGGTGGTCGTTGGTTATTTTTTTCATTATAAAGTTGATGAGATTAAAGAGGCATTATGGTAAACATATTCAATTTTAAATACAGATTGTACAAAAGTTGCTTGAAGTCAATTGGAAGTGGAATCATTCAGAAAACTGAGATGCCAGATATCGCCAATAATTCTAACAATGATTACAGACCCCTATTACATAACAAAGTGTTATGCCAGCAGGACCTTGGGCCGAACTACTTCTTTTAAGGTCGCATACAGCATGTTAGCGTAAAGCTCAGGAAAATAACAGGGGAATAAATCTACGTAATAAATCTACCAATCAATTCATTGAATCAGGCCTAAATGGCAATCACGTAATCTTGAAAATACATCAGATGGTCCATGATGTCTGTCCCTTGCTTCTACACACATTCACAAGTCTTCAGTGAACAGATACCCTTCTACATTCTCAGTTTTTGTTCATTCTGAGAGAAGTCTTGCAGGAAAGCGAACATTAATTATATACAATAATTTTACAATCGCAGGTTGTTTTAATGTACAATGGTTCTTCTCTTTTTCCTCCAGTGGGTAAAGTGTTTGGTTAACTTTTTTAACTTGGCGTCCGTTTCCCGAATGCCGACTTGCTAAATAAAAGCGAAAAAGTTTGGAATCAGTTTATCTTTTTAATTTACGTAATCTTCATGTATACAAGAAGTATTAACAAAAAACATTTAAACTATTACAAGAAATAATAAAGTTTTAAAAACAAAAATCGAGACAATTGACATAATACATGTATGGCTATTTTAAAACAAGATTAACAACAATTGAAAAAAAACTTTGGTAAACAAAAATATAACGGATATAAAAAATAGGATAAAAGTAAGGGAACAAAAATAATATGAGAAAAGGAATACTGTATACATAGTGATATGTAGAAATAAGAAAAAGAAACGTAGATAGAGCGGGGATACAAATATATGGAAACAAGACTACAATTCTGGAGGGCAAGAAAAAAACATATGAGCAAAAAACAACAAAAAGAAATGGTGTGGGTGAGGTGTAGAGGATAGGTGGGAGCAGTAGCGAAGGCAAATCTCCCACACTATTTACAGATTTAAGTAAAAACTGGGTTAAGCAACGAAAGAATTTCCTCAAAAGAAAATAAGGGAATTATAAACTTGCGAGGTCTTGCAAAAAACGCAGAGGTAGTCTAAAGTAGGACCTAGAACACTACCCCTTAAGGAAGGGGAGGCGAGGAGGGGGGTATTTCACCCTCTAGAAGAAACTGAACTCTTCAACCTTTGTGCAGTATTTTTGAAAATAATAGTTAGATTGTAAATAATTATGATACTGATAAATAACATGATCGAAAGAAAAACGAGAAAAAATGGGTCAAGTTTTAAATCCTTTTAAATCTTTAGTAAATGAAATAAAAACGTTGTAAGAGATGAATTGTGAAGTTTTATTCGATTACACTTTTATTTCCCCAATGATCTACACATTCAATCCATTCAAGGCAGTTAGAAAGAACATCGCTTTCATAGGCTCAAAAAAATGCACCCCCCCCCCCCCCCATATTTTTGTACCAAATGTATTATAAAAAGCAAATTGGATCAATTGTAAAATAAAATATATCTACGGGATTGAATCGGGTAGGAAGGAAGTATCTAATGGAGTTTCACATGGTTCTATACTGGGGCCCTTTCTATTTTGTAATGTAAGTTAATGATATAGACGAACCTTTGTGTACAATCTCGAAATTCGTTGATGATATAACACTCAAGAAAAGTTAATATTAATTTTTGATTTCATAAAATTCAAACAGTACTCAACAAAATAACAAAATAGTGAAATGATCAATTAGATGGGAGAGGGTTCAATACAGGCACGCGTCATGTCTTACATATCGGACCAAGATACAAAATAATTAACTGTAACATGTCAGTAATAACCTTACCTAAGGTACTCACTGAAAAAGATTTAGTAGAGTACATCAACAACAACTTAAACTTTTCAAAACAATGTGTGGAGGCGTGCAAAAAGACCTTGGTATCTTTATCTGCGCAAAGATGCCGAAATTCTTGAAAGAGTGCATCGTCGCGCAGACAAAGATGGTTCAGGGATTGCGACAGAGATCATATGAAGGGCGGGTTTGAAGGTCCACAATTTACAGTTAATGGAGACAAAGTGATTGGGGGCTGAACTGATACAAGTTTTCAAGATATTAAATGGTTTTGATAATGTTTAATCTGATTCAGTCTTTGAGCTTAATAACTCAACTAGGAGAAGAAGCAATGGCTTCAAGTTACAAGTAAGGTATTGTGAAACCAACATAGCTAAAAGTTCTTCACTTATAAGATAATTAATTATTGGAATGGCTCGTCTGAAGTAATAGTGTACTTTGATATTATCAAAGTGTATAAAAATCCCTTATTTCCGTGAGATTGGTAAGTTTTTATTTACGGGACTGACTATGAGTAGACTGCAAGGTCTTTGCTGAACCTAAAACTTCCAATTTCACTCTTTCCAATACTTTATTTGCATGTTTCCAGTCTTGAAATTCATATTCCAAGGGCGAGTCCGGTGGAAAAGATGGTTCTGCCACTTGCTGAACATCCATGGACGTCTTGAAGCCTTTTTTTGACTTACCAGCTCGCGTCTCCGGGGGCCCTTTACCGAGTCCATAGGCGGCTCTTTCAGAAGTCATATCTTTGGCGGCGACTCTTGAACAGCGAGAAGCCATCTTGGCTTAGTTAGAGCCTGAATGAGCGCTAGATTTTCTTTCTTCGGAGTCAATGTTAATTAAAGAAGACAATGAAGACAAAACTTGTGTGCCATTTACATAGTGTTCTGTACGTAAATACTCATGAGAATAAACTGTACATTCATACTTTTCAGTGTTAATAATAATATGGTAGTCAAATATCATGCATGGGCCGACTAATTTGATGAAATAATAAAATAATCAAAATTGGGTTTCGATCATAAATTTAATTTTTCTGCCTAAGACGATGATATCTGAAAACCATGAAAAATTTCTTTGACTCTTTGTTTAACAAATATAAATACTACCTCAATAACTAAATTTCAAAACGTAAATTATGAATTTTTGTTTAAGTACGACCACGGTATCCACGTAACAACGGTTTTAAATTGAAAGGACGACGGAGGTTTCAAAGGTAAATAGCTAAAAAATATTTCATCTTTAAACTTATCGATAAAGGGAAAGCTCGCCCCGCCCAGGTAGTAAATGGTAGTCGTGAAAATAGTTCTAAAAACAAAATTGACAGTTATTTTATGAAAAATAATATTGTTTAAATACGGAGCTATGTTGTGGATTAAATATCACATGAGTAAGCATCGTGACGACAATGTCCAAAAGAGGACTACTAGCATGTTAGTATAGAATGGGACTGGCTTTTGAATGGACTAAGTAGTCCTTGCTTGTTCTCTGTAACTATGTAAATTTTATATCCCTCTCAAAACTTTAGGTTATGACTTTAGGAATAACGCGGTTTTCCAATTCACTCTTACCCCGTTCTTCCCCCTGTTTTTTCTATGCAACCACCTTTTGCAACATCAAATTAGGGGAGAATTAGATATGACAGTAACACACCATTACCCAGCAATGGAACTAGAGGGACATAATCTAGTGGACCTGCGGCGAAAACGGCCGATTTAGCACCTCTAGCCACTAGGTGGCGCCACCTGGTGGTCAACTTATATCATATTTGAACTCAGGAACCTCACTTACCTTTGATAGCATTAGTTTTAGCTGGCTACAGTGAGTCAGCGACTCGTTGCGTACAGAAGATGAGCACAGCACGAGATTTGCATGACCAATCGACCTCCTGCTCGCTTCGCCTCAGTTAAAAGTAAATTTGCATACCACTCGTGGAAAGGGTATATGAAGCCAATGTACCGAGGGAATATCCCGCCTCTCCCCGCCTCCATGGGTATGGTACCCAAGGTTGAAAGGTAATGCGCTTTAATCAGGAGGCAGATCTAGAATCTGTAAGATCTTTTTGCGGGGTCATCTCTGATTAGACCTAGAAATGGTGCAAAGGTTTCTTTTCTTGGTACTAAATGGCTTTGGGGTTGGGGACAATTTAATGCGATATGGGTCGTTAGGCTGAGTCTGTGTACTCTCGTTATCAGTCCAAGTGTGTGTGGACCCCAGAATACCCCCAGCTGGTGCAGAGTTTGGATCCCCGCATCTCGATACTGCTCTCGCCTTTAAACAGTAGGCCAACTTAGTCGCCTGTCGAACTGGACCAACGCAGTGGTATCAGGCCCATTGCTTTCATGATGATACATTGTAGTACATACCCAGAAGCGATGGCAGAGGCCCATGGGAGCCGGGGGCTAACCTCGTGAGTAGAGGGTACTAAGAAACCCCGGGTTTATGGAACCCGCCGCCGACGGAGGGAGACCTGCTACGAGCAACCTCCGGACACTCATGTGGCACTAAAATCCATAAACTAAGATATAAGAATTCAAGAGAACAAAATGGAACATTATTTGCCACGGCAAACTACGAAAGAAAGAAGAGGGAACTAGGCATTGGAAAAAAAACCGGTCCCATACTCTTTTATAAAGGTAGAAACGACACATAAGAGTGGTGTAGGATTTCTCACCCATCGAGGCATAGTAGCACCATTCATACTGGAAATCATAAGAATATCCAAGAGATTAAAAAATCAGTATATGAAAAATTAAATATTTACTCCAAGTAATCCAAGCGATATCTCACTCATAGGAAGAAGAAGACTGTTATGCAGCACATCGAGAATCCACACACAAACACACACAAGAAAACTAGCGTGGCTCAGTGGCCAAAGCCCAGGCCTCTGTTAGTATCGACCTCTCCCGATGTAAGGGAGGCTAGCCTTTGCTGGTTAGTGAAGGGCTTTAGGGTAGGCAACCAACTCAGATTGATTGTTTTGTGAAAGGTAAATGCCTTCCCAGAGATGCTTTGAGACGGCAACCTAAAGTCGCGTGCCGTCACGCCGCGACTCTTCCCGTGGATTATAAGAATAAGTTTTAAAAGAGGCAGCACGCTGCAGTCAAAGTCATTTGACAGCAAGTGTAAGGAAACGCAAATTTTTTGACAGTACAAAGTTACACCAGTACAAAATAATGAATCTAAGCACTTACCTTATTCGCGTAGAGTCTAAATTAACTTACCATTAATTCAAATACTTTACAAATATTATAGTTAAGAGAAGAGTTAATTGGAAAAGGTGAGATCATATTGCTAAAGAAAACGCACGCCACGGTTTCTTTCGTTTCAGTGTGAAAAAAGGTACCAGATAAAACACATCTATGCTCATCCAATAGTGGCTCTTGAGTCTTATTTGTTAGGGGCGGTGCTTTTATGGAAATAGGAATATTTGCTGTCGGGAATTTGACAGTAAATATATTGCACGGAGGATTATTGCTAGTGTCATACACTTGAATACACAAACCTAACCTAACCAATCCTAATATATCCTGGCAATATTTTCAGTGTTAATTTTCCAATTAGGAAGGTTCCAGCTGGGAATTTTCCGTACTCGACAGTTCATAATTTAATCAATTTTATTCTGAAGGAAAAGGGGTTAAGTACACGGCTTAAGTAATGGGTACTACGTGACACTAAATCAGTCCACTGGGTACATTGGTTTTCATTCACAAAATTATTGGAAATTACTAGTTGGATAAACGTTAAATCTGGTCCTAGGAAATTAAAACCTGAGAAGAAAACATTGGCTTTTTAAATAGTTCATTCAACAAAATATTACGGCTATTAACATCAGAAACAGCATCTTTACCGTTTCTATCTTCTCCTGAAACCCTTTCTCATCCTTTTGAATTTTTGTCTATCTTTTGCATGCAAATTTGTTGGCCTTTGGTTATCTCTTGAAATATGATGTTGATATAGAGTGGAACATACCTTGATCCATGGTCATTAAGCTTTTAAAAAGCTATAACTGTGAGAAATAAGAGAAGTTAATATAACCCCCAAATTAAAGTTGCAGCCGATAAAACTCTATCAAGCGAAGCGCAATTAAACATGATGGAACGACAATGGACCTCGGTTAATCGCAACGAGCAGCACCGATTCGTTCTCGATCGCACCTTCGACGGTCGCTTATTCTCCCACACGATATAAGGAGTTGGTCCTCCCTCCCCAACGACCTCTCCACGGCACAAAGACACGACTAATCTTCTGTTTCTAAATTACATCACCAAACCACCCATCCTTTTCCACCTAGCGTTGTTTGTTTGTTTGTTTTTGAGAAGGAATTTGAGCGTTACCTCTGGTCTTCGAGACTAGAGGAGGTGCAAGATTAGGTTAAGGACCTCGCTACTCCTTTTGGCAGAAAAGGTTGGCTACTTTTTACTCTTATTTTTTTTTACCATTCACTTTATTACAGTGGTCTACTCTCCAACCAAATTCGGTACTTTTGTGAAAACATTTGAGTTTTCTTGAATCTTATCTATGGCAACGGTGTCCGATCTAGGTCAAGGGGGTATGGAGGAGAATGGAGACGAGCCGAGGCGGAGTCTGGGAGAGGAAGAGTCTGATAGAATGCGGTGCCATGATTTCGAATTTTATTATTTTAAAAATTCTTAGGATTTGAGTCCATGTAATCATTTTTCATTGTATGATCTAAGATTTGCTAAAATACCCAAAAGTTAAGAAATTCAGGGCTAAGTGTTAGGTTAGGGATAATTAATTAAATTAGATATCATATTTCCGTGTGTTTTTACCCAAATTCATAATAAAACCGACGTGGATTTGATTATTTTAATAAAATATGCCACGTTCTTAAGGATTCAGATAGGAAGAAATCTAAAGTAGTGAAATTTTGAAATTCAATTAATACTTTTTACTATTATCCCGAAATTAAAATAAATGTTAACGATAATTGCCAGTGATCCTTTAGTGTGCGTTCCACAACCACATTCACTGTTGAGTGTATGGTCTACAATAGAACTTATGTTAGGTTAGGTTTTATTGTTGACCGCACACCAAAACGAGCTCCTAATTATCCAAATGTGGTCATTTTTGACGGCAGAAGTAGGCTATTATGACGGAAATCAAACCCAGCTTTAGTTCGATTTTTTTAAGGTAATAATTATTAGTTATTCCCAATCTTTACTTATTCCAATTTCCCCCCCCCATCAGTTACATCTCTACTTGGTCCAATTCACACAATTAGTTACACAATCTTTACTTGTACAATTCACCAAATCAGGTACCCAATAGTTACCTTGTGCAATTCACTCAATTAGTTACCCAATATTTGTTCAATTCAACACATCAGTTACCCAATCTTTACTTGGTCCCATTCTCTCATTAGTTACCGAACAATTGGGCAATTCACACCATCAGTTAACCAATCTTTACTTGGTCCAATTTACCCCATTAGTTAACTAATCTTTACCTGGTACATTTTCACCCCATTAGTTACCCAATCTTTACTTGGTATACTTCCCCTCATCAATCACCCAATTTTAATTGGTTCAATTCCTTTATTAGTTACCCAATATTTACCCAACCCATTTCATTCAATTAGTTACCCAATATACTTGGTCCAATTCCCCTATTAGTGAACCAATAATCACTTGTCAAATTCACCCCGATCAGCTACCTAATATTTACTCGGTCCAATTTACCCGATTAGTTACCCAATTTTTACTTGCTCCAATTCACTCCATCAGTTACTGATTTTAACTTGTTCCCATTCACCCCATCAGTTACCTAATTTTACTTGTTCCAATTCCTACCATCAGTTACCCAATCTTTACTTCGTCCAATCCTCCCCCCCATCAATTACACAATCTTTACTTGCTCCAAAGCACCCCATCAGTTACCCAATCCGGTAGGGAGGGGGAGGAGAGGAGTATCATTATCATCATAAGTGAAATTTCAAAATGAGGTCCTGCAATTTCATCTAATCCTCGAATCTCCGCAAATGGGTGTGAATCTGATCCTTTCTGACACCGAACACTGTGATTGTTAAGGTTATTGACGCCAGAGGCTCTTGCTCGACGCCACCCAGTGCCAAGAATCCTTGGAATGGCGACGCTTGAATAACGCTGGGACATCAAAATATGTACAAAACATACAGGCATATCTGGAATAGTGTCTCCTTCGAAGGGCTTCAAGGACCCCACGTCGCAGGAATGAAATCTTTCCCTTGAATTTCAAGCGCAATAGCAACGAAGCTTAGCAGATCTCATCTTATCGGAGACAGCGTAAGTAAGAGTGCAAGAGACCAAGTCAATTTGACAAAGGACGAATAAAAGGGAGAGAGAAGGGATTTATTTTAAAACACAGAGGGCAAAACCAACGAAGGAATCGTCATCAGAGAGCTTTTGGAAAAGGTTTCATTTAGAAAGTGGTGAGAAGTAAAAGTAAACGATAAAGTTATGCTTTCTTAAAAGGTTGTGCTAAGCCGAGGGACCAAAATGGGCACAGGCGGTGTCCAAAAGCGGGCAATCGACCTTTGCCAAGTGACTAATGCCAAAGAAGAGAGCGGAAGTGTTGGGTTAACCATTTGTGTGCATAAGACAGTTTGGTTTCTTCTATTAGCTAACCATCAGCGACCGAATTCTACTTGTCACAAGTTCTGAACTTTGTTCAGATGTGGAATTAAAAGGTGATGATACTTTGCACACGGGCAAAAAATCATTCTCTAACAAATGAAATAAAAAAAAACAACAACTTGATGGTCCTTAATAAATACGATAATTAACGACGTTATATTTCAGCTAATGTCTACCACTCTAACCCAAACCAAATTTCTAGAATAAGCACTGAAATTGAAATTAGAAAGTAAGTAAGCCCATTCCAATTAACAAGGGCTGTTAACGATGTAGCTATAGAGATAATAACTATTATATATACCTAAATATATGATTTGAATATTAATGTAAGGTATATTTGAAAGATACACCCCTGCTATGCCCTTGTGTATCATGTGTATTATGTAAATGTTTTGAGACATCTATAACCAAGAGGGCAACTTCTATGCTTGATAGGAATTTAGTCTGAGTGAATTATTTATTTAAATCTCTTTTATAGGCACATCAACTCCATATGGATGATAGACACCATTAGGAGTGAATTAAAACTACTTCCGGTCCAATGATTTCCTTTTCAAATTTCCGCTTTAAGTCCTTTTAAATAGGTTGTAGCGGCACGTATAAATATTATCCGAAAAAGGTAAATTTTTACAGTTACTCTTTAAAAAAGCATTTTTACCCCAAATATTTAGTTACCCTTCAAATATTGTCGTTCTACTCAATAAATAAATGTAATTCACATTTATTGTATTTAGAATTATTTTCGATATTTCCTAATCTCATATTTGTATTACTAATGAGCTCTTTCTCCCTATTATAACCTAAATAGAACCATAGACTCGCATGATTATTAACTCTTCAAGTAAATGTGGTAGATCAACTTCGAGAATAAACATCGAATCAGGAAGATCTCATGAAGGGTGTTCATAATGAAAAGGAGCCTCTAATTTTTTAAGGATTAAACTAACTAGAGAACGTGAAGATAGTTAAATATTGTGTCGTGCTTTTGCTTAATAAGCCTTTGAAACAAAATGACAATGGTTCAAGTAAAAATTTGGTAGGAAGCAAAGAAACTACGAAGATTGGTTTAGGTCTTAAGGGAAAAGGTTAGCAGGCAAAAGGAATCATTATATCACCAAATTCCTCAGAAAGTTTCCTCAAAACGAAAATGAGGAAATCCAAGAAAAAAAACAATTCTAAAGCTAAAAGGATTTGGAAGGTGAAATAGAACTACAGAACTACAGAATCTAGGACCAACAAAGACCCTAAGGTCCGCTCGAGGCTAGTCCGCTACACTACATCCGAAACTACGATACACACTTATCTACGAGTGTATCTCTAACATGCTATATTTTTTATTTTTTTTTATTTTTAAATATATAATCTACTGTACACACTTATCTACATGTGTACAATGTCAGGCATATTAACTACTTCAACCTAAGGGGGGGTGATAGAAAGTTTTTCTTCTCAACTTCCGCAGCCCTCGACTGCTAGTGGTGAAAATCTAGTTATAGGATAGGCGGAAAAGAAAATGGATATCTAAACTACACATGCAAGAGAAATCGCTGGCATCATTTTTAGTCATCATTTTTACTCTCGTTGTTCCTCCGCTCCAAACTCCTTTTGCAAAGACGTTATTATTTACTGTGCTCAGACTACGTTATATTTATACTATTTAAGTGCGCGTCGAGACGGTTTTTAAACATATTTACCGACCTACTATCCACTACGTGGGTGGGTAGCCTATTCCAAATTTGAGTAATTTTAAACGTAAAATAGTTTTGGGCTATACTAGTGTTAAATCGCTTGTTCACTAATTTTAATCCGTGTTGCCGAGTATTTCCCCTATGATCCAATTCGAACAAATTCCTATAATCAACGTTTGAAAATCCTTTCAATATTTTAAATACTTCAATTAGCTGGCCACGTAATCTTCTGCCTTCGAGAGATGGCAAATCTAATGCCCTGAGTCTTTCCTCATAGGGCCTGTTTCTCAGCTCGGGAATTAATTTTGTAGCCCTACGCTGCACTCTTTCTAATTGCGCGATATCTTTGTTTAAGTATGGAGCCCAAAATTGAACCGCATATTCGAGCAGTGGACGCACAAGTGATTTATACAATGGTAAAATTATCTCTTTGGATTTGAACGTGAAATTACGCGCGATATAACCCAGCACACGATTTGCTTTTTTACATGCATCCGCGCATTGTTTCGTGACTTTGAAGTCATCCGAGACTAAAACTCCCAGGTCTTTTTCCAATTTAACTACGTCGAGGACCTGGCCTTTCATGGTATACTCTACCCTCAAATTATGGCAACCCAAATGCATCACCTTACATTTACTTAAATTAAACTGCATTTGCCACTTATCCGCCCATCTGACAATCAAGTTTAGGTCCTTTTGTAATTTTTCTACATCCGATCTTACATAGGCACGATTGCCCAGCTTCGTGTCGTCAGCAAATTTAGAAATCGTACTAAATACGCCATTATCCAAATCGTTTATATATATTAGAAACAATAATGGGCCAAGAACGGAGCCTTGTGGCACTCCACTACTGACGTTAACCCAATCTGAACATTCACCATTTATAACTACTCGCTGCGAACGATCCTTCAGCCAATTTCTAATCCAATTTAATATCTTACCCTTCACACCGACTGCTTTAACTTTCATTAATAATCTCTCGTGCGGAACGGTGTCAAACGCCTTTTTAAAGTCTAGATAGATTACATCTACAGCTTTGCTTTCGTCGTAAACGCAAATCATTTTATGGAAGAATTCGAGCAAATTTGTCAAGCACGATCTCGCCCGCCTAAACCCATGTTGGGAATCTTTAATCAGATTATTTACCTCGAGGTGGCACACTATTCTATCTCTAATTACCGATTCTAAAAGCTTTCCAACTACCGAAGTTAGACTAATAGGACGAAAATTCGTTGCTTCGTATCTATTCCCATTCTTAAATATTGGTGTAACGTTTGCACGCTTGAAGTCTACGGGGACTACGCCATCTTCTAATGAGCGATTGAAAATTGCACGCAACGGCTTCGCAAGCTCATTCTTAAGTTCCTTTAAATGAGTGGGGTAAACGCCATCGGGCCCGGGTGATTTCGACTTTTTCATCAGGTTAATATATTTAAGAATTTCCACTTCATTAACCGTTATATCGGATATGCAAATATCACTATTATCTACTTCTTCAACTAACGATCCTAATTGGGACGAATCTTCAATAGTAAAGACGCTTGTGAAATGTTCATTTAAAATTTTAGACATTTCCGCCGGAATTTCCGTCAAACGACCATCTTTGTCTTTAATCGGCCCTATTGAACCTTTTAAGGGTTTCCTACTGTTTACATAGCCGTAAAACCGTTTCGGTTCCTTCTTTGAATCCTTCGCCAGTTTTATTTCATATTTCCGCTTCGCATCTCTAACCGCCCGTTTAACTTCTCTTCGAGAATCTATGTAATTTTGCCGACTTATAAATGACTCTTTGTTCTTATGTATTTGAAATTTTCTATTTCGGTCCTTAATTAAGCTTAATATTAGTGGGCTAACCCACGGCGCTCTCATCGACTTCCCGCTCTTACGGCGCACATACTTTACTAAGTCGAAATTTACACTAAGGAGTGTACGCCGAACCTCAGTGTACATTTCTCCTACCGACCTATTCTCGAAGCGCATTCCCCAGTCTACATCCTTAATCCTTTCGCGAAAAGTATCAAAATCACAGCTACCAAAACGTGGCATGAGCTGTGTACTAATTTTTACATCTACACACGTGTTAACCACGAATCTAATCGCATTATGATCACTCGAGGCTAAATGCTCTCCTACACAAACATTTTCTACCAGTGACTCGTCAGTCGTCATGATTAAATCGAGGATATTATTATCACGAGTTGGT
The DNA here is from genome assembly GCA_963969495.1 of Ceratothoa steindachneri. Taxonomy (NCBI): domain Eukaryota; kingdom Metazoa; phylum Arthropoda; class Malacostraca; order Isopoda; family Cymothoidae; genus Ceratothoa; species Ceratothoa steindachneri. Next base: position 64,970,197 of record OZ018318.1, read on the forward strand.
TCCTCCACTTTTTGAACGAGAAAATTCTCCAGAATGAAGTTTAGTAGTCTCTCCCCAGCTTTATTTGACGTTAGGTTACTATAATTAACGTTTGGATAGTTAAAATCGCCGCAGACTAATGTGGTTCCTTTTCTAACCCAAGATGAAAGCATATCAAAGAGTGCAGCATCTTCTCTTTCTATTTGCGATGGAGGACGATATATGACGGCTAAATTAATTTTATATTTTGCATTACAACATAATTGGATTAATAAGGCCTCATTTCTCATATCTGCCGTAGACGAGTCGATCGTTATAGCGTTTAAGTCATCTTTTATATACACTAATACGCCCCCTCCTCTACCAGTTTGTCTATTTGTATAATGAATTTTATAACCTGGTATATCAAATTCGCAAACACTGATCCCCGAATGTGTATCTATCCAAGTCTCGCTTAAGAATACGAGATCGTAGGCTCCCTCTAGAATTACGGCTTTTATTTCGGCAAGTTTATTTTTTAAGCTACGAACATTTGAATATATACATTTCAATTTGCGCTTTAGGTGGACTCCTCTATCACACGCGAATCTGTTCCGTTTCCCTGCTCCCCAATACTCATTGCCCCTTCAAGCGAGGAACGGTCTGGCGCATGGGCATCACGTGGCCCCGCAACTCTCCTACTTAATATGCTACGTACTGACTGGTCTAAAATCCTACCCAGCCGACTGTTTCCCACATCGCTTAAATGAATTCCGTCCGTTTGATAAAGTGAAGGTTGGTCTTGGAATTTATCCCAAACGTTAAAGAAGCTAACTCCAGTATCGCGACACAAGCGCTTAAGGCACTCGTTTGTATATATAGCACGGGACTGCAGACGCAACGTGGATTTTAGTCGGGGTAAAATGCCAATTATTCCTACGTTATCCGCTTTAACTTTCGCAGTATGAATCAGAGTCTTAGCGCGGTTTACTATTCCTTCTGGGGTGCTGTCGTATCTGTGCACATCATTCCCCCCTACGAGCGTGAGGATCGTACGCCCGTCACGTGTTTGGTCCAATTTTTCAATTTCACTAACTACTTTATCTATGCGGCCACCAGGAAAGCAAAATCGTTTTCGTTTTGACGGGTTTCGCGCTGTGAATTCCGGCTCTTGGTTTTTAATTAGAGAATCCCCAATTAGTACAGTTTCTTCTTCCCCTTCGATAGGAGTTAGCAGTGCGAAGGGGTTTGAGCATGGTAATGTGAAATGTTGTTCCCTCGATGGTCTAGCCCCATTTCTAACGGGCCTAAATTGCGAATCTTGGGGTCTATATTGTGAATCCTCGGGTCCAAACGAGTTCAAAATCCTGAGAAGTAGTGTTCTGAAGCTTAGACCGATTGGAGATACCTCCTGTTTCTGTCTCGCCTGTGGAGAAGTAAATTGATACTTCACGGAATCGGAGGGTGCCCCCCTCCCCCTACACTACCACCAATGAACGGAGCGGGGGAGTCTCTGTACTTTCAGGTCCCACTGCGACTAGTCGGGAATGAGAAACCCGACAAAGGGAAGATCTTTGAGACTATCTTCGGGAAACTGGGGATCGGACTCAAAAGACTAATCGAGGCCACCAGGGGATACACCGCAATTTGCGACACACAGATAGACCTGGTGAAGCTGATCTCAACAACCGACATAAAAGAACTAGACGCCATAGGACTAGAGCCCAAACCATCCCCAGCCCTAGCGGCAAGGAAGGCTATCGTATGAAGGCGAGTTGGCCCATGGGTAGGCAAAAGATCAGGCGAAGACATCAAATAAGAAATAGAGATAAATCAAGAATGGGCAAAGGTGAGCGAAGTGATTAAATTTCAGAACCTTACACACATGTTTAAAATCGTGTTCAAAGAAATGGAGATGGCGGCCAAGGCGAAGGAAGTAGGACTGAAGCTATTATCCATGATAGTCTCTCCAGAGCAGATTGAAAGGGAGAGATTCGTCGAGCTGCTAACTTGCTTCTCCTGCTACAAGGTCGAAGAACACCCTACTAGTGCCTGCGCAGACAGGGAGAACGCTAAGATCTGCTCAGAGTGCGCACAAACCGGCCACGATTGGATGCACTGCGTTAACGACACGAAGATGTGCATTAACTGCGCTGGTCCCAACCGTACTTTGAGCATGCAGTGCCCAGTCAGGAAGGAACACATAAGAAAGAAGCGAGTAGCGGCTGACAGGCCGAACATCTCTTACGCAAAAGCCGCCAAGATCCCACCACAAACTAACACAACACCACCATGACCCCAAATAGTCCTACAGCTCACCGATGCGACCCCTCCTAAAATGCTAGCATGCATTCTCCACGCGCATGTTATGAACCTAGCCTGCCCGGGTTCATTCAATCGCGACATGAACAAGATGCTAGCTGCAAATAGTCTGGAATTTATCACGTTCCCGGACAACCCACAGTCAAACCAAACAAAGTTCTCTCGGCAACATGCAACAAGGGAGCACAAGCAGAACCAACCAAGTCAACAAAAGAAACAAAAACCCACGAAGATGTACCTACAGTCACCAGACATGGGCCTGCAGCTGACCAAACACCTCTGCTTGCCTCGCTCAGACAGAAAAGGAACAAAAAGAAAAACAAAGAAGAACTCAGAAAACAAGAAGAGGAAGCAGAACGACTACCACAGCCGGAAGAACACGAGCTCGACGGAAGGGATATCAAACTCACCATCGCCCTTAACAAAAACACCACTCAACAAAGAGATATCCATCGAGGCGTTGGCCTCATGAGTCAAAACAGGCCACATCAAGTGGTGCTATGACTCACCCGATGACGAAGAGTCGGTCAAGACAGCCTTTCTGAAATGCAAAGTAAGGCTGTACGACGACAACTTCGAGCTCTACGAACCATCTTTCTTCAAAGAACTACGATCAAGCAAACCAAACAACGCGCAATGGAACAAAATAGTATGTCAGTAACAAGTAGAAAATAATAAAAAGATCACGCAGTGGGACATTAATAACAAATACGAAAAAATAAACAAAATAACAAATGGAGATGGCCCGTTCACTGGGCACCCACACACATAAGGATGCACACTTTGACAACATCATTAAACCAGGAAGCTATGCAACGGAAATTAGCAAGATGCTAGTTCACAACGGACTCAGACTGATGTGGTTCCCGGACAATCCTCCATCGGGTAAGCTGTTCCAGGCCCAAATCAAAGCTATGAAGGAAACTGTAACAAGATTTCGCTCCACGTCTAGAGACCCCCGCCTGAATAAGTCAAGAACGTCGGTACCTAGTGACGCCCGAACAGAACCACGCCCCACGGCCGGAGATGGGGTCACCATTACAGCCACGCAAATGGGGAATAAAGAAGAAACCGAGTCGATGGATAGTTCTGCCCCCTCCCCAACAAAAAAAACCTATAGAACAACATAAGTCCTAGGCATGAGGATTAAGGTTCACCATCTGCACCAATAGCGAAGATTTCAAAACCAACTGACATCATATCAGGAATCATTAAGGGGAAATACAAATACGACTACGAAGCCGAAATAAACGAAGGTGACTTGCTAGCGGCTCTAAAACAAGGTTTAATTGAGATCACCCAGGATTCTTGCTTTAACCTCGCACATGAGACATTTAAAAAAAAGAGAAGAGGGAGGATAAGATCCCCAGCTAGAGAAGGCGGATCGAAACCGAAACAGTTACATAAGAACTAATCATGGATAATCAAATAAGATATATTAGAAACTTAAAAATCTTCTCCCTCAATGTTAACGGTCTGACAAATAAGAAAAGGATTTACAGCGAAATCATAAGGAACCTGGACCCGGATATCATCCTCATTTCTGAGCACGGCGTTGACATGAGGACAGATTACATTAAAATATACAATTATGAAGTATTAATGGCAAATCACTCTAACGAAAGATTTGATGGTGTTGTAACTGCATTCAAGAGAGGCATAAGATTCCAAGAAATTCAAGGACTAGATGAGTCATACCTGGCGATAAAAATCAAGATAACCTACGATGACGTGTTGGCCGTCGGTTATCAACCTCAATTTGTCAATTCCTATCTTTATCCGTTTATTCCGTAGAAACTCCTCGACAATCTTAATGGGAGACCTCAATGCCCGCTGCAGAGAGGCAGGCTACACTACGGCGTTTAATGGAGTGGGTAACTCACTGAGGTTCCTAATTAATAGGAATATATTGCAGAGGGAAGGACCAGGTTTCACCACCTTCTTAATGGAAAGGTCCTCGAGTACGCCTGATATTATATTAACTAACGCCAATTTTGCTCTTAATCAGGTGATAGTACTAGGTCCTTATATAGCATCTGACCATATCAGCCTAGTGACAAGGCTATCAGCCTCACCGATACAGGTCCAAATACCCAAACGAAGGTGCTTAAACAGAGCTGACTGGGACGCATATAAAGAACATCTGAGCACCATACAAGAAAATCGACTGGAAAGAGCCTCAATTGAGGAGATCGATCAATATCTTAGCAAAGTAGTGGAGAAAATTAAGGAGGTCGACCGTCTAGCTATCCCATGGACGAAGTTCAAAACTCTCCCGGCCTCAAGGTGGGATCGAGATAGCACCGAGAGGATGGACGTTATAGAGAACTGCGCGAATTAAGATACACCATCATGCTTCTCATCAAGGAAAAGACTAAGCAGGCTTGGGGCAGCATAATTGGCAATGTGGACGCACGCACACCTTAATCAATAGAGTACTAAGGGAAGCACAGAGAGAACAAAACATGGCACTGAGGTTTATCTCAAACTTGATAAATGAAATAGATCCAATCAACGTGACTCTTCACAAGCGAGCAATCGCTATATGGGAAAAAATTTACCAAAATATGCCGGAAGAAATAACAAATTAACTGAGACTACCGAACGAAGACTACCTTAATATATACTTCGAACAAGCGTTTGAAAGCAGCCAGATGAAGATGCAAACAGAAATTGTACCGATATATACCTAAAAAATAAAAAACAAGTATAACTTAAGAAAAAGATCCGAAATTAGCATATTAAAATGGAACTACAACATAATAAAAGATCTGAATTGGAAAAAAAAATCTGAAATGGATATATTGAAATAAAACAGATACAATATAATAAAAAAACCGAAGTGGAGAAAATTAAATAATTAAATAAATTAACACAAAAAAGATCCGAAATGGACACATTAATTGAAATTTATTAAATCATTAAAGTGTAAAGAAAGAAACCAAACAAGAATAAGTGCATTAGCAAATTATCCAAAAATAATCCAACTGCTTTAATTAAGAAAACAAAGGCTTGAGCACGCAAAAGCGTTTTAACACAAAATGTATCATAAGGAATCATAACTGCTGAGTTTGACAGACAACCTGGCACATACAATTCACTCTCTCTCTCTCTCTCTCTCTCTCTCTCTCTCTCTCTCTCTCTCTCTCTCTCTCTCTCTCTCTCTTAATTACACATACTTCTATCTATTTTTCTTTTAACTATCCCCACACCAATTTCTCTCTTTAAGTATCAATCAATCATAAGTAAACCTTTTATACTCACTAAAATTTCTTTGGAGAACGGAAGTAAAAGGTTTGAGAAATAGACCGATGTAGAACATAAGTGGACAAATGGCGTCCACAATATTGCCCTAATGAGGATCATAGACACGCCCAACGGATACTCTACCATCTGCCACACGATGGAGGAGGCGAAAAGCTCATCTCTGAGGAGGCCAAAAAGCCTCTCCAGAAGATCGGGCTGGAAGCCTCCATCCCACAAGAGATCCTTCCGCGTCGCCCTACCCTCCTAAGAAGGCTCGACCCTTTCCTCACGGAGAACTCCTGTGAAGAGATCAAAGAAGAATTATCCAAGAAGCAAAAATGAGCCAATATTTCAAAGGCAGAAAAATTCCGTAAAGGACAGAGCATCGTGAAGATCGTTAGTTAGTTAGCCGACGCCAATCCTTCCTTGATCCAGGAGCATCCCCGATCGGATAAGGTCAGTATGACAATCACTGGTCGTCCCGAGGGCACCAAGGGCAGGGGACGGTCTTCTTTGGGGAGAAGTACCAGGAAATATTATATTTTGACACCAAACCGCGTTCTGGTGGAACCTTCGTCGCCCCGGGACAGAGGGACCTGTTTCGCGTCAGAGTATGTGGATATAGATATTCATCGGCAGGATTCCTTGGAACAGAGAGTGTGTGTTGTGGTGTGAACATGAGAGAGGAAAGAAAGCAGTGTTGTAGTTGGTTGTGTCTTCGCTAACATGGAGGTGGCCCAGAGAGCAAAGAATAAAGGCCTTCTGGGTTTTCATCTATGAGTGTCGCCGGAGCAGATCGAGGCCGAGGAGTTTATCCCACTCGAATGCTGTTTTAAATGTGTCGCTGTCGAAACTCATCCGTCGAAGGACTGTCAGGCAAAGGACGCCACGTGTTCTAACTGCGTCCCCGCCCCAAAATATCCCGGCCATAAGGATAGACACCCCAAAATTATTAATGCCGAGCGAAGGCCGGGAGATTATGGCGATGGTCATAATCGCCTACCTGTCCAACTTGGCCTATCCTGGCACATTCGCAGAGGAATTAAACCGCCTTTTGCAAGAGAATGGAGTTCAGAAGAAAACTGTGGCTTCCCGAAAACCCTCCTTCGGAAGGTTTACTGAAGATGCTGCAGTTCATCGACGACAAAAACGCAAACTAAATTATACAAGGCGAAACAGCGGAAGAAGATGAAGAAGCCTTAAAGAGCGTAAGTTCAAACAAAAGACCAAAGAAAACGAAAAAGAAAGAAAAGAAAAAAAAACAGATCCAAGAAAACGAACCATTAAATACAGAAGACGACGACGAAGAAGAAGAAATAAACACATTATGAAGGAGTAACCATCACATTGAATAAAGAAATCCTGACCAATTGTTCTCTATTCGACTGAGCTGATGTACACCTCAGGGTGTTCATCTCCCCCCTGAACAAGCCTCCGAAAGCCAGCTCGAGACAGATGCTCCAAGGAATCAATTCAGGAAGGTTCAAGTGGACCTTTGAGGGTCCATACTCCCCAAACGAATTCAAGGAGGTTCAAGTGGACCTTCGAGGGTCCATACTCCCCAAACGAATTCAAGGTCTGCTATTGGAGGGCGCAGTATACATCCCTGCATCCTGCGTCCTCCCCTCGGTCAACCTGCAGCAAACCTTCAAACAAATAAGAACTGGACACAAAACCATCGGAAATCGAATAGAAATGAAATACTCAAAAAATGATAAAGTGCAAAGTGAAAAATTATAAGGTGCTAAAATTAAAATAGTGACATAATAAAAATTAAATATTATAAAATGAAGTAAATTAGAACGACATAAAGTGTTAAAATAATTAATATTAGGTTGATCAACATAAAGTATATAAAACTATAAAAAGTGACAAAATTTTAAAAAGTTAATATAAAACTTCTAAAAATAAAAGAGATTAAAGTAAAAACGAATTAGCGTAAAACGATAAAGTTGCGTAATATTGAAACCTAATAATAATAATAATAAGTTAGAATGTAAATAAACTTTTCTTGGACTAATTATAAAATAAATAAATAAAAGTCAAATAGTAAATTAAAAGTATTTTCAAACAGTCATAGCGTTGAAAGGTTTAAAGTAAGAAGTTATTCGAATTAAAATTAATAACAACAAAAATGTATAGATACCAAAACTTAAATGAATATTTTATTTTTTAACAATAATTTTAAAAATCTTCTAAAATGTAAAAGGGTCATTCCATATGAAATCAACCAATTTGGGGGGAAATTTTAAGTCACTATCACCGATTTTGATGAAAATTGGTATACAGGTTGAATTCGATGAGAGAAAAACAATGAGAGACTTCCCAGCCCTCAATTTTGAATAGCTCAAAAGTTATAACCTGTCAAAGTTGAGAAAAATTGTCAAATTTCTTTATACCAGCATTTGAAAAAAAATTATTTCTCCCTTATTATAGCACATAAAACAATGAATTATGTATTTTTTTAAAGCTTAAGGGTTGCTCTAAACATTTTTAACAGCAAAATTAATTTTTGCTAAAAAAGTTTTTTTGACCTTAAAGGTCAACTTTTGACCTTCAAAAAAATATATTAGTATCAATAAATTTGTGTGTAATTTTTTTTAGAAATATATATGCCTCTAGAATACAATATAAGATAAATTTCATTCTGGTTTTTTCATTATATCAGGAGTTATGATCAATTTTGTAACCATTGGTATGCCAATTTTTACCTATTTTTATGTTATAAATTTTACCTATTAGGTGTTACTTTATAAACTATGAAAGCTAATTTAAAAATTTTTATTTTTTTTCAGAAAGTTTAATATTCAGATAAAAAAGTAATTAATAATTTGCATTACCAATTATTTGTATTTTAACAAATTATTATGGATGAGAAGAGAAAGCATTTTTTAAATATTAAGTATTGCTGCGATCCTTACAGAGGTAACAAAAAATTAATAAAGAAAAATCTGAGACTAATTTCAGAAGACTTAATAAGAGAATATCCAAAATTAAAAAATTTTAAGGACCAAAAAATCTGTGATAACTGCAGAAAAAAGATAGCTGATGATGATAGTTCTTCATCTCAAAATACGAAGCCAAGCCTTTCAGAAGAAAGAATGGAAATTGAGCCAATTACTGAACACGAAGAATCACAAGAAGCATTAACTGAATTAAATAAATCATTAATAGCTATTGGAGAGTCACCAGTCAAGAAATTTAAAATGGATGTAGTAAAAAAATATAGTTCAGATAAAATGAATAAAATTCAAAAATCCATTTCAAGTAAACTCAGAACTGTAGGCTCTGCAACAAAATATCCATTACCCTTGGATCAAGACCCAGAGTCTTCTAGAACAGAATCAAGTAAAGATGGTGACGAAATGATAAATCAACTGAAGGAGAAATTTCAAACTACTAGTAAAAGGTCTGAGCAGCTGCAAATCTTAACTGTTTTGCCAAAAAGCTGGAGCTTATCCAAAATTAAATCTGAATTTAATGTTACTAGTTACATGGCCAGACAAGCAAAAAACTAGCAATGGAAGAAGGAATAATGTCATTGCCAAGCAAAAGAAAAGGTACATTTCCATCAGAAACAATTGAAGTAGTAGAAGACTTTTATAAAAATGAAGAAGTAAGCAGAATTATGCCAGGGAAAAAAGATTTCAAGAGTGTTAGAAAAGATGGACAGAAAACTCATGAACAAAAATACTTAATTTTGGGAAATTTAAAAGAAATTTATCATTTATTTAAAACAAAATACCCAGACACTAAGATTGGCTTTTCAAAATTTGCTGAGCTGAGACCCAACGAGTGTGTATTAGCTGGTGGTGCAGGAACTCACAGTGTGTGTGTTTGCACACATCATCAAAATGTTAAACTGATGATTATTGGTACAAGGCTACCACAATTGACAAAAGACAGTGACCTGCATTTAAATGATTACAAAACATGTCTATCATTCATTACATGTGACCCTCCAACTTATGAGTGCTATTTTGATGAATGCTCAGAATGTTTTTCTAAAATAGACGAACTAAAACTATATGTTACTAAAATTTTGGACGACAATATGATTGATGAGGTAAATTACAAGCAGTGGTTCTCAACTGATCGCTCAACTTTAGAGCTTGTTTCAAGAACAACTGAAGAATTTATAGACACTTTTACCTTAAGTCTTCTCAATTTAAAAAAACATGATTTCATAGCAAAAAAGCAGGCACAATTTTGTTCAACTAAAAAAGAAGAACTAAAAGATGGTGAAATCTTAGTAGTATGCGATTTTGCTGAAAATTACTCATTCCTTCTTCAGGATGCAGCACAAGGGTACCACTGGAATAACTCCCAAGCTACATTACATCCCTTTCTTTCCTACTACAAAGAAGCTGGGGAAACACAACACATAAGTTTTGTTGTGATTTCAAACTGCTTGAAGCATGACACTGTTGCAGTCTATTTATTTAAAAAAAAACTTATTGAATTTTTTAAAAAAGAACTCAAATTCCCAATAACAAAAATTATATATTTTTCTGATGGAGCTGCGTCACAATATAAAAATGTTAAAAACTTTATTAATTTATGTCACCATAAATCAGATTTTGGATTGGAAGCAGAATGGCATTTCTTTGCTACATCTCATGGAAAAGGACCATGCGATGGTGTAGGGGGCACAGTAAAAAGACTAGTAGCAAAAGCTAGCCTGCAAAGAGCATATAATGATCAGATAATGACTCCTCAACAGCTCTTTGATTTTGCTGAAAGACACATTAAGGGAATCAAATTTTCATATGTCCCAAATAGTGAATACATTGAAGAAAAAAATTATTTGCAAGAAAGATTTGACCAGGCCTCTGCAATAATTGGTACCCCAAAATTACACAGTTTTGAGCCAGTTAATGAAAATGAACTAAGAGTGACAACAATATCATCTGCATCAGAATTCAAGAAAGTGAAAATATCCTATACAGAGGCAATATTATTGGAGGATGTAAAAGGATTTGTCACTGCTAAGTATGATGACAAATGGTACTTAGGGTGTGTATTGGATACCAATGTTGAGAAAATCACTGTTAAAATAACATTCCTAGAACCAGAAGGACCATCAAATTCATTTAAATATCCAAGAAAACCAGATGCATTAGTATTGCCATTAGATGACATATTGAGCATTGTTGAGCCTGTAACAGCAACAGGAAGAACTTACAAACTATCTAAAAATGAACAATTAAAATCAACAGAAATAATGCAGAAAAAAATTGATTCCTAAATTATTATAAAAAGAATAAATTCCTTTTGGGAGGTTGGGTGGGACCTGTGGCTTTTTTGCTGAGCTATCAGGAGTGGCCCCTTAGGCGATGGGGATACCAGCAGTTATGCAGGTATCTTAACTGTTGGTAGTGGCTCTGCACCCATTGACCATAGCAAATTATAAATTAAATACATAGGTAGGTAGCTTTAAAAATATTTATAATTTTAAATAAAAAATTACTGAAAGTTAATTTTTTCTTGTAGGTAGGATTTAACACATATCTATAGAATTACTGATTCTAATACACGAGTATATATTAAAAGCATTCAAATATAATACTTAGGCATCTAATAATTGATAACTAACTCTGTGAATATGACGTAACTCTGTTAATATGACAAAGATGCATATAAAAAAAAATTATTTGTGAAGATAGCAAAAAATGGCCATACCAGTGGTTACAAAATTGATCATAACTCCTGATATAATGAAAAACCCAGAATGAAATTTATCTTATATTGTAGTCTATAAGCATATATATTTAAAAAAAAATTACACAAAAATTTATTGATACCAATATATTTTTTTTAAGGTCAAAAGTTGACCTTTAAGGTCAAACAAATTTTTTTTACCAAAAATTAATTTTGTTGTTAAAAATGTTTAGAGCAACCCTTAAGCTTAAAAAAATACATAATTCATTGTTTTATGTGCTATAATAAGGGAGAAATAATTCTTTTTGCTGGTATCAAGAAATTTGACAATTTTCTCAACTTTGACAGGTTATAACTTTTGAGCTATTCAAAATTGAGGGCTGGGAAGTGTCTCGTTGTTTTTCTCTCATCAAAATCAACCTGTATACCAATTTTCATCAAAATCGGTGATGGTGACTAAATGTCCCTTGTTGAATTCGGATGGAATGACCGAAAACTGTAAATTTTCAATTTTAAATATGTGTATATTAGAATTCTATCATATAATACCTAAATAGATGATTTCCACTGACTTCTGGAAGCTGTAATATTCCTACTTCAACTCATAGCTTTCTTTTCTCCACACAATTCCCCTTTTCCCCACTATTAACTATCCTTATATTTTGCAATTGATTATGTATTTGGTAATTAATTACGTGATTAATGTAAAATGTACTTTTTATATTTTCATTACTTAATAAATCTTATCTTATAAAGACATCAATGATTTTTTAACATTGGATAATCTGTTAATAAAGGATAAACTCATCGGCCTTTACTGAGCTTCAAGGACTTTAGAAAATTTAAAGAGTTTCTTCATAAAACCAATAAACTGAGAATTTCAAACTCATCAGCCTTTTACAGATCTTCAAGGATATATCAAGATATCGCCCATGCTGGAAAGACTTGACCTGCGTTGGTAAAGGAAGATAAGCGCAAAGAAAGCCCTACGAGAACCGTCTTCTGATATCATCATTACGAATCATAGGTGAAGAGAGGACCCGGAATTTTAGATCGCCGTTTAGGTCCAGCTACGAACGAGTGGAGTAACCAAGGGCCTGTAAGTGTGTTAAAACACCGCCTTATGACCGTCATGGACGACCCCAGTGGCGAGAGGCGATCCCGCTCCAAGTTAAGGAGAGGTGTCAAAAATCTGAGAGAGAAAAAGGTTTTAAAGTTGTATACTCCAAACTGGGCACCTCACTTTATAGACTGAAAGACCAGGCAAATGGATACATGGCAATCTGCGACAGTACTCCAGATCTGGACAACATACTGAGTGCAACATCAAGTGACTTAAAAAGATCGGCCTCGTGCCTAAAGTTCCTCCGCATGTAGCTGCGTTGGATCACATACTGCTGAGGAGATAAAAATTGAGATCGAAAATAAACATAACTGGGCTAAAATTGACGAAACGTGTATATTTATGAACCAGGATGGCGAAGAATACACGCACGTCTTTAAAGTCACATTCCAAACAACAGATATGGCTACAAAGGCAGCTGAGAGCCGTTTAATTATATTCAACTCCAAAATTTCGGCTAGCTGCATCGGACGCGAGGTCTTTGTCTCGTCACAAATATGCTTCTCATGCTATGCCATGGAAAAGCATGCCACTAAGGAATGCGAATTCAAAGGCTAGGTATGTTCGGAGTGCGCTGAATCAAGACATACTTGGAAAGAGTGTATGAGTCCAATCAAAGAGTGTCTGAACTGCGATAATTCGCACCGTACCCTATCCATAACCTGCCCTATTAAAGACATTGTTAATAGATAAGAAGAAACAAATGATCGAGGAAGAAACAGAAGAACAAACATCACGTACGCACAGGCGGTGAAGAAAATGTAACAAGAGAAAACTATGCTCCAAATTGATCCGAATATGATATCCGATCTAGTGATGTGTGTACTGCATACCCACTTCGCTAACGTCATGAAACCTGACAATTACGCAACTGAACTAAATAAAATGCTCATCCACAACGGTCTTAAACCAATATAGCTTCTAGGCAACCCACGGTCAGGTGAACTGTTTCATGCCCAAATTAAAAGTATGACGGAAGTGGTGCCGGTCTCGTTCCGCTTTCCGAGACCCCCTCCTAAACAAACCTAAAACCATGGAAAGTACAGGCTCTCAAATGGATATAAGCTACTCAACCGCAAACATTGAGCCAGAACTTATGGAACCAGTAATACCCATTACACTATGCTATACTACTCAAGAATTATGAGTGAAGATTTATGGTTCACCGTCAGGGCACATATCGAAACTGTCCAAAACTTATTATATTATAGAGGGAATAGTCAAAGGAAAGTACAAGTGAGAGTTTGACTCCGATATTAATGAGAGTTACTCCAGGCAATAAAACGAGTCCTGGTTAAGATTTGTTCCAGTCATGTTTCAACTTGAGTCAAGACCAATTCAAAAAGAAAAGATCAGGAAAGGTGAGATCTCCAGCTAGAGAAAATGGAGCAAAAATCAAACAACCAAATAAGAATTAAATATGGATACCAGCTTTAGATATATCAAAAACCTAAAGATTTTCTCCCTCAATGTTAACGGATGGATCCCTGAAAGTAGAATATACAATGAAATCATAAGATCAGTAGACCCAGATATCATACTTATATTTGAACGTTGTCTAGACAAAGATAAAGAGTATATAAAAATTTATAAATATGTGGTACTAATGGTAAACCACTCGAGGAGGAGATATGATGGAGTGGCAATTGCCATACGAGAAGGAATTAAATTTAGAGAAATACAAGGCCTGGAAGAGTCATACCTAGTTATTAAGATTAGTATGACTTACGATGATATTGCGGTGGCAGTTGGATACCAGCCACCCAGGCGTTCATATTTACCAATCCCCAACTTTTTTCGATTGTTTAAAAGAGATGTTTCAACCATCTTAATAGGCGATCTAAAGACCCGCTGTAGAGAGGCCGAATATAGCACGGCGTTCAATGTTCTTAATTAACAGGAACATAGTACAAAGGGAAGGTCTCGATTTTTCTACCTTTCTCACAGGAAGGTCATCAACTCCCCCTGGCATAGTATTAACGAATCCTAATTTCTTCCTAAACCAAGTGACGACTCCAGGCGCATATGTTCCGTCAGATCACATCAGCATGATTATGTCCATCTCTACCTCTCCAATCCAGGTTAAAATTCCCAGACGCAGGTGTCTTACCAAAGCTAACTGGGCTGCATACACAGAACATCTGCATAACATACAGATAGGCTAGATAGAAGGCGCTTCGCTTGAAGACATCGATGAACAACTTAATCACCTGATAACAAAAATCGTGGAAGCTGACCAAACAGCTATCCCCTGGACAGAATATAAAGCACTTCCAGCTTCAAGATGGGACATAAATATGGACCAATTAGAAGTGCTTATCAACGAAATAAACATTTGTGGAAATACAGAGCATCGCTACGGGGAATTGGGATAACTGATGAACGAAATCAAGCATCTTATCAGAGAGAAATCGAGTGAGAAATGTGACATCATAGCCAAAATTGATACTGAAAGAGACCCCCCAAGAATTTGGGAGCCAGTTAAAGAAGAGACTGAGAGGCACTTCCTCTAGGAATAAAATCAATATCAAAGACAACGACATTAAAATTACAGAAGATCGAGAGATATATAGAACGATATTTCAAAGAATACTGGCGAAACTGATTTAAAATAGATGATGAGGAAAATGAAAAGTTCTATGCAAGATATGAGGAGGAGGTATTCTTAAGGCTTGGAGAATTAGGTGCTGAGCTCATGCCGTACCATACTATAGATGCGACACGTCTTGCACGAGAGGAAGGGAGACCCTTTACTCATGAGACATATTAAGCTGCTCTAAAGAGCTTCAAATAGAGGGCGCCAAGGATAACTGGCATCACGAAGATGCACCTATTGAATGCTCCTCAAAATATCAATGAGGCCTTATTAGAGCTGTTCAACACATATATTAACGTCGGATATTTCCCCGACAAGTTCAAAAGGGCCAGAATGATATTCCTGCTGAAGCCAGTTAAACCGAAAAAGGATATAAGTAGTTACAAACCGATCTCACTTTTGGAGTTTATAGGCAAGTTTCTAGAGAAACTTCTAAACGATAGGTTGAAGGATCTATTCAGACACCAATGATTTATATAATGATCAGCAACATGGATTCCGGAGAAAATTTGGTACTGAGACGGCATTAGCATTAATCACTGAAAGAATTGCCATCGCCAAGGCCAAAGACTGCAATGTGGACGTAGTGCTTCGTGACGTGTCCTCAGCGAGCGGATGTATTGGTGCAGAACGAATCTTACGCATACTCTAGAGATGGCCGAGTATTTGGCCTCAAATTAACATCTTTTTTTCTTTTTTCTTTTAAAGAGCTCCTCTGGCGACAAATTAAATTACAGTGCAAAATAAAAAGAACACAAAGAGGTCAAATGAAGTGACAAGTTCTCTTACTTCACAAAAGAGGTCTTGTTAACCATGAAAGAAATAAAGAGGATAAAAGAGTCACGATGACTGAGGTTACCAGACGACCTGGTACATATCCTCTCTCCCTATAGACACCTTTTTTTCCTATCTATTCCCTCTACATCCATCCCATTCACAACTTCCTTCTTAAATCGTCATTGAATATAAAGAAGTCCGAAAAGCAATATTTGGTTTTATTAGAAGGTAATTGGGAAGGACGCTTTGATATTCCAATTTTGAGTTTTTCGAAAAATTCATTTTCATTTAATCCCATTTGAGACCAACAATTAATAGAACCGAGGCAAAGTCAAACAAGAAACCTGATACCGAGGTTTCATTTCATATCTTAATAACAAACACTAAAAGGCTTTATATGACGCCTCCTGCGTCAGAGGAACAACTCGACGCAATGATAATAGCTTGAAACGTAATTTCGAAGTGCGTTTACTAGTGAAACTAGGCAAGTGCCTCCATCAGCGCAACTCTCCTCAAATAGTTTAACGTGATGGGGCTAATTAGCAACCGCAAGGAGGGGGGGGGGGCATCGGGAAGCTTCTGTACCCTCCAGGCCACAACGCTAGCAAGACGATCTATATCTTCCACTTATCTTCATAATCTCCGTATTCACCATTTTCTTTAAAGATCTCTCCTTATAGGCTTTCTGCGTAATACGGTCTCGTTCTTAGTGCGTTTATCCCCCCTCTCTCCCTCTCACCCCGCCTGATAGCGCGGTATCATATACCGCTCCTTAAATTCGTTTAGAATAAATTTTGAATACAATCTCTCTTATCTTGGTCGTTTTAACGATTAATGGTTTCTTGGTTTACAATGATTAAATTAGTAATCACTATTTCATATAGAACTGTACATTCTTTAAGATAGGTTATTTTTGCGCAGTCTTCTAAATTAGGCCATGCATTGTCCTGTCGTTCAAAGTCTGCTTTAACTTTACGAATAAAATACTTAAATAGGCACAAATCCTATCAGTGGACGAGGAAATAACCCTGAACTGTGGATCGTGAATCAAAATCCTAAAGTGACTCCAAATATCCTGACGAAAACTTGATGCCGTCAAGTTTAGACGGGAAGCCAAGTATGACATCGTAGAATCAAAACAGTTTTCTTTTCCTTGTTAATTTCCATGGTGAAATTGAGAAACTCAACCACGACTAGTATTTGGATGGGGTTTGGTACAGGAGGGGGGGTTTGATCGGTTAAAATATTTAGGAATCGGAAGAATCCACTATTTTTCAAGATTAGATATTCTTTTGATTCTGATATTTTGTAATTAATATTGTATTGTTATTTATTGGGCCTACTTGGATATCATTTATGAGATCTAGTATTAGGGTGACCAGACTTCCAACATTTTCCTGGCCAGCCCCTCATCTTAATATCTTTAGATTTTGTGTCCAGCCAAATTCATCTACCAATATAGGAAAACATTGACAAACGTTGGAGCCAGTCTATCTATCTATCACTTACAGTGCCACACAAAAAGATCAGAACGCATGCCACATCTTCCATAACTTTCGCCAGAGAATATCCAAAGTTTTCAAAATAAGTGTACGATAACATACAGGTATAAACTACGTATGGTTAAAGGCAATGCAAACTTGGATGGATAAAACGAAAGTTATCAGCAGATAAGCAATTTATTACATTAAATTGAAGTGTGCAAAATGATCCGAACGCTCAGGTAACTTGTAGAGAGAACCAACATTGTTTGCATGGTAAGTAATTCAGTTCAATCTAACGTCCATGTAACAAGCCTAAGAAATCTGTCACGCTTCTCTCTGCGAGCTGATCGTAAAGCTTCGGAAACAAGATGGTCTTTCAATTGGAGCCATTGCTGAGGCTGTCATAGCGTTCCAAAAGTGTAGTCCATAATATTCTGTCAACTTAATTCACAGTTATTCACAGTAGAAACCCGGGTAAGAGGCTGTTCAACCTTTGAGACCCGGCTCATCATTGGGTTTTGAAATCAGAGTTATCCTTCTCTTAGGTGGACTGCCTGTCATGACTACGAGCTCCACCTACCCGTCCCCACCGTGACGCCCAGCCACGGAGGAAAATTCCCTAGTAATAGTGTCAGCTTTAAAAAGACTCCTGACTGAGATTCGAACTGCCGACCCAACGATTGCCGTGCAAGCGCGCTAATCACTCTACTAGCCGGGAGGCAAAAGTAAGAGGATAAGTAAGGATTTAAGGAAGAAACAATTTTGGCAGCTGCCCAATCCAAGTGGATTCTAAATGGGAGCAAGAACAAATGGAGGTGAATTAATTATAAAAGAGGGAGAAGACCACTATGAGATAAAACTAAAAAATATGAAGGCTTAAAAGATTCTTCTGCCAGAAGGAAAGGAAGGATGGACAAGCGAGGGATAGTTGAAAGGGTGAGAAACAAGACGACCGGAGAATGGAGAAATAAGGACATTCCAGTCGAAGATGGGTCACCGATTGGTCCCCACTACAAAATCGGCAGAAAGGGCTGATTCGAGCGGCAGCTGAAACAAGATGGCCGTGGGTAAGTCTCGTGTGGCCAATGCGAACACGGCAAAGGGCCACCTCTTAAGGACCGGAGTCTGAAGGCTAGAGGGCCAAGAACAAACAGGCCTTTTGATATGGGAAGCATTAAAAGAGCGAATTGCTTGTACAACACTCCTAGAGTCGGAGAAAATAACGAAATCTATAAAAGGAAAAATTCGATTCAGCCTAAAAGCTAAAAGAATGTCTGAAAGTTCAGCGGCAAAGACAAAGCTAAAATCACTTCCTGAGTAAACTTCTGCAGCACTCACGCCACTATCTGACTTGGAACCATATGTGTATATCGGGCAGTGTGGTGTATGTGAGGTCGCATGCTCGAGGAACAGGCTCTTAAGGGATCATGGATCCACGGACGACTTGTTCAGGCTGCACATGATAGTGATACAAACTGTGGGAGGTGGAGCACGTCAACTAGGGGTCGGCGACGACGGAATGGCAAGGACCCTTAGACCACCCAGGTTGGAGAGATGATCTCCTATCTGGAGGTTCATGAGCCGGAGTATTTTTTAAGGTGAAGCCGGGGGTTTTTTATGGTGAAGCGCACGAGCTCGGTCTCGGTCAACCTTGTTACACAAGGTTGGGTTCTGCTGGAATCGGGCATGAGCTAACTTGTAGATTTTGACGGCTGTCACACACTCCGAGGTCGACCAGAGCACGGTTGAGTAGTCTGTGTGCAGCGTTGTAGATAATCGATGTGAAATACGTTACTATCGCGTCCACACCATTGAAGGTCCCAATGGAGGTGCTTGTTAAAGACTCCTCTAGGAAGCTTTCCCGATCGGCATGGTCTAAGTCCCACTTGAAATTTATTGCCTCAATGAGGCAATCCGGGGAACAGAGAGACAAATCAAACACAACCAAAAGAATCCGTCTGGACATGATAATAGGTAAAATAGTCGGTGTTTAAAACGCAGAGAAAGTTAGATAATAAAAGAGAGTCTAAAACACTGCCTTTAGCATTACGAGTGATACTGGGATGACGGGCATTAAAATCTCCAAGCAATAAGAAAGGGGAGGGCAACTGGTCTACAAGTTCTAAAAGGTTGGGTCTTGACAATGGTAAAGGAGCAAACAGTAAAAAGCCCTATAAGAAAAACCTTCACGGCAACAGCTTGGAGGGTAGTGTGAAGGGGGAGGGAAGATACATGGTGGGATGACGAAACCATAACTGATACCCCACCATGAGACGAGCACCCGACAGGGGCAATAGAATGGAAAATATGAAAACCAGGTACCGCTAGAAAAAGACGGGTACCCACTTTGTTCTCCCGAAGACAAATAACAGTTGGGTGGAGAGTCGTCAAAATAACTTTGAGTTCTTCCCACTTGGGAAGAACGCCTTGACAATTCCATTGTAAAATGGAGGATATTATGTGGGACGGTTAGATACCACATTAGATATCTTTTTCTCCCATGTGGCTGATGGTAAGATTGAAGTGCGTCCCAAAGAGCAGATTTCTAAGAGCTTACTATTGCAGGGGAAAAGAGATCCTGGAAGGAGCAGTGACGGCGGATATTTCTGAGGGTTTAGAGGAACCGGCCGAGGCCTCTGCCTGTGACTGCGGCGCACAGCCCGGCGGAAACGGAAGGTTGATAAGAGATTTTCGGACGGTAGACCCGCACTCATGGGCCACGGTTGATCCAACAACCGCAGCTGGCGATGTTGGAATATCATCGGATTCTGAGTAGGAGGGTGAGTTGATGGAGCAGGCGATCCGGGCAAAGTAAGAGGAACTGGGTGGATTTCTGCTACCGTTTGGACCGGAGCCTACGTCTTGTGGAGGGTGGGGCGGGCTTGAGTGCAGAGAATATTCAGCAACAGGAGAAGAGTCCAGTGAAGACTCTAGAGCAGTGGTGCACAACTCCAGGCCCGCGGGCCACATGTGGCCCGCAAAGCCCAGATCATTCTATTTTTGTTTTTCGTTAAAATAAATTCAGTGAACGGCGATTTCGGCAACACTACCAATTTGTTTGTTTACATTTTTTGAGCGGGATTTCATTGTTGATACATTGACGAAGGCGATGCTCTCTTAAGCTGATTTCGGGATTCCTGTTAGAAATACGAGCCAGTTGCTGTTATTTCAATCATTGAATCTTTGGTCTAACTTTTGGAGGCATAGAGGTATGATGTATTATTACTTACCTCCGCCAAGGAGGTTATGTCTTCGGTAGCGTTTGTTTGTCTGTCTGTTAGCAAAATAACTCAAAAGGTTATGGACGAATTATGTTGAATTTTCAAGAAACGTCCGAAATGGGACTAGGAATAATTGATTAGATTATGGGAATGATCCGGATTAAATCATGGATTCTGGATCGTTTTTTTAATTAATTATTGTTGTCTTTTAATTTAGTTATTCTTAACTTTAAATTTTCTGTAATTGTGCTTTCTAGTTCTTTTAGCAAGTACTACTGAGGAAATTTAAATAGGTTCTTTTTAGCAAGTGAGAGATAGTTAAAGCAATATTCAGCTCATATTCCTTCTCAGTGATGTTTGTTAGAAAATTAATTCTAATATTGTTTGACCGGTTCAGTGTTAGCCTGTATGATTTTACTTTCATACTATTATCACTTTACTATCAATATATTTTTGCAAATCATTTAATGATGGTTTATTTCTACGTTTTGTTTTTTACAGAATTTGATGTGTTCAAAGATGAATACTAAGTGAAAGCGTGATGATGATCAGCTATTCCAAGACGAGTGGACCCTAAAATATTTATTTGTTGAGTTCAAGGGGAAGCCATTGTGTCTCGTCTGCAAAGAGTCTCTTGCTGTATCAAAAACTTACAACGTAAAAAGGCATTACGATACGATGCATAGTGATAAGTATTCCAATACTACAGGAAAGCTAAGAGAAGATTTGGTCAGCAAACTTCTTCAGGAAACCTGCTCCACAGAAAGATACGGTGGTTACTGCAAGCTACATTGTTGCGCTAAAGATTGCTCGATCCTCGAGACCATTTACAGATGGAGAATTCATCGGAGATTGCAGGAAAATAATTTCGTGAAACGATTCCAAGAAACATCTGGGCGGGAAAAAGAGCTTGCACTCTTTCAGCACCCATTCAGAGTAGATGCCGAAGAGCTCGTGGATCCAGCGATCCAACTTGAACTCCTGGATCTGAAAACTGATTCAACTTTGAAGACCTGCTTTGTTTGAAGATTACTCTCTCATCGAGTTCTATCGACGTCTCAATACAAAATTATATCCAAAGCTGCTTACAAATGCAAGTTTGGGGCTGTGCAGTTTGGGTCCACATATACTTGTGAGCAGTCGTTTTCGATCATGAATGTCAATAAATCGAAGCATCGATCCAAAATAACAGATGAACATCTTGACGCGGTGTTGAGAATCGCAATATCTCAATTGGAAGCAAACGTAGGCAAATTGGTGGAACAACAACGGCTTCAAAAGAGTGGATTTGCGGCAAAGGAAAATACGTTTTAAAATGTAATTCGAACAATGAGTTTATAAATATAAAGTAATGTGAAAACTACTCGTTTTTATTTTCCTATTCGGCCCGCTGATAAATCATGGAAAAGGAATTTGGCCCGCCACCCATTATGAGTTGTGCACCACTGCTCTAGAGGTTAAGCCGAGTCAGATCCAGAGGCTGCCCGCTTATTGGTAGCCGATGACCCAGGTGAGGAGTCCTTCCTCTTACCACGGGACTTTGACTTCCGGGGCAAGGTAGAAGAAGAACCATCACTAGTCAATATAGATTCTTTCAGATAACGTCTGATGTCGTCAAGTGTCTCACCCTAAGCGGCGGTCCCGGCTAGAGTTGCCGGGGAGAGGAGAGTAATATTAGGTATCTCGGTATGAGAGCGATGCTTCGACGGTATATCGGGAATACTTCTGACACTAGCGGTAGATGGGCGATGAGATGCTTTAGGCGAGTCGGAACTCGAATGTGATGGTCGGTTTCGTCCAGCGTCGTGTAAAACATGAAAAGAGGCGCCCAAGAGGTAAGGTTTGTGCTCGAGCTTGTTGACGAGCCTCTCTCACGTCCAGATGCAGAGAGTCGCGAAAAGCAAGGACCTCCTTTTAATATAAGAGTATTGGACAGATTTTCGATACAGCACTGTGGGCACCACCGCAATTGGCACAGCACGGTATTTTGGCACCTTTAGAGCCATGGTAATCAGAATTACAATTTACACATGAGCGGGAGCGCGACAGGCACGACCAACATGTCTAAATTGATTACAATTGAAGTAACGTCTGGATCGTTCGACGTAGGGTCTTACCGGAACACGAAGGTACCCAGCTTTACTAAATTGGGACAGTTCCGGACGTTCGAACGTTAAAATGAATGTGGTAGTTGGGACTCTAGCAGAGCCTACAGTTTTAGTCACGCTATGTACAAGTTACGCGTTGGGTACTAAGCTTACTCTGAAGACGGGTGAGGTCGTAGTCTCTTAATTTGTTTGAACGGACATCTTTGACAAAATTCAGACGTGGATGGGGCGAAACGGTTACGAGAACTTCGGCAATCGAAGGCGGATTTCGCACAAGATTGTGTTGAGAGTGAGATGATACCTCGACTACGATATCACCACTACCTCTTGACCACATTCGGCTGAGTTCACCAAAGCGGGACTTAAATTATTCATTAATGTCAAACACATTCACTTTTGCAAATGGGGTTTCAGATGAGGAACTCAAGACCAGAAAGCGAGGATAATGTAAATGTGGGTCCACATCGTTGGAATAGGGGTCCATCGAGCGAGGGACGGCTGAAAGGGGAACTGAAGAACAGTTGGCACGAAAACCCTTACAAGAAGGAAAAGTTTTAGGTTTATGGCAAACCATTGGAAAAAGAATTGACTTCACATTCTCCCTCAGGACTTTCCACCACGGAGGCCTACAAGGGCACGGCGCTACCCCAACTCTCGATTCCCGTGCGTCCGGTATGTTCTCTTGGAGAATGTATACGGATCCACCCTACCATCTTGATAAACCGAAGAGGCTGCCCGAGTTCTCCTACGCGCGGAGAAAAGGGGCCAATGATGAGGTTCTCCTTGGGCATCGGCAGACGAAGGCGGTGGAGATGCCTAACCTCCTCCGACCTTCATAAAAGAACAATTCAGGAGAAAGAAGAGGGGGAAATAAAGGGCAGTAAAAGAAAGTAATAGGAGGTGGAGGAGGGGTGTATTAAAAGTCTGGTTTGCAGCACCAGGGGGGCACTAAGGGCCCCAGGGCTGACCCCATTTCGCCACGAGAAGGCCAGAGCCTCTCTGGGACGAACCCTTGAAGAAAGAAAAAGTCCAAGAATGGGAAGGGGTTCTGTCAACTTATAATGAAACGGTTTTGTGTAAGGCTGGTAAATCAACCGGTAGGCCAAGGAAGACCTCAAAAAGGGAAGAACGAGCCATTACTCAAATTGCGAAGAAGGACAGTTTCAAGATAGCTGCAGCAGTTTCTCGAGACTTTAGTGTGATTTTTGGCCATCAATGAATCCAGGAGACTGTGTCACGTCGGCTGGAGGAAGACAAGCTTCGCGCTCGCACACCCACGGTCAAGCCATTGATCCGTCTGAAGAAAAAGGAGGCTTGTCTTGCCTTAGCCACTGAACGGGGGACATGGGCGGATGACCAATGGAGCCAAGTCCACTTCTGTCACGAGTCTAAGTTCAATTTGTTCGGATGCGTGGGCAGGATGTTCGTTTGTAGCAGAACAGGCGACATATCGTCTGTCAATTGCATCAAAAAGAGTGTGAAGTTTGGCGGAGGAAATGTCGGTTTGGGGCGTGATTTCGGTAGAAGGTACTGACTGGGGCCACTTGTGCGCATAGGGGGCACAGTGAATGCACAAGTATACGTTGTGTTGTAAGGTGTTAAGCCAGACAAGTTTGCTCCTTTTAAATTTAACATTTAGACTCGATAATTGCACAACTGATCGTTCATTTCCTTATCTAAAACATTAAAAATCGATAAAGAGAAACTTTATTACAAAAGATGTTGGAGGATTTTATCAAAGAGTTGGGGATTAAAAAAAAGGAAAATGATCTAAATAAGTTATGTAAATTTAAAAGCATATTATTCGGCATATTTTAATCCGTATACATACAATATATTAAAATCTTGTTTGTAAATTTGCTTTACAAGTTGTTTTTTTTTCAAATAAGCGTTGAAAATTGGCATTCTGCTTGTTTTCTATGATTCTGGGTATAAGTCGACCAGGCAATGGCTTGGCTACGAAGATTAAAATTAAAAATCTAAAGAAAAGCAGCCATGGTTAAATTTTATGAACTTCGCCAATTATAATAATTTAAAAAAGGAACTCTAAACTAAATTTTCCCCTTTCAAAATATCACATTGCTAAAATATAGTTATAATAGAAGATATATAAAAATAAATTTTCTGAACTTCACCATTTGTAATTCTTTGGGTTTTAAAAATTTTTACAAAATTTCGATACTTATATTTATTTCTGAACTTCACCATTTTTGTTTTGATATTATAAAAAAAATATTAGAAATAACTTTGATAAAAAAACAAGTCCTAACCAAACTAAGATGAAATTATGATTCAAATACTCAAAAAATCCCCTTCTTAAAATATAGAGTTAGTGATGATGATGATGATGATGATGATAACTTGTCGACATTGCTTACGATAATTGAATAAAATCTGATTATATTCAAAACAATTGTAAGATCTGGTATGTGAGAAGGCCTGCCAAAAAAAACTTTTTTTTTACATATATTTCAACATTGAGTCTTAACATGGTCTTAATATCAGCATTAATGTGAGTTAAAAAAAAGCGAACACCAAAGGGATGGCATCATTGAACTATGCTTTGGGCATCAAGTTGTCTTAATGCAGCCTTGGGTTTTTGTAGATACCCCGTGACTCATGAATAACACTAACAGGTAAAGTACTGCATACTCTTTGTGTCAGATGTCTAATACAAAATACAATCGTGGTTTGTGTAACTTCAATAAGGAAGAATAAATATCTTCAGCCATCGGGTGTTTTTCTTTTGAAGTAAAATGCATTATGCTGAGTAGAAATAAACAGAACAATAAAGGAGGGTGGCGCAGCTTTCGATCAAATACAACTACATGATAAGACACCTGGAAATCTGACGCCATTCGTGGCCTATTTATTCTGGCACTCCGAAGAGGCGGATGATTTTCATTCAAAACAACTCTCTCGATCGCTCCACTGCAAGTGCCAACCCTTACATCAACCTTCAGGCAAGCATTTAAGGGATCCAAGAAGAATTCGAACCCTAGCCCTTGTTACCAAAGACAAATTGTGAGATTGTTTACTTAACCAACCGCTCCAAGTGATTACATACGTGATCGGCCATCTCGAAACAGGATTGCGCTTACCTGTAAAAGAAAAGATTGTATGAGAAAACAAGATTTAAGGATAATAAGGCAATTACTCCCACTAAAGACTACTACAGAAATTCAAAGGTGTGGGGGAGGAGTAATGAAGTCAGGACTAAATTATTTCCAAAAACTTCACGTGTGACCTTGAGGTCAGTGTCATTTCACTCCCAACATCTTTGCTCAATTGGTTTTATTGATTTTTTTCGTTTCTTCCTTTAAAGGTGTTTGTGGCTTTATCTACCCGTTGTTGGTGTGTTACGGTTGTCACTCTATTTATAAGTATGATATAAATCCAGTTTCCACCAAAAGGATAATGATGGGGTTCAGTGAACCTATAAAAACAAAAGGTGATTTCAATTATATGGAAATAGAAAATGGATTTGAAAGGATTCTCACTAATTCGAATGCCAGAATCAGAGGAATTTCGTGGGAAAACCTTTATTCGACAGAGCAGTTTAGGAAGGGACTAACTTCCATCTTCAACTGCCAAGATCGAAACCAGACAATTACAAACTATACTCCAGAATTAAAGATTTCCAAGGAAATCCGTCTCATTTTGTCATCTAAAAGAGTGATTCTCAACAGGCTTGATATAACCATCCATTTACGCCCCCCTCCCCACTATCACACAATAAAAGGTATAAAGGCGACCCCGAAAATCCAAAGATAAAAAAAAACCTTTAACATGAAGTAATTGTATAAAGTACACTTATTTATTAATACTTATAGAAGAGGTGCGGCTTCGCCACTCCTTATAGAATGAGCTTGCGCTTCGCAGACAGACTTTCGGTCTGTGGCCTACAACGTATCTGGCTCTAGCAACGGGGTTTTGGTCTAAAATAATTAAAATATTTCCATTACATATTACCTAATAGTTTACTCTTGATATATTTTTTTCATATACACACTTATTTTCTAAGCCTAAATTCACGAAAAAACTTTTAGCTGAATTCTTTTGATATAACGTAAAAACACCCCTCTCATCTTTTTTCATCTAAATTTTCTTTTATATACTAAAAAATACCACCCCCAAACACCCGACATGCCTTAATTTTAACTCATTTTACGAACTTCACGATTTATAATTATTTTTTTTCAGTGGCTAAAAGGTAAAATGTGAGAAAAATGGTAACGCTTTAAATACACGAACATGGTCTGCTGACCCAAAAGTCGCGTGCTCTCATTTATTCTGATTTATGACCTTCAAAACTTTCAATAATTCCCGGACTAACCTTTGGAGGACATTGGCGATTCTATCTTTCGAAAGAGAATGTAAAACATCATAAAGTTTTCAAATTTCGCTAGAACCTAGCCTAAAATAGAATACCCTAGCTGTGCCAGGCCTAACCTAGCCTAGTATACGGTAGCCTACTTTATCCTACCTTAGCTTAGTATAGTCTAGCCTATCGTATACTAGTATATCCTAGCCTAGCTTAGTAGACCCTAGTCTAACCTAGCATATTACAGTATAGCCTTGCTGCCTAGCGTATCATCGCCTTGTGTAGCCTAGCCTAGCCAGGTATAGCTTAGCATTGCATGCCAGAGCCTAGCCTAGCGTCGCCTAGAGTGGCCTAGCCTAGTATAACCAAGCTAGAATAGGCTAAGTACTATAGCCTAGCCAATCCATCCTTGCATATGATAGCCTAGCCTAGCTTGGTATATCTTAGACTAGCATAACCATACCTAACTAAATATAGACAAGCGTATCATATTATAACCTAGCTTTTTATATCCTAGACTAGTATAGCATACCATACCTTAGACTAGAATAACCTTGCATAGCTTAACTTATTGTAGCCTAACATAGCCCTCCCTAGTCTATTATACTTTAGCCTAGCCTAGTATAGCATAGTATAGTATAGCCCTGTCTAGCCTAGTGTAGCTTAACTTAGCCTAGCATAGTATAACTTAACCTAGCATTAACTATCCTAGACAAGTATAGCCTATACTATCTAATTATACCCTAGTCAAGCATAGCTTAGTATTTCTAGCCTAAAATACTATATGCTATCTTAGCATCGCATTTTATAGCCTAAATTAGCACAGTATATCTTACCCTTGTACATTATATCTTAGCATAGCTTAGTATAGTATAGCCTATTCCAGGCTTGCCTAGCAGAGTATACCATATTATAGCCTAGTCTCGACTAGCAGAGTATCGGGCGAATAGTTATCATGTTATTGGCCAAACAAAATAATTGCCGAGCTAACCTTGGGAAGACTTTGGCAATTATATCATTCGAAAGAGAATGTAAAAAACATAAGGGTTTCAGATTTCGCTAGAATTGGCCGAATAGTTATGATGTTATTGCCAAAACAAAATAATTTTCGGTCTAACCTTGGAAGGAGTTTGGCAATTATATCATTCAAAAGAAAAGGTAAAACACCTAAGGGTTTCAAATTTCGCTAGAATCGGCCGAATAGTTATTATGTTATTGCCAAAACAAAGTAATTCCCGGGCTAACCTTGGGAGGATTTTTGCAATTATAGCATTCTAAAGAGAATGTAAAACAACATAATGTTTTCAATTTTCGTTAGAACCTAGCCTAAAATAGAATAGCCTAGCTGTACCGGGCCTAACCTAGCCTAGCTTAGTAGAATCTAGCTAGACTAGTATAACCTACTTTATCCTACCTTAGTTTAGTATAGCCTAGCCTATCGTATCCTAGTATATCCTAGCCTAACTTAGTAGACCCTATTCTAACCTAGCATATTATAGTATAGCCTTGCTTAGCCTTGCCTAGCGTATCATCGTCTAATGTAGCTTAGCCTAACCAGGTATGGGTTAGCATTGCATGCCAGAGCCTAGCCTAGTATAGCCAAGCTAGAACAAGATACTATAGCCTAGCCTAGCATAATATAGGCTATTTTGGTATAGCCTATACTAGCATAACCATACATAACATAATATAGACAAGCATATCGTAGTACAGCCTAGACTAGAATAACCTTGCATAGCTTAGCCTATTATAGCCTTGGTTAGCTAGCCTATCGTAGCCTAACATAGCCCTCCCTAACCTATTATACTTTAGCCTAGCCTAGCATAGTATAACCCTGTCTAGCCTAACCTTAACTATCCTAGACAAATATAGCCTATACTATCATATTATACCTTAGTCCAGCATATCTTAATATTGTCTAGCCTAACATACTATATGCTATCCTAGCATAACATTTTATAGCCTAAATTAACATAGTATATCTTAACCTTGTACATTATATCTTAGCATAGTATAGCATAGCCTATTCTACGCTTGCCTTGCATAGTATACTATAATATAGCCTAGTCTAGTCTAGCAGAATATCGGCCGAATAGTTATGATGTTATTGCCAAAACAAAATAATTCCCGGGCTAACCTTGGGAAGACTTTGACAATTATATCAGTCGAAAGAAAATGTAAAACACCCAAGGGTTTCAAATTTCACTAGAATCGGCCGAATAGTTATGATGTTATTACAAAACAAAAAAAAAAGCAAAGCGGGGACCGACCATAGTGAGATGCACAGTCGCTTGCGACTAGAATCGCACGAGACCAAAAAACAGCCGTAAGGACGGTTTTTCAAACTCTAAATCAACTCTTAGAAATAACTTTAATAAAAGCTTTGAATTTTTCCCAAACCAGCCCTGCGCTCAAATTTTTCGATCTATAAATAAGCCCTTAGAAAGAACATGAATAAAAACAATTATTATTATTGGTCAATTTGTACATGCGAACTAAGATAAAAAAAAAATATTATTATCAACTCATCCTAAAAATCCTGCTCTTAAAATATAGTGTTAGGGATTAAGCAGGATAATAAAAAAGTACCAGAAACACCATCACCAGAAACAATGCTGCTTCATTGTCTCGAGTTTATTTATTTGAGGAGCTGTTGGAGACAACGCTACTCGCCGGTCGTCACCAGCTTGCATGCTGTTCCAAGCCTTTGTCGGCTAGGAACGGCTTCACATATGTAGATATCCGGTGAGAAAAGGAACGAGTACTTTTATAGATGCTTCAGATCTTCTTCCACTGGGACATCATAATTCATTTGAGACATATCTGTGGTAAATGGTCTTAATATTCATCTTTCTGTAGGAATCGTGTCTGCCCAAAAGAAAAGTATCCTGAATATTCAAGTGATTCTTCAAGATTTTCAAATGTGCAGTGATGCGGTAACACACCAGGTTCTTCATTGATGACCTCAGCCAATCACGAGCATTATATAAGTAAATATTTGAGAATTATTATTACTTTATTTTGGGATTGGTGTATTTACCTGCAGCCATGGAATATTTTATCTCCTCAAGAGGTAAATTTACCCCTGGTTGAGAATCCCCGGATGAGTTTAAGCCTTACACTAATTTCAATAAAGAGAATCAATAAATATTTCGGCCTGAGGTTGGAGTACTTAAACTGGAAAGATAAATCACTCAAATGTCAAACGTAAACAATAAAACTAAATTAAAAGCAATAGAATATGAAGCAAAGGAACTCTCTTTAATATAATAAGGAATTGATTTAGTAAAGGAATTTCCTATAATTAAAAAAATACAAGAAATAGTTTGAAGGGCGAGAGAATAAGTGGACAAATATAATAACATAAACACTGGATAAATATATTATCTGGGGTCAAAAGAATTACGAAATTTGAAATTGTATTGATGAATCCCTAAGATAAAATGATAGGAATTTAGCGAATAACTGCTACGAGATAGGGGCTACGTTTCGAAAGAAACTATGTATTTTACAGTGATATTTATTTAAAATAAAAAGGTTAAGATGATCGCCCACCTCCTGCAGACTGATTTGTGATGCAATCATGATTTTGGCCAGAAATAAAATCTCACTTGTATGAAGATTTGTGTATTTCAGAAGCAGGAATTATCTAAACAGTTTTGACAATGTTAAATATTATTACTTTTTTAATTTAATAACTAAAGTAAGGAAAGAAGAAATGGATTAAAGCAACAAGTTGTGAAACTAACAAAGCTATAAAAAATCATTTACAAGGCGATTAATCATGGGAATCGACTGTAAACGAAGCGATTCCCATAATAATTTAGTATTTAAAAAAAAGTAGTAAAAATAAGCAACTAAAAATATAAGAGTATTTATTTTATTTTAATTATTTATAGCCCTTTTTGCCCTGTAAGCTTTATCTGGCAGTACGTGATTAAATAGATGAAGGATGATAGTATAACCCTGTCTAGCCTAACCTTAACTATCCTAGACAAATATAGCCTATACTATCTTATTATACCTTAGTCCAGCATATCTTAATATTGTCTAGCCTAACATACTATATGCTATCCTAGCATAACATTTTATAGCCTAAATTAACATAGTATATCTTAACCTTGTACATTATATCTTAGCATAGTATAGCATAGCCTATTCTACGCTTGCCTTGCATAGTATACTATATTATAGCCTAGTCTAGTCTAGCAGAATATCGGCCGAATAGTTATGATGTTATTGCCAAAACAAAATAATTCCCGGGCTAACCTTGGGAAGACTTTGACAATTATATCAGTCGAAAGAAAATGTAAAACACCCAAGGGTTTCAAATTTCACTAGAATCGGCCGAATAGTTATGATGTTATTACAAAACAAAAAAAAAAGCAAAGCGGGGACCGACCATAGTGAGATGTACAGTCGCTTGCGACTAGAATCGCACGAGACCAAAAAACAGCCGTAAGGACGGTTTTTCAAACTCTAAATCAACTCTTAGAAATAACTTTAATAAAAGCTTTGAATTTTTCCCAAACCAGCCCTGCGCTCAAATTTTTCGATCTATAAATAAGCCCTTAGAAAGAACATGAATAAAAACAATTATTATTATTGGTCAATTTGTACATGCGAACTAAGATAAAAAAAAAATATTATTATCAACTCATCCTAAAAATCCTGCTCTTAAAATATAGTGTTAGGGATTAAGCAGGATAATAAAAAAGTACCAGAAACACCATCACCAGAAACAATGCTGCTTCATTGTCTCGAGTTTATTTATTTGAGGAGCTGTTGGAGACAACGCTACTCGCCGGTCGTCACCAGCTTGCATGCTGTTCCAAGCCTTTGTCGGCTAGGAACGGCTTCACATATGTAGATATCCGGTGAGAAAAGGAACGAGTACTTTTATAGATGCTTCAGATCTTCTTCCACTGGGACATCATAATTCATTTGAGACATATCTGTGGTAAATGGTCTTAATATTCATCTTTCTGTAGGAATCGTGTCTGCCCAAAAGAAAAGTATCCTGAATATTCAAGTGATTCTTCAAGATTTTCAAATGTGCAGTGATGCGGTAACACACCAGGTTCTTCATTGATGACCTCAGCCAATCACGAGCATTATATAAGTAAATATTTGAGAATTATTATTACTTTATTTTGGGATAGGTGTATTTACCTGCAGCCATGGAATATTTTATCTCCTCAAGAGGTAAATTTACCCCTGGTTGAGAATCCCCGGATGAGTTTAAGCCTTACACTAATTTCAATAAAGAGAATCAATAAATATTTCGGCCTGAGGTTGGAGTACTTAAACTGGAAAGATAAATCACTCAAATGTCAAACGTAAACAATAAAACTAAATTAAAAGCAATAGAATATGAAGCAAAGGAACTCTCTTTAATATAATAAGGAATTGATTTAGTAAAGGAATTTCCTATAATTAAAAAAATACAAGAAATAGTTTGAAGGGCGAGAGAATAAGTGGACAAATATAATAACATAAACACTGGATAAATATATTATCTGGGGTCAAAAGAATTACGAAATTTGAAATTGTATTGATGAATCCCTAAGATAAAATGATAGGAATTTAGCGAATAACTGCTACGAGATAGGGGCTACGTTTCGAAAGAAACTATGTATTTTACAGTGATATTTATTTAAAATAAAAAGGTTAAGATGATCGCCCACCTCCTGCAGACTGATTTGTGATGCAATCATGATTTTGGCCAGAAATAAAATCTCACTTGTATGAAGATTTGTGTATTTCAGAAGCAGGAATTATCTAAACGGTTTTGACAATGTTAAATATTATTACTTTTTTAATTTAATAACTAAAGTAAGGAAAGAAGAAATGGATTAAAGCAACAAGTTGTGAAACTAACAAAGCTATAAAAAATCATTTACAAGGCGATTAATCATGGGAATCGACTGTAAACGAAGCGATTCCCATAATAATTTAGTATTTAAAAAAAAGTAGTAAAAATAAGCAACTAAAAATATAAGAGTATTTATTTTATTTTAATTATTTATAGCCCTTTTTGCCCTGTAAGCTTTATCTGGCAGTACGTGATTAAATAGATGAAGGATGATAGTATAACCCTGTCTAGCCTAACCTTAACTATCCTAGACAAATATAGCCTATACTATCTTATTATACCTTAGTCCAGCATATCTTAATATTGTCTAGCCTAACATACTATATGCTATCCTAGCATAACATTTTATAGCCTAAATTAACATAGTATATCTTAACCTTGTACATTATATCTTAGCATAGTATAGCATAGCCTATTCTACGCTTGCCTTGCATAGTATACTATATTATAGCCTAGTCTAGTCTAGCAGAATATCGGCCGAATAGTTATGATGTTATTGCCAAAACAAAATAATTCCCGGGCTAACCTTGGGAAGACTTTGACAATTATATCAGTCGAAAGAAAATGTAAAACACCCAAGGGTTTCAAATTTCACTAGAATCGGCCGAATAGTTATGATGTTATTACAAAACAAAAAAAAAAAGCAAAGCGGGGACCGACCATAGTGAGATGTACAGTCGCTTGCGACTAGAATCGCACGAGACCAAAAAACAGCCGTAAGGACGGTTTTTCAAACTCTAAATCAACTCTTAGAAATAACTTTAATAAAAGCTTTGAATTTTTCCCAAACCAGCCCTGCGCTCAAATTTTTCGATCTATAAATAAGCCCTTAGAAAGAACATGAATAAAAACAATTATTATTATTGGTCAATTTGTACATGCGAACTAAGATAAAAAAAAAATATTATTATCAACTCATCCTAAAAATCCTGCTCTTAAAATATAGTGTTAGGGATTAAGCAGGATAATAAAAAAGTACCAGAAACACCATCACCAGAAACAATGCTGCTTCATTGTCTCGGAGTTTATTTATTTGAGGAGCTGTTGGAGACAACGCTACTCGCCGGTCGTCACCAGCTTGCATGCTGTTCCAAGCCTTTGTCGGCTAGGAACGGCTTCACATATGTAGATATCCGGTGAGAAAAGGAACGAGTACTTTTATAGATGCTTCAGATCTTCTTCCACTGGGACATCATAATTCATTTGAGACATATCTGTGGTAAATGGTCTTAATATTCATCTTTCTGTAGGAATCGTGTCTGCCCAAAAGAAAAGTATCCTGAATATTCAAGTGATTCTTCAAGATTTTCAAATGTGCAGTGATGCGGTAACACACCAGGTTCTTCATTGATGACCTCAGCCAATCACGAGCATTATATAAGTAAATATTTGAGAATTATTATTACTTTATTTTGGGATTGGTGTATTTACCTGCAGCCATGGAATATTTTATCTCCTCAAGAGGTAAATTTACCCCTGGTTGAGAATCCCCGGATGAGTTTAAGCCTTACACTAATTTCAATAAAGAGAATCAATAAATATTTCGGCCTGAGGTTGGAGTACTTAAACTGGAAAGATAAATCACTCAAATGTCAAACGTAAACAATAAAACTAAATTAAAAGCAATAGAATATGAAGCAAAGGAACTCTCTTTAATATAATAAGGAATTGATTTAGTAAAGGAATTTCCTATAATTAAAAAAATACAAGAAATAGTTTGAAGGGCGAGAGAATAAGTGGACAAATATAATAACATAAACACTGGATAAATATATTATCTGGGGTCAAAAGAATTACGAAATTTGAAATTGTATTGATGAATCCCTAAGATAAAATGATAGGAATTTAGCGAATAACTGCTACGAGATAGGGGCTACGTTTCGAAAGAAACTATGTATTTTACAGTGATATTTATTTAAAATAAAAAGGTTAAGATGATCGCCCACCTCCTGCAGACTGATTTGTGATGCAATCATGATTTTGGCCAGAAATAAAATCTCACTTGTATGAAGATTTGTGTATTTCAGAAGCAGGAATTATCTAAACGGTTTTGACAATGTTAAATATTATTACTTTTTTAATTTAATAACTAAAGTAAGGAAAGAAGAAATGGATTAAAGCAACAAGTTGTGAAACTAACAAAGCTATAAAAAATCATTTACAAGGCGATTAATCATGGGAATCGACTGTAAACGAAGCGATTCTCATAATAATTTAGTATTTAAAAAAAAGTAGTAAAAATAAGCAACTAAAAATATAAGAGTATTTATTTTATTTTAATTATTTATAGCCCTTTTTGCCCTGTAAGCTTTATCTGGCAGTACGTGATTAAATAGATGAAGGATGATAAGTTGAATTAAAAAAAATCGCCAGTATTTAGTAGATAAAAAACACGTTTACCTATGTTTAGATCAGTGGTTTTCAACCTTTTTATGATAGTGGCTCCATAATTGCCAACTATAAGCAGCCGTGAATAGCAATATAAAATAATATGCAGAAGAACTTCACAATAGCTTGAGTTTATTTCAAGATATAAAAAACAAACTTTAGTAAAATCAGTTTATTACATTACATAACTAGTTTCGGTATCTACTACCATCTCTAACTGTACAATGAGAAAACTTGACACAAATGCTTTATATAGGAGCAGATGGGGGAAGGGTCACAAGGGGGGAGGGAGACAAAAGAAGAGATAGGCTACGGAACGGGTAAATTTGTAATGATTTTCGAAGTAAGTTTTGGGCTGAGAGAATTTTTGAATGACTTTGTTAACTTTAAAAGAGCCCTCAGACATATTGTAATTGGGAATTTGTTTAATCAATATTGATTCAATTATACGTCTTTTGAAATAATTATCGGACTTATAGACTGCTTTTGCATTATTATAATCAATATAGTGATCACAATTACTCGTTTGGTTGAACGAAGTACAAGATAGGCTTCCTCTTCTTATATCCCCACCTATGAGCATATATGCGCTTAAAAACTCCCCATTTTCCCCTAAATAAGATTTATTGCAATTGTTGCATGGAATAAGATACAATCCAGACTTGGTTACAAGGTTTGTTTTTTTAAAAAGCACTTTCTATAGTGTGTTTATATTTCAACCCTATCTTAATATTGGTATTTGTGGCGAAGTGTTTTAGTTTGGAAACTTGTGGGAAAAAAGATATACCTAATCAATGTTTTAGTGGAAGCGTTACTCGTGTTATTAGAACAATAATAAATCTGTCTGGTTTGGAATGACATGATTCAACGAACCATAAGGGATACATTAAACTAATAAATGTACAACTAATGAAACTAAGTTCGTCTTGGAGAAGGCGCTGGCTGCAAATGCGATAAGCTCTTAAGATTTGTGATAAGACGACGGATTTCTTAACTGATTTATCATGGAGTGAATAATAATGTATGTACGAATTTCAATTTGGGGGTTTGCGATACTGAGTGTATTATCGAGCCGTTTTGTATCGTGGAAAGGCAGCGAATTATCCGATTCCCAATCGGCCTTGAATTTAATAGTGGGATGCAAGTTGTTGAAGTTTGTAAAGTTCTGAAAGTTTTCAAGTTTACTATAGGGCCAGCAAGACAATGTATCATAAACGTATCTCAGGTAATAGTTCTTTTTCGAAATTTTCTGCAAATGAAAATATTATCAGTTACACATAAACATACAAGGTTAATAATTTTCGCACACGGGAGAGGCAAATCCTTATCTATTTTAGAGAGGTAGGCCTAAAGGACAATGAGAGAGCTTCCTCGACTGGTACTTTTGTGAATAGGGCATTAATTAATGTCGAAACTTATCATTTGCTGGATAAATCTAACTTCGTGACCTTTTCATCGAAATCACCCGAATGGATTAAATGAGATTTGGATATTAATTAAAACCAAGTTGAATAGACTCCTTCAAAATATCCTGACCGCTAATATTTTCAGTGTAATCAATAACATTAAGTCTAATTCATTATATTTTCGGAAATAAATAAATCTTGCAAGTACTAGATGGACATACCACATAGCACCTGTTGTCTCATCCAAACAAATAGAAAACATTCCTGGCGACTCATTAATTCGTTTAGTGATTAATTATCTGATCTTTATTCTTAAAGTCTTCAATTTATTAAAAATCTGAGCATTTTAATAAAGCTTCTTTTAAATAATTAGCATCAAAAAGTAGCTTTCGGTGTTGAGTAATACTGGATGATAACTGAAAACTAGCTGCTAAAATATTGTAGTTTGGTTTAAACAATTCTTTTAAAATTAATGTAGTTGCTTTAAATAACAGAAACTGAAAGATAGCAAGAAAAACAGCGAAACCCCCAAAATTTCAAAAATATCATCAGTTGAAAGCGGTTTCATGTTCTTCTTTTTTTTAATTTATGGCTATTTTATTATTCAAAAGGGAATATCTAATTATTGAAATATTTCTTTAGAAGAATCTTAATAAAATGACTTTTAAAGGGCAAAAAATTAACTTTAAATACATCAGTAAAATTACAAAGATTGGACTTGTCTTTTCACGTTTGTTTCAAATTTCTTCGTCCATCATACAAATGACCAAGTTTATTTTTGCTGTCTGAACGAAACGTTATGAGTGTCAGAAAGTCAAATTACACAAAATAATTTGCAGTTATGCCTCAACTTCCTTAATTTTGAAAATACAAAACATTGAAGAAAACTTTAAAATTAACGATAATATTTTAATAGAATTAAAAAGGTTAGTGGTAAAAGTCAGTTCCGGACCCGCAGGTCACTGCTTCCTCTCCGTCCTTGATCTACATGGTGTCGCTTCAAAAAGACTGAGATCAAATTCGGCACTTTCGCTGCCCGGGGCATTGCCGTATTTGAATATTATTGAACAACTGCCGACAGTTCTAAGGATGAGACCGAGAAGCAGATTGCCCCCTTCAACATCTCTGGACGTACATAGGTATCCTGAGAGAAGAGTGGGCCAACAATCCACTGGTGAATATTCGAAAAGTATATTCATTTATTTCAAGATGATAGAGGCTTAATTAAAGTCAAAGGATGGCACAACGGCCTATTAATAAAGATAAGTATAGAGCTTATTCCTTTGAGGTTCAAATATTTTAACCAGTTTTTGTATTCAGCATATTGTAAGGGTGGATAAACACGTTCGGAAAATAAAATAATTTTGATGACGAAACTACATAAAATAATCTTCCTATTTTTTGCGAGTGGATATCATTATTTAACTCGCCTGCTATGTATAGTCAATGTTTGAAATGCGATTTGAATAATACTCTGGATTTTCCAGAGGCATATTACACAAATTTGCTTCAATACAACGACAAGGCTTCCTTATATTCTTTAAGTTAGTTATCCACAAAATACTAGTTTTCTTTCTTTTATAATTCTAAGTTCTTGAAGGTAGACTTTTTTATCGTCGTTTTATTTTTAGGAAATCAACGCATTTCGGATGGTGTGGGGCCAGGTAATAAATATGTAATCAACTTGTATTGTCAATATATAACATAATTAAAAGGATGAAAAAAGCCACAAGGGCCTATCAGAGGTTATCCTAGTCAACCAGAACCCATAAACTACATCTATAAGATCGTGTCTGAACTACTTACAAATTAATTACCCTCATGGCTTGTCAAAAACTAAATCATACAGCTACTGCTGAAAAAGACATCACCATAAAAGCTTGTAAAAAAAAAACTATATCCTGCAATACACATATCGATAATATAGTATATACACAATTGAAATTACAATATGTAATTAGCCCCAATGCAACTTAAAAACCATCTTAACTTACCCTCCCCGTATACTCATCTAACCTTCACTGAAAACATTTAAATTTAGACTACGTATTGTGTCCTGTGGTAAACTATTCCAGTAATTTCCTACTTTGTTGGTTAAAAAACTACTTTCTCACATCCAACCAACATTTGTTTCTTAATTTTCAAGTGGTGGCCCGTAGTCCTATTAGTACCTTCCAACTCAAAAAAATTGCTAAAATCCAACTTATCTACCCCTAAAAAAATTATAAAAAGCTCAATCCTAACCCCTCTCACACATCTTTCAAATAAGAACATCTTTAGCACCAACAACCTATCTAAATATTCAAGGTGCTCCGGGGAAGGTATCATCTTTATTGCCCTCCTTTGCACTGACTCTAACAGGTTGATATGATGTCTAAAGTGTGGGGACCATGCTTGTATACAGTACTCTAAATGTGGCCTGGCATACAGGTTGTAGAGTTTAAGTATAACCTCTTTACTTTTATAATTAACATTCCTCTTAATGAAACCCAACACTCTATTTGCTTTATTTTTACCCACAATACATTGCTTAGAACACCTCAGTAACCTATCTATTACTACTGATAAGTCCTTATTATCCTCTACACCTTCCAGCCAATGTCCATCCATTTCAGCGCTAAATTCTCTATTATCGATTCCCATGTGAATAACTTTACATTTTTTAGGGTTAAAACTTATCTGCCACTTTTGTGCCCAGCCTAATAACTTATTTAAATCACTCTGCACTTTAAAGTTAGGTTCAACTTCATTTGCTATAGTTGCCAATTTAGTGTCATCAGCGAAAATTGACACTACTATTTACACCCTACCCAAGATCATTTATATAAACACGGAATAATAATAGGCCTAGAACTGATCCCTGTGGTACGCCACTAATAACGTTCCTTCACTGTTAGTTCACCCCATTCAGTAACACCCTGTTTCCTGTCTTTCAGCCATTCAGTAACACCGTTTCCTGTCTTTCAGCCATTCAGTTATCCATTTCAAACTTGAATTAAATACAAATGGTGACCAGACAAACAATATTCCCATGTATCTGGAACATCTAGAAAAATGAAAAATAAACAAAAAATAGTTAAAAATAAAGTAGGTGAAATAATCCAAACTGAAAAGACTGATTACTCAACATTTGCTTGGTAAATTTAGCCTAGATTTAAGGCAAATAACTTTATTTGTAGTCAATTATATAAAATATAATTTAAATAAAATTTTGCAAAAATTCCTTTTAGTAAAAAAATAAAATTAAGTACTAATTTTACAAGACTTCTCTTAATGTGGAAATAAATGAGGTTAGATTTAAGCAAAACATCAAATGTACCATTAAAATATCTTTTTTTTTACTTTTACTTAGCTATCCTTACTTAACCTAACGAAACAAATCTATTTTTCTATAATTTATCAAGCAAGAAACCTACCTTTAATTTGCTAGGAAGTAACTATGCAATAATAGCTTAAAAAAAACTATCCATCCTTTCATTAGGTGGAAAGTCATGAATAAATAAATATCTGGTAGAATATTTATTATAATGTCCTTCTTAATGCCTAGGCGCAGTACCCAAGATTTGACATTCTTCAACAATCTCTAAATATTTTGAGTGATAACTGTTAAATGATTATACTTAATATCGTTTAATGAATCGTAAGCCTTCCACTCGTTGCTTGTAAATATTGAACCGGGCAAAATGCACTGTTGTGCCCTGCCAAAACAAATTATTTTTCGATTTTTGTTCAAGACCTCCAAATGCCTAAGCTCCTGTAACTTCCTTACCTCTATTATATTTAGCTTTGCCAAACTTGCTTTCATCTATCTTGACAATAATCCCATTTCTACCAATCTTGGGTTGGTTTCTAAGCTAAAATTTACAAACTACGAACACTTTGACTTCCAGTCGACAACTTAGTGTGAACCAATATCTAATTGTGTTTGACATAATAAAAAATAATTACTTTTATTATGCATAAAATTCCGCTATCAAGGAGAGCATCATGTGACTTGCTTTTCGGTCGTCTTTTGTTTTTGTTGATGATGTCACTTTGTTTATTTTTTAAGCCTTTTTTTTCTTCAATTTAAAAAAAAACAGTTTGTAAAACAATGGGGAGGCTTCGCCCAACCTTTTTAGTGGGGGCTTTGTCCCCTCACACTCTCGTTTTTGTTTTTTTTAATCAACTCGTTGTATAGGCAACTCGAAAATAAAAAAATTGGAACATCATGTTTGAACGTAGAGTATATTCGCATGGCATGATGATTTATTAAGTTATTAAAATATTAAATTACATTTAGGACATAAATCTAAATTTGCAAAGATATCAGATTTAAAGAATGAACAAAAATGTCATTTGGATAAGTATGCTTGGTCAATATTGTGGTTTCTCGTTGTGACCTGTATCAAATAAAATCCTTCATTAGAAAAAATATATATATTTTCTTAAACATTCAGTTAACAAACAACAATAATAAATTTTAAAAATGATTCAAATTATTACTAATGGTTTGAATTTTGTACTTTTAGCGTTTATTTTAGGACAAGAAATTTCTTAAAAATTTTGTTTATTTTGAAAAAAACATGATTTCAATTTTTTTATGACTACATATGTAGTCATTGTGATATTGCGCATTAAATCTTATTGTGCGCAGTCTGTAGCCTATATCGCATGCCTAGTTTTTCATTGACAAAGACAAATTTTAATTTCTTTTTAAAAATGTATTCACTTAAAAATGTGCATGCCAAATTCTATTATATATATATATATATATATATATATATATATATATATATATATATATATATATATATATATATATATATATATGTATATATATATATATATATATATATATATATATATAAAGGATGTTCCATTAAGACGGATCGAAGTTAGCAGTAAATAAAAGAGTGTTATTGGTGAAAATTTATTGATTTCACTATTGGATCATGTTATTTGAGTCATGGCAATTATGTGTGACAAATAATATCGCCTAAACGTCCACCAAGGCTTCAGCGGCACACCTCAAGACCTTGAAGCCCGCTTGAAAGTGCCAGGCGAGGGAGAGGAGCATATGCCAGGAGGCAGCCCATTCCACAGATTAGGGGCAACTACAGAGACGACACGATCACCCAATGCAGCAGAGAAATCGAAAGTAGGAGGGCGTTTCCCGAGGCGACGGGTCTTATGTTGTCTGGACACAGCCAATGAGGAGGATAGGTAAAGGGAGGGCGAGGTTTAGGATTCTCAATGTGAGAATGAGGACTTAAAATGTAATTCGAATTTAATGGCAGCCAGAGCAGTTCCAGAGCTGGGGTGTAGCACGAGAGAACTGGCCTCGTGGGAGGAGAACTCGCACCGCAAAGTTCTGGACAAGTTGAAGGGGTCGAAGTGTAGTGTTGGGGGATCTATTGAGAAGGCAGTTACAGCAATCAAGGCGGAGGTAACAAAGGCATGGGTGGCTATCCCGAAACCTGCTATGGTCAAGGCGGGACCGCTTACGACTGAGGTTACCGGAGAAAGCAAAGAGATGATTTGCTCATATTGGCAACATGCGATTTGAAATCGAGTTGACTGCCAAAGAAAACACCCAGGTTCTAACGTTATCAGAGAACGGAATCGGGGAAGCCACTTAGATTGAGAGGGAAGGGTGCTACATGTTTACAGTGACAGACATCTGCTGAGTTATCCATCAAAATAACCTCAGTTTTGTCATGGTTAATTTTGTGGAAGTTGTGCGATAGCCATTCAGTAATCGTGTCGCATAGGGATAAAAGATTAGTGACGGTCACGGCGAACGCGTTTGGGAAGGAGGATAGAAATATGTGCCTGTGATCAGCATAGAAATAGAAGGATGGAGCTAGGCGATGCAGAAGAAGGCCAAGGGGAAGGAACTAGATACGAAAAAAGGGCAGGCCAAGA
This sequence comes from Ceratothoa steindachneri, assembly GCA_963969495.1. Lineage (NCBI taxonomy): Eukaryota > Metazoa > Arthropoda > Malacostraca > Isopoda > Cymothoidae > Ceratothoa > Ceratothoa steindachneri. The sequence goes on from OZ018318.1 coordinate 65,012,593, forward strand.
AAGGTCCCTGAGGAACACTATAGGACAGGGCCGGTGGCCGAGAGATCTCACCCCCGATGCGGACAGAATAAGTAAGAGATGACAGATACAGATACGAGCGTAACCACTTTAAAGCAGTTCCACAGACACACAAGCAGGGTTGGCAAAAAACCCAAAATTTTGAAAAAGCCCAATAAAACCCGGGTTTTATCCTGGGTTTTTCAAATCTTGGGTTTTTTAAAAAAACAAATGCTACGAGCATTAGAATAACAGAAAAAAATAGCTATCTCTATTTTTATATAATATTAATAATTACTTAGTTTAATAATTATATTATAGTAAGGAAAGATCACAGTAACAGATCACTGATCGAGAATTGTGGGTACCAATGATAGCCATAACCTGTAAAAGGAGAGATGAATTATTATGAGTCAGTATCAGAGATATAATCTTAAATTCATACATATTTGTTGAAATTATAAACATAAATATGAATTTTGAATAAAATAACAATAAATAGCATTCATTTCTTGAAAAAAAAGTGGAATTTTGACGAAAAAAAACAACCAAACCCGGGGTTTTTAAAATTTTACTTGAAAAAGCAAAAAAAAAAAAAAAACAGGTTTTTTTAATTTGCCCACCCTGCACACAAGGAAGTTAGAAACACGGTGGTTTTTTTTTTTAAGAGCTCATCTGGCGACTGCCTACTTGGGCATTAGTCGCCATATTCAACATTGCCTAAAATTAGGCATATTTAAAAGAGGATGCTGAAAAAAAATAATTAAACCATCAATAAAAATAAAACAAAGAAAAAAGGTAATAAGCAGGAAGCAAGCTCCGGCGTCGGAGGGAGGTCAGCCTCCCCCCCGGCGCAGGAACATGCGACCTACTAAAAAAAGAAATAACAACAACAAAACCCCCCAAATATTTAAATAAAGGGGAAGAAGGCTGGCCTCCTCCAAAAAGTCTAAAAGTCCACAGGTCGGTGTGCAAGAACTCGTCCCGAGTACAAGGGACAGGCTGTAGCGACCCCGCCCATCCCGGTACCGGGACAGGTAACATGCGCGGAGATCCCCAGCCTGGGACATTCAACAAGAATGTGCCGAACAGTCTGGGGGACAACGCAGTCTTCACAGTAGGGCGCAGGCGAGCGCTCCATCAAATGGCGGTGCGTCCCGCGAGTGTGTCCAATTCTGAGAAGACAGAAAGCAACCTGAAGCCTTCGCGGCATTGGAGGGTAGGTCCATGGGAACAGTCGCAGCGCAATGGTACGCAACTTTACGTTCCCTTCGACCGTCTCCCATCTTCTTTGACAAGTAGCCCGAAGAACTGCCCGTATTCCTGTCATGTAGTCGGTGTGAGGAAGAGTGAAATGCTGGTCCGGTCGCAGAGTCCTCGCGGGCTCTTTGGCGCCCTTATCGGCGCGCTCTCATTCCCCGCAATTCCTAAATGTCCAGGAACCCAGCAGAAGATAATCTCGACATCCGCCTGGCTTGCCAAAACCATGATATCACGGATATCGCGAACCAGAGGGTGCGGAGATTCCAATGCCCCGAGAGCACTCAGGGCACTTTGTGAGTCACTATAGATCATAATCCGGTCTCCGAACCGGGCACGTCGCGTAATCTCCCGTACCGAGTGGTGTATTGCCACCAGCCCGGCCGTGAAGACAGACGCAGCGCCTGGCAGAGCCCCGCTGACTTCAAACAGAGGGGATACGGCGTGGAAGCCAAACCCCTCTTGGGACTTGGAGCCATCCGTATACACTGGCAAGATTCCAGCGTGACAAGAGGTGTGCTCCAAAAAGGTCGAACGCAATACTCTCGGCGCTGTACAAGCTTTGGGAGCAGAGGCGTGGCGACAAATAGCCAAATGTGGTACCCTCCAGGGTGGCCTCCTGGGCAGAACCAGGGGCGCCACCACCCGAGAGCTATACCTAGCTCTCGAAGGAGTTTCCTGGCCCTAAACTCAAAGGGCTTAGGGTATGACTGGCGTCTCTCGGCGGCATAGGCACCGTCGAAATCAGCTGCGGATGCAGTGAGAGCTGTTGGCGATTGATGGAGGCACGGGCTCGCGCGTACAGACGAATAATGCACTATACACGACTTAGAGTGAGTGGCATCTCCCCAGCATCGACCAGTAGGCACTCAATGGGGAAGTGCCGAAGGCACCGGTCGCTAGGCGGATAGAGTCCACCTTCCGCAATACACACTCGGCTGCGGATGCATAAAACTCGCATCCGTAGTAGAGCTTCGAACGAACAAGGAATCGATAAAAAAGTAAGTCAGTAGCCCTATCAGCGCCCCAAGCGCTGAACGTTACGGAACGGAGAATATCCATGGCGCGAGTACAAGAGACCCTAAGGCTGCGAATATGAGCCTCCCAGGTGAGGCGTCGGTCAAATACAAGACCAAGGAAACGGTGAGTTTCAACCACTTCTAGGCGTACTCCATTAAGAAACAAGACTGGGTCAGGGTGGAGACGTGGATGGCGGCAGAAGTGCACCACTTTAGTCTTGGCCAAAGAAAACCGAAACCTGTGTGCTTCGGCATAGCGAGAGACGCGGTTCAATGCCTGTTAGAGTCAACGCTCCAGAGTTGGCATCTGGGCCGCGCCAAAAGAGATCGAAAGGTCGTCCACGTAGAGCGTAGCGAGAACATCTTCCGGCAGCACCGAGGTGATGCCGTTGATGCTTAGGGCAAAGAGTGTGACACTGAGGACACTTCCCTGCTCCATTTGGCCGGAGAGGGCTCCCCCCACCCGTACGCGGAATCGACGATCTCGCGAAAATTCAGATATTAACATTGGGAGGCGCCCCCATCGTGTGGAGAGTCTCCATGATACCGTATCGCCATGCGGTATCATAGGCCTTTTCCAGATCGAAAAACATCGTGGCGTAGTGCTGTCTATGAAGGAAGGCCTCGCAGACGGTATTTTCCAGTCGGAGCAGAGCATCCGACGTGGAGTGGAACTTGCGGAAGCCGCACTGTGCAGAAGCAAGATGGCCTTCGCTGTCCAGAAAAAAAGGCTAATCTAATATTTAGCAATTTCTCCATCAACTTGCACACGCAAGAGGTTAGGGAGATTAGGCAGAAACCGGCCGGAGTAGAGTGATCTCTCCCCGGTTTGCGAAAGGCGAGCAAGGTAGCGATTCGACAGGAATCTGGGAGGAGACCCTCCACCCAGATCCTGTTGAACAAATCTAACAGAAAGGCCATGCTTCGCTCACCCAGGTGTTGAAGCATGGCGTACGGGACATCGTCCGGACCATGGGCGGTGTCCGCGCACGAAGCAAGAGCGGAACGCAACTCACTCAGAGTAAACCTGTCGTTGAAAGGTAACTGATAGCCCTCTACCTAGTCCCCCTCCTTTGAAATAAGGGGGTTGGGGCGTTTTAACGGCCTCTCGCACTCATAACTGGGTCTATGCAGTCGTTGAAAAGAATGAATGGGGCGAGGGGGGTTGGTAGGGGGAGGGGGCACAAAGTAAGAAAAAAAATGAATCGAAAAAGATGCTAAAGGAAAGAGATCCTATCCCTATATGTTGAGGTCAGAAGGGTACACTCACAGGACGAGGGCAAACACTCAGGTCTTTTAAAAGTCTGTAAAAAAGTGAAGTTAGGGGAACTGAAATTGTGGGAAACGTGCATAGCCTGGGTAGCCATGACAACTTGAGGCACTGAGGACAGGGAGGACGCACATCTCTCCCGAACCTTCCTCTGTCCCTCAATGACGGGGGTTCTCTTGTAGGGGGAAGGGATTTATGTAGAATGGCCAGTTCTTAAAATAACATTGCCATTTGAATTTAAGTTCAAAGCTCCCTCTTTGTAATAGGGCTTGCAACTGTTGTCATCTGCAACCCTCAGTCTTTGGCCAGCGGAGGATAACTACTGATGAGGCTCTGAGACCCAGAAATCCTGCCTTGAGGCCCAGTCGAGGATGAACTTTGGAGGGTAACCGTTGCCCTAAAGGAACAAATAAAGCACTCGTATCCATTTCCTACTTAGGCGGAGAGACGCATGCAATGCAAGACGCCTTGGGTTTTTTTTTTTGTCTTTTTTATTTTGAGTATTGCTATGGCGACTGGTTGTCCACAAACCTCTTATTCCTATTATAGGTTATTTTGACCGAGGAGGATTCAAATCTATTAAAAAGTGAGGGGTTTGAAATGAGACCCCATCCCTTTCGTGCAGAGCACTTGCAATCAACGACTGGCTGTCGTCCTTTCAACATGAGTAGTTTGCCCACATGAGGGGCAGGGACGTATTTAAGCGTGTCCCACAACTCTCTATACCCTAACAAGCACATTGGTACACATATTCAATAAACCCATTTTATTTTCTTGTCTCCTTCGCTATTTAGTCACAGAGATTTATGCAGATGCGAATCAGTTTACAATTTTTATCCAAGAAGACCTAGTATCAAATTGATCAGGCGCGGCGTCTCGGTGACTAAAGGAGGGAGGTCGAAGTGAACCAGAGTCAAGTGACTTTCAGTATTCAAGCGATAAAACTTTGATAATATCTGCGGGAAATCAACAAAGAGGTTTCGGGAGTACTACACTTTGTACAATGTCGATAGGACTGTTCTTGCTGCACCCTACATCTTTCTCCTACCAAATACAGATGAGACAAGAAACAAAAAGAGGAGACGCGGCGCCGGAGAACTGCAGGGAACATGTGTACATTAAAAAGTAGCAGGAGAAGATCAAGTTGTGAAATGCGATATTTACGTCACAAGTTATTATTGTTCAGAAAGAGCCAGCGCCTTTGCTGTGGTAGCTTCTTCAAGATGGTGTATTAAACGAAAGCACTCGGGAGCTTTGTGTTTTCCATTTTCCCGTAGTTTACTTCTGTACTTACTCTCCGGAACTGTTACATAGGGGCACACATAGAAAGGAAATAATCGCCCATATTTTGATGCAACAACTTTGTTTTTTTATTTTATATATGGAATAAAAGTTGGAAATATAATGTCTGGTAGTAATACTTTGTGGACGTTCTATTGACTGTTTCAAGAGCGGTCGGTCATCATTAATAAATTTTGAACTGATAGCGAGGGAATCTAAGTAGAAGATATTTCAACAATTTTGACCAAAGTCTTGTCCAGTTATACACCTATGTTATGGAAAGGGAAGTCATGCGGTGTCGTATATTTCTGTTTTTCTTCGTTTTTCGCGGGGGAGGGGGTGTCAATATGTAGGTCCATCTTCCATGAACAAGACACTGAGGCGTTAATATTGATAAAGTTCTTCATTCAAAGAAATGCAATTTGTCGAATTAATATGTCCAATACACTCAATCAAATCGTGCACGGTCCCAAACAATCAAACGGGGACAGCAGCTGCTACACCACTGTTTGAATGTTGGTTGTGTGACGTGTCTAAACCAAACTGTTAACAGCGTAAATCTTCTTCTACCCCATGCGCGTCCAGTGTCTGGAAACTAAGCAAACTGGGTAGAAAAGAGGTCAGAAACTTGTTCATATTGCTATCCACTTATCCCCCTTCTTAATACAAGATTATATAGAGTTATGTCAGATAAATAACATTTATTTCCTCCAAACTTTGTTAATCTTCATTGGGAGAAAGATGTTCAAAGTAATCAATCGCCTTTGTTGTCATCTTCTTTGGCCATTTTCTGATACTAAGAATATTCGGAGCTTTTGAAGAATAGCGGCCCTAAGGAAACCAGGGCTCTCTTTTCTTCAAATATGCAAAACTGGAGTCTTTATTCTTCAAATTGGTTAAATTGAAAATAAGCCGATTAAAATTGGTGGCCTGATATCGGGTACCCGCTTCTTCCTGATGACCTTTGATAGGCCCTTGTGGCTTTTGTCATCCGTGAAATTATGTTATGTTATGTTATGTTAAATTATAATAATAGCGTAACTGATCGTAATTTCCTTTGTTTAAGTTAGATCAAAGTTTGTATCTAGGGCGCTGCAAAGAGCCGCTTCGCTCCCTCAACAACGCGAAACAAAGTAAACCAAACTTAATCTAAATGAATGAGTTTGCTTTTTCGGGTTTTAATTTCATATTTTCTCTTTTCAGATCTCTATTGTTTAAGCCTTTCGAATATATTCACTCTATATTGAATAAATTCGACCGAATTTCCGTAGCCAAGGACAGGAATATCGGAGTTTCTATCACCGGACCGAACTTTTGTATATAATCCCCTTGTCTGATACACAATCACGGACCAGCAACGGCCTCAAAATCCACTCGAGGAGAGTCCAAGCAAGAAAAAGAATTAGTTACACGCGATGTTACTCTATTTTTAGTATTTTTTAGACGTCAAAATAATATTTATTGATTCTTAAACACATTGACAGGTTCTTTTCAATGACTTGCGGGCGTCATTGTTATTTTAAAGAGAAAATCAACGAGGGCAGCTCCCGCACAGAGGTTGTAGGCAAAGATCTGCAAAGAAAGTGGGGAATATGGAGGAAGTGAAAAGGTGTGGATGGTAGATAGCCGCAGATACTCCTGTAGACAATGGAACCAGGGGCGGGGGGGGGGGGTGCTTAGAGGATAGCGAAAACATCCTCGAGCAGCATTGAGGTGATACTGTTGATGCTCAGGGCAGAGTGCGACAGTGAGAACACTTCCCTGCGGGACACCCTCTTCCTGTGCCATTGGACCGGAGTGTGTTCCTACCCCAACCCTTGCGCGGAATCTACGACCTCGCAGAAACTCAGAAATAAAGATTGGCGAGACTACCCTCGCACCATTCGTGTGGAGAGTCTCCCTGATACTGTATCGCCATGCGGTATCATAGGCATTATCCAAATCGAAAGACACCACGGTGTAGTGCTGTCTAGGAAGAAAGGACTCGCATACGGCATTTTCCAGTCGAATCAGAGCATCCGACGAGGAGTGGGATTTAAGGAACCCGCACTTGGATGGAAGACAGGTGGCCTTCGCTGTCTTGGAAAAGGGCTAACCTACCTAACATTTACCTTGTCCATAATATGTTGAACAAATCTAACAGAAGGACCATGGTCGCTCAGCTAGGTATCAAAGCATGGCATACGCGACATCGTCCGGACTAGGATCGGTGTCCGCGCACGAAGCGAGAGCGGAACGCGTGTTACTCAGAGTAAACTTGTCGAAGAAGGGTTCTCCGCCTCTGGAGGTAAAATCCAGTCGGCGGCCTTAACAGATATCACGACGTGCATTCAATTCTGGCGGAGCAGTAACCTGGCTATATATAGAATGAGAAAGCGATCGCGAAGCATTCCGCCACGGAGGCGGGGTCCGCATCCTTTTGACTCAATTTCCCGAGGGGGTAGGCGCGTATCACCGCAACGAAATAAGGTTCTCCTCCAACACCTTTATAGCCTATGAAATACATGTACATTGTACAGTCTATGAAGTTATTTATTGGATCGAGATAGACATTGACGTTGGACATGGAGAAACTATCTTTTCCATAATTTATCTTATTTGGCCAAATTTGTTTGTTATCAGCCTTGGAACGCTTGCATTGAAAGGGTTTAACACTCTTTCACCTATACTCGATTCCAGGGACGGGGAAAAAAAGAAAAAGGCAAGGGTTATTATGTATAATAGACGTCAACCTGAAATTAGATTAAAATCATGCACAATCAGGTCCATTTTTATGTGCTGGAACCAAATCTGTTATTCATTTGTTGGGCAAATGCCTCATTTTGTAAAAATCGCTACATATTTGCAGTTGCCGTTTTGTTTACAAGCTTCGTTTCGTTATGTTGTCTTTTCTCCTATGACGTCATTTTAATTTCCTTCGTATATCATTTTAGGTTCCAATATTTTTTTCTCATAGGACATCATTTTAAGTTCCTTCGTATGTCATTTTAAGTTATGTTAGGTTAGTTTTGGTTATTAAAATGAATCATTTACACAACAAAAGAACAGATTTTGCTTTAGCACATAAAAATGAACTTTGTGACAAACTAAGTGCAATTATACGCCGACATCTATTATACATAATTACCAAGGCAAGTAATAAAACACCGAGGGGGAAAAGGACTGCTACACATCCCCCTTTGCAGTCACTTTCATCCTTGACCTTCACTGCCCCTGTAGGATCTGCTCTTTTGTCCCTCTCCCCTCCCCCCCTCTCACCGGGTGTGGTTCGAGTACACAGTTTTTCTTACCGACTAAACGTTAAGTCACATCGGTTGTGTATACCTAATGGACGGGGATCACTTTGCTTGGATGGCGCTATATAGCGAAAATGGATAATAAAAATAAACAATCTGTATTTAAATATAACTTTTCATTAATATTTGAATGATAAAAAACACGCATTTTTTTTCATATAAAGTATCAAAAGTTACACAATTCATCCGGAATTACGAGTAAATAGACTATGAAATATACATTTAATACAAAACATGAAAGGAATCTTTTATTTCCATTATATATTTACAAACCTGAGGTATTTTATAATAAACGTAGCATCTATTGTATCAGAGCGAAAAATTTACGTTCCTAGTTTCAAGAAATGGAGAACTAATGTCGTGGAAGTAAACTTAAACTAAAAATATATCCTATGGATTTTAACTTTTACGAAGCCCTAAAATACTTTTCAGATGGGGCTCCTTATGAAGCTGTCTCTTCAACTTTGGTCTTCTTTATTCACACGGTTCAAAATTTGAGTTAAAATATAGTTTATTTGTATTTTGAACCCTTTTCACAAGCTAAGACCATATTTGAATAGAATACCTCAAAAGGAGCTAGGTACTATTTTGGGGTTTCGTAAAAGTTGTAAACAATGGGATAATTAACCTTAAACTTCGGGTGAAGCATATACAAAGGCATGAAAGGGAGTGTATAAACTATACAGACCTTTGAGTCTTAACAACCTTCAAGAAATGCTAATCCTACTAAACTCTAATTTTGTAGACTAGGCTCAAGAGAAAAACAAACCCGTAAAGTTGCGACTCGAGTCTCGTGAATATAACCAGCGAGCAATTACAATGGCTTTTTAAACTATAAATTGTACATAAACATTAATGCAAAATGATATTTTCGGCGGATCACCCAAATATTTGTTAGATCGATGAGCACAACAATGGTTAATAAGTATTTGCAAGGTCAAATGACAGAGAGATGCAGTCTAAAATCACAGTTTTAGCACGAGAGTTTTCGCTTAGTCACTAGGCTACTTGATTGGCATTGATGCCCCCGTAGTTGGGGTTGGCTCCATTTTCTACAGCAAGGATAGGCTCCTGCTCCAAACAAGTGGCATGGGCATGCCCAGGGCGGGACCGGAAGATGACGAAGTCCTTCCCTTTCCGGAATAGTAAATAGGCCAGCGTCAAGAGGAAGATCAAAAAGTGAAGGATTACGACGATCTGCGAAGCCCAGGGGAAACCAATCGCATCGTACAGGACGCCGCCGAGAGAAGGCCCGACGAAGGCCCCGAGCGCGAAAGTGGATGTCCAGAGGCCGGAGACGAGGCCGTAGGTGGAAATGTCGTCAGAGAAGGCCCCGGTGGCGATCGCGTCTTTGTGGAACCCGGAGAAGGTGGAGACAAGGACGGCGCCCATTCCGAGGCCGTGGAGGATGAGGGCCGGCACGCAAAGTACCAGGGACATTTGCAGCCTCATGAAGGGGGCGGGGCCGATGAGGAGGAAGCCTGAGGAGATGAGGGCGGCCCCCGTGGCCCACACCGCCTGCGGGCTCAGACAGCGATCGCTGAGGCAGCCCCAGAGAGGCGCCGAGAGGGCGTACGTCGCCCCGTTCAAGATGAACATGAGCCCCAGCTGGAGAGGGGAGAGCCCCAGGGGTCGCAAATGGGGCTCCAGGGTGGCTTGCACGAACCCGATGCTGAAAGAGGCGCCGAAGACGGCGGCCGCCCCCAGGAGGATAACGGGGAGGCGCAGGAGGTGGAGGATGCCGTTGGAGTTGTGTGGGGGCGAGGCGTCCTCCCCCTGACCCGGCAGCACGAACAGAATGAGGAGGCCCGAGCACAGGAGGAGGCCCCCCACCGCGCAGAATGGAAGCGTGAAGCCCCCGACCTCGTATAGGGCGCCCCCGATCGTGGGCCCCAGAATGAGGCCTATCCCGAAGAAGGTCTCGATGAGGGCGAAGGTGGCCCCCACATCTTGGGGAAACTCCTTCGCCAGGATGCTCAAGGCGGCCGTAACGAAGGCGGCGGTGCCCGTGGCCTCCACCATGCGGATGGCGAAGGAGAAAGCGATGAAGGCGGTCGTGTCTTGGATCTTGGTGAGGAAACCGAAGAGAATGGACGTTACCCCGACCGTGAAGATGCCCATGTTGTTCACCAGCTTCACTCCGATGTGATTGAGGAACTTGCCGTAAATGGGGCTGCACACGAACATCACCAATTCATACACCCCAAACACGAAACCATACTGGGAGGGCTTCGCCCCCTTTTCTTCCGCCTCCTTCGGGTAGAAAGGAGCCTGGATGGAAATGCAGAGGGCACTGCAAAATTGACCGATGCAGAATACCACCAGCGTCAACCATTGTCTATTAGAATAGCGATCCATCTTTATAAACGGCTGGGAACAATGCAAGTTAAAAACTGTCTCAGAATTTGCATATTAGCGTTTCCTGGCCGGGCCATCTTCCATGTTGCTAGACCCCCAACAATGAGAGATATTAGAAGAGCTTCCAAGCACACAAATGACTAGTGGCGAATGGATGCGGAGAAATAGGAGACACGGGCTGACCGTACAAGAATTTGTCATTGCCAAATTGACAAGCAAATCTGTCTTGCCAGACGCAAGATTATCGTGATTCCCCAAGTCAGCGCAATGTTTTGATGAGAAATCAGAGGTTTCTTGATGGCGGCTCTTCCATGATATCTGGCTTTATTGAGCTCACGACAAACAGTTTTGGTCGAAACTGGGCTAGTGAGATGTTGATTCAACTCTGCAGGCATTTGGGGGGCAGTTGTGCAGGGATTTTTTATCACAATGCGTTTCAACACTCGTCGGTCTCTTTCAGCGAGCTTCGAACTCCTGCCGGAATTACTCCTCCTGCTGGAAGTTTTGCCCTGCTTCTTGAATTCTGTCATGGTCCTTGATATGGTAGCTCTCGATAAACCAAGGAGTTTAGCTGTTCTAGTGAAGGAAGCTCCTGCAATTCGAGCGACAACAATTTGCCCTTTTTCGAACTCACTAAGTTCATGCATCTTAGCATCTATACCACGATCTGAAAAATAAATACAAATAATCATTAAAGTTGATAAATAAAACTATGTATATTCATAATATAATGGTTCATTGAAATATTGGTGTTAAATTTCTACTGGTACAATTATTTTGTCCAACTCTGTAAATCTGCATGTCTTCCTTCAGCCAGTGTGGTCGAGAGGGTGCACAAATGCGGGCGCAGGGGCCGGGAGGACGTGCAGCCCCTCATGTTATCAAGTATAAACCTACAGAGGGTACACACCTGCGTTGGTTTTGTAGACAAATTAAGTCTTTTGTACCAGACATTATTGTTTCATCGTAAGTAAATAGACGCGTGAAGGCTAAATGTATTTTCAAGGTTATTTTTTACCTTTTTGTTTCTTATTTATTTAATATATTCCCTAAAATGTTTATTTACCTATTTTGTCCTTTGCAAAATTCCAATGTTAGAATAGTTGTTAGAGATTCCAAATGCAAAAGAAGCTTTATCGGGCGATTTAAATTAATCTCTAGTAAATCAAACGAAACTTGACCAGTCATTAATCACTTCTTTTTATTATTGGAAATCCGTCACGTTTGCCTTAGAAGATAGTAAAAAAACTACTACTTATAATTCCCATTAAAAAACAGTTTCCTCCTCTAATTAGGGTTTACTCTCTGCGCAAAGATGGCTCCACACAAACGAACCTGTCGCGTCTCTAGTGGCCTTTTTCTGCTAGTCCACTTCAGTAACTCGTATGACAGGTGGAGAGGGTGTGCAATGCGTAGTGAGTTAGGTTGATTTTTTTTTCCTTACAATAAAAATTATAGGTACTATGTTTCGACAGGTGGGCATTGAGGATGTATAGTGACACCCAGGTGACAGGGTGTTTACTTGGGGGTGACCGAGAGGTACGTCAACTGCGGCTGACCTGGCCTCTAGACGCGTTCAGTCCAGTATGCCGGGGAGCTCCGTCGAGACTGCCAAAGCCGAGATTAGCAGTAATACTAACAAACAAGTTTTAGTCTCTGATCAGGATGAAAATGAGTTCGAAGTTCTGTTTGTAAAAGTGACAATTACTAGGAGCCAACTGGAAGAATTCTGCGGAAGGGAACCAACACAATAGAGATACTGCTGCTATCCTGGGGGCAAAATTTAGGATCTGGTCGATTCCGTGGTCGCTTTCACTAACGGATAAACCCGAAACAGCTTATATTATGCATGTAGTTACTATTACTACTGAATCTACAAGGTCCGAGGAAGTCGTGGCAAGATACCGGCTAAGTGATAAGAAAGCTGAAGGAAAAGAGTAGGAACGTCATTGGACAGGCATTCTTCTGACAATATTTTCTACTAGAGCTTCACACATTAATAACTCTTAACGTTCTCTGTCAAGAAAGGGTGCCCTGTATCAATCTATGGGACGAGTTCTATGAACGCAGCGAGCTATTCTGCAAAGGCGAGTGAGACCTTAACGAGGTAACCTCGGCAACAGTAGGAAGACTTTTAAATGTAGGTTCTGATAGATTAACAGGACAGGACTGCATTAGAGACTGGATAGCACATAAGAGAGAGCTCTTCGCAATGTAATAATTAAAGTTCCGAAAATTTAACACGAAACGCGCGCAATTTAAGGAACAAGATCGATGAATTAACCTTATTGAAGAATTTAATTGACTTTGCCATAAAAAATTAACAGCTGAATAGGTAAAGGTAGAGGCGGTATATTATACATAAAAGAAAAGATATTATGTCTGATATTTTAGCTATAGAGTTCTTTATATAGTGTAATAAAATAATTTATTTTCGTGTTCTATAGGTAACTAAAGCAAACAGAATCGTAGGATATATTTTTAAACGCTTTCGGGCTTAAGTAGACAAAAGAAAATAACGGTTATATGCAGTATTTCAATTTTCCGAAGTTTTCTGAAGGAAACAACGGACAATGCAGGAAATTAACTTCTAGAATTTATGAACGATGAATTCCAGCATAAAAAAGTAGATGAACCGACACGCGAGCAGAAAACCCTGGTACCCCAGAACAGAAAACCAGGAATGACCTCACATGGTCTCCCGAAGACAGATAACTAACGGATAGCGAAGGGATTCAGTCCTCCGCAGTTCCTTCCAATTATCCCGGAGTTTCAGGTAATTCTACGGAAGGAATTTGCCCTCTGAACCAAGTAGAACAAGGCTGAGGGGGGGTCTCAATAGTCTCCTCGGAGGAAAAACACCAAGGGTAGTTAGTCGTCAAATGCATCGACGACCTTCTTGCCTCTGAGGACTTATTAAAAATGATTCGTGTCGGGATGCAACTCGTTTTTAACTACAGAGAAGCAAGCGGCAGGTTTATGGGTCATGCAAATCTCGTGTTCATTTTCTGTCCGCAACAAGACACTGGTTCAATATAGCCAGCGTAAAACAAATGCTACCAATAGAATTGAGGTCACTGAGTTCGAATATAAGTTGACCACCAGGTGGCGCCACCTAGTTACCTAGAGGTGCTAAGTCGGCCATTTTCACCGCAGGTCCACTAGATCATGCCCCTCTAGTTCCTTGCTTCGAAACCGTTGGCAAGACGTGCCTACCATAATTTTTTTTTTTTGGGGGGGGGGGAGAGAAAGAGCATCGGCACGAGGATGCTCCCCTTTATCGGTTGAACACTGAGAGCGGATAGGGTATCAAAGCATCATTAATAATATCCACTCCCTCCTCGCTGAAAGGGGAAAGAGCGTTGGGGCAAAACAATAGCCGGCAAAAGCCATTAAAAAAAACTTGACGATCTAAAAACCATAGAATTTTCTTGTAACTCGATAAGACAACTTTACGTGACAACGAAAGCTTTGTTAGTGGCCTACCTGCGTTATGCAGAGGTGGGAGCGATTCGAAAAAATTCAAGTCCGATATTAGCGATTACAGATTCGCCAGCTCGTCAAGTCCGAATCGATTATCCGATTCGGGTGCCAAAAATCTAAGTCCGATTGGTGATTATCCGATTCGCTTAAATTTTTTTAATGCGATTCGATATTTTTAAAAGCGATTCAATGTTTTTAAAGCGATTTTCAATGTTTCTAAAGGCAATTTAATGCTTTTTCACCCTAAATAAGCCATTTCTAACTAATATAAAGAGAAACCAAGCTTTTAAGATAAAAACTAAACATTTTATTTTAATTAAAATATAATAAAAAAAAAAATAAACTATACAGTACATATTACACAAAATACACACAGTAATACTAATATATTCTTTCAGAAAAAAAGATAGGGTCAACTAACAACTTTGTTCCATATATACCTCATAATATTTAAAGGTTTCCACTCTACTCTACTCTAAGCCCGCCACTTAACCGATATGAGACGCGTACGAAAACCCCAAACTAAACACGTATTATACCTACTTTATACTTGTAAAATATAACCTTTATATTATATATGATTTAATAATTAATCATGATATTTTACGCATTATATTATAGAGAAAATACGAAAGTGTGAATAGAATAGACTAAAACGAAAAAATATAGAAAAATTTATTAAGAAACTGTTATTGCGAAAAAACAAAGACGACGTCGAACTGGGTTAATCGCAAATCGCTTAAAATTTTCGGCAGTCCGAGTGCGATTATCTGATTCGTTTAGCGGGGGCTAGTCCGATTCGAAAATGCGAATCCGATTAATCGGACTTCCGAATCGGACCGCCCACCTCTGGCGTTATGTATGTAAATTCCAATCGGGAAATTATTAAAGAATTTCTATTTGCCTAGAAAATTTTAAGTTATAAAAGTTCTAGAATTTTTAAGGTTATAAAAGACGTTTTTAGTGCTAAAAATATCCCTCGCACAAATATTATCACAGGTGCAAATGATGGAGCACCAGCTTCGGTGTGTGTCTACCGTGAGTCTATAGCATAATTAAAGGAAGCAGTTTCACATATGTTTACAATTCACTTTTTTATTCATCCACAAAACTTAGCTATAAATCATGTTAGCGCTAGACTACATAATACTTTGCATGATTTTATTAAAGCAGTAAATAAATTAACACTGAGCGCCATAGCTACATAACGAGTTCGATGGTTCTCAAATCGAAAGTGTTTGCGATGCTTTAATGTTCTCTACAATACCTTATGCGCTTTCTTAATTCATGTGATGAGAAACGAAAGCGTTGACAAAGCGTATCTTTCTGATATTTTCACCAAATTAAATAAGGTTAATATCTAATTGCAAGGAAGTAACATGAATCTATAACAAAGGGATTTTAAAAACCATGTTAATTCCCTATAACAAAGGGAATTATAAATGTTTTTAACGGCAATTTAATATTTTGCAAATAACATTGCAAGACGAACCACTTTTAGTAGTTCTCAAGTCTACAAATAATAGAAAAAATTATGGCGATTTAATATTAGATACAAATCAGGATTGAGAATTTTTTTTTCATCTGCAGACACTGAAAAAGATTTCAGGACCAAATTTAAAGACTTTGGTGAGCTTAAAATACTAGTTTGGTTAATAAATCCATTTCCAACCTATGTCATTTTTGATCATCAAAATTTAACTGAAGATTTATCAGCACAGTTCCAATAGCACAGCCATTGACTATCATGGCCAAACATGCAAAGCAAGTATCTTCAGCGTTGGCAAGAAAGAGAATTGCTGCTCATTGCTTTTCCTTCTTAGCTTACAAAATAAGGTAAAATTATATTTTGTGTGTAAGAATTAATTTGTAGCAATGTATTATTTTTTTAATTAATTATCGGTTCAAATATATTGAAGGTAATTAAAGTTTGCCTTTTAACAGATAATTTTATTACTCGGACATTAACTAAAAAGATTGAAAACCACTAGGTTAATGTATATGGATTACTTTAACATCTTCCACCAAAGGTTTCGGCAATTGAACATCATCTCGTCAAAGCTTTGAGTTAGGTTGATCCAACCAAAATTCCTACTTGCTCTTCTTATTCCAATATTTTCTACTTCCAGCAAAACATAACATGGATCCAATGCTTTAATCAATCTTGGTTTGGAGAGGGGAAAAATCCATTTCTTATGGCATTTGTGTTTTTAAATCGTTTAAACTTTTGTTTTGGCCTTTCCGTATTTGGACCAATTCATTTTTTCAGCACAAATGAGAGGGGTCCTCTCTAATTAAAGCAAGAACAACAGCCTGGTACGATTTATCACCCAATTTACTTCGCTTTTCCTCCCCGACGTTACTATAGCTGTATCTCTTGTTGACAAAGCAACTCAATTTGGCTCCAGTTTCTCGTTTAATTCGGCCTAGATGACTCTAACACTCCTTCTCCCGCTGAGGCTTCTCTTATTAATGTTATGCCGTTTCCTGTAATATCGTATCGGACTATCCGAAAAGCGTTTTTCTTTCTCTTGATACAAACCAGGCTTACGGTTCTGATGATATCCATTTATAGGTACTGTAAAAGTGCCCACCTGAACTCCGTTTCTGTTTAAAAAAACGAAATTTTTTCCTCTCTTTGGAAACATGCTTTAATCCATCCAATCCTTAAGGGTGACTTAAACTTAGACCCAATTTTTAACCCATCTCGTTATCAAGAACTCCTCGGTTCTGTCATCACACCTCTTGACTTAATGAACTTAATTGGGTGTTACTGTAACGTCCACTCTTTCTCGATAACCCCACTTTTCAGGAATAGGTGTCTGTCTCTAAGAAAGTGGGTGTCGTGTTTAGTTGTTGAAACTTCTATTTTGAATAGTTGCTTCGTTTATACAAGGGGCTGTTGCGTCCCTGTATAGAGGACTGCTCTCACATTTGGGGTTGTTCTAGTTGGGTATCTTTACTTGAAAGAGTTGAATCTAACGATGTCTTATAAACTACCTGGACTAACCTCTAAACCTGACCCTCTTGCCCTTTTCTACGGGTATTGCTTTGGTCTCTGATCAAGTGAGCTGGTTGCTTCGGTGCCCCACCATTATCTCGACCCCGCAATACTCGGCAGGCTGCTGATTCGCCTGCTTATTGTGTGGCCAGTGTGAATTAGAATGCGGGTCGTTTTGATGCTTGCTTCTTCCTTCGAACGTCAAAGATTTGGAACTCTCTTCCTTGTCGCAATAATTGTGATTTGGCACTTTAAAAAAACAACGGTCTTTCACTTTCTTAAATATTCACAAACATTCTCTCATGTCTTTCTTTCTTGTTTTCTAAATCTATACGTATTTCAATTTGAGACAGGCCTTAATGTGGACTTTGGTCCGAGCCTTCAACATAAAAAAACTCCTGTTAAGAATAGCGAAATCGAAGATATTGGGTATTCTTGACATGATTCCAAGTTGATACCAATACTTTGAGGAGACTGATCGCTGCTCTCCCCCTCCTAGCATTTATCCCTCGCTCAGTTGGCGTTCTGATCTGCGTTTTCTATCAAATCTTATTTACACTTGCAAAATACTCGTCGATTCGAGTTTAAACATGGGTGACGTAATAAATTATGAA
This sequence comes from Ceratothoa steindachneri, assembly GCA_963969495.1. Lineage (NCBI taxonomy): Eukaryota > Metazoa > Arthropoda > Malacostraca > Isopoda > Cymothoidae > Ceratothoa > Ceratothoa steindachneri. The sequence goes on from OZ018318.1 coordinate 65,030,172, forward strand.
TTACGGTCGTGATGAAGCTCTTATTTACCAAATGGAATCCATTAGGTGCTAGTTTTCTTCATCCAACTCAAAATAGAGAAGCAGCTATATTCAGGATTGTTAAAATGATTGTGTGCGAGAGAGAGAGAAATATATTCAAGTTCAATCTCTTGATTCCATGGCTTCTAAATCACATTTCAGTTCATAAAGACTTTAAAATGCAAACCTAAGCTAAACAATTCCTGAAAGAAATCCTGATCGTCGTATCATCAGAATTGAATTTCTAAGTTCATAATCTTGAGTGTGGTGTTTTTCTGTACTCGGGCGTTCCTTGAAAGGTTTAGAAGCGCCTTCATCGTCTTGGTAATTAGCGAGAATATTTCTGGGAAACTTGATCCTTTTAACTACATCAGTCACCTAGATTTGGTAATTATACAGAATATCTCTTTTTCGGTCCCTGCAATTTATCTTAATATCCTCGCCCTGTTTCTCTGATTTATCCTCAGTTTCTGCAGGATATTTGTCGTCAGTAGCCAAGGTTCAGTTCCGTATGTCAGAATGGATAAGATAAATGGGTTAAATCAGGGGTCCACAAATTTGTTAGCCCATTGACCCCTTCATGGAATCTTTGACTGCTCATCGACCTCTGGCATGTAATTAAAAATCAATAAATAGTAATTAAGTTTATGTGCCATTTCTGTGTATTTCAATAAGGAAAACTGCATCATACCAAACCCTACGTAACTATTGTTTCGTAAATCCTGGAAAATTAGCAAAATTATGAACATAATGTTGAAATTTACCCATAGAGGTGTTCAGACGTATCGAAATAGATGGAAATACAGTATGATAAATGGATATGTCGTATAAAATGTTAGGTTGGGTAATAAATGGGTACGAATGTCTTCTTTTGACCCACAAAAGTTAAATTGACCCACCATATCATTAATCAATCTCCTTTCGACCCCCATGTACTCATCGACACCACGAATAGGCTCATCGACCACTTCGGAGACCCCTGGGCTAAATACTTCACCTTAAAAGTAAAACAACGTGCTGCTTCCAAAGATGTACCTAAGCTTTTGTACCTCCAACCTGTTTTGTTGCAAAGCTGTCTCAAGTAGACACTATAAGTATTCTTCTACCGGCTCTAAAATTGGATCGTTAATTCTAATTATTATGTTATATAAAACTGTCGATCATTATTTTATTCTTTGATAAGTCATCTCCATAGCTACAATTTTTTCTTGTTGTTTTAAGTTGTTTTTTGTTTTTTTAAATAATAGACAAGTTCGGAGTTAAAAAAAAAGCTAGAATTTTAAGTAGATCCAATGTAAGTTTACCCTTAATAACAATAACGTCGGACAGCAGATTTCTCTTTCTTGGTCACGGGCCTAGTTAGCGGTTAATGTGCTTTGAAAAGCGCACCATCCATTCTGGGTGACCGTACAGTAATGTACCTTACAAATGTAGGGATCTACGTTAAAATAAAATAAAGGGTACAATATAGCATGGAAGTTCTGACTCCCAAACACATTTCCAACCTTTTACCTCTTCATGTGATAAAAAAATAATCTCTTCAAATTTTTTTTTTTTTTAATTGGGAAAACAAGAAAAACCTGAAAGTGGACGTTACAGCAATTCTCATTACAAGGCTTGACGAATGAGCCAGAGCATTGTTCATGAAATAACAAAACTATGGCAGGAGACTTCCTCAGATTTTCTAATTTCAGTGTATTTTTTTATATAAAAAACAACCAAAAACTAATATATTGAATAAATTATTTTATGACCTTCAATGAAGTCTATCAACAGCATATCTGAATTCACCCCAAACAGTTTCCATCTCTTTTGCTGTCAACTTTTCAGACGTTCCTTTGACTGTTGTTTATCTTTAGGGTTGTATTGCTACATCCATGTATCATCAATTGTACTTATTCGTTTAGGAAATTCAGCAGAATTAACATTCCATTTATTAAAAAAATATGAATTAAGAGATTGGTTTGAATAAAGAGTCGATCTTTGTGCAACAGCTTCAGTACCCATGAGGCAAAAACCTTGCTCAGGTCAAGACAAGGTGATCCTTAAAGATTGTAGGAATTGCTCCCATTTCCGTGCAATAATTTCTACGGTGTATAGGCGATCTTATTCCACAATTACTCTCACATGATCGATGTTTCTTTCGTTGTGTAAAGTTGAAGGTCTACAACATCAGTTGTCATTTTTATGATCCTGTCTTCTAATTGAGAATACATTTATCTATTCATCAAGTGTCGTTTTCTTGGAAGCGGCGTCTTCATAAGCCTTGGTTACACTATTAATAATATTTTTTCTTTTTTTCAACCAAGTTTAACCTGTTTGGCTCTAACTTCCAAATTCTGCGAATCTGTGTTGGCATTTGGTGGTGTATTTTTTAAAATTACATAACCCTTACAATTTTGATTGATTACTGCTCGAATAATGTACAGAACAATGCAGGTTTTATACATGTTCTTGCCGTGGACAAGAGGCATTTCACGGGAACCTTTTGAACGCCCCTCGTACAGCACATACATCTTTGCAAGGTCAAGGAACATTCTCATTGACACTTTCAATTTATTGATAAACATCACCATTCGAGTAAAATGAATCTCACTAGAAGCAATAGTAAGCAATTCTGAGCATTTATGCTTAATATACATTTTAATTTGCTTATTTTGGCTGAAGAGTGAGCTATATTTTGTCTTAGTTTGTTTGGTTTTCAGCTGACGAAGGACCGAAAGCTTTCGCTTCCGTCAGGCATCTCTAGGCGGAAGTCTTGAATGGGTTCCGTGTGAATGAGGCACCGAGGAAATCAATGACATTTTTCGAATGATTGAGTTTATAAATGAATTACAGAATCCACATTAATTAGGGAAATCCCAAATTTCAACCTTTGGGAGTGGCAATTTGAATGCAGCCCCCTTTACTCAAAATTCACTTACATCGCCTAATTATTGATATTGAATTGATTTCTTTACTTTCTATGTTTGTAAGTATAACTGTAAACTTGAAAGCTTATGTATTGATTAGAAATAGTGTAATATTATTATTATCATCCGGAGGCCGGGGAAAAGCTGTTATGTAATGACGTCATCGCTAAAGTATACCGTGATACGCGCCCGGCGTGATGAACTCCTCGTGTAAGAATATTCGTGTTGTCTTTAGCTTCCCGGGATCCGATGGAATCTCTGCTCCATCCGACCGTTGGGGGATTAAGAGGGAAAGTCTTTGGTCCTAGTCCTCGTCCTCGTTACAAGTCAGTGGTCCTCTGCCTGCTGTGAGACGGTCTTGAAGGACCAGGTTAGAGTGGACGGAAGCTGTTGGATGCTGGCGGAATTTTATAGCACCACACTGTACTAGCGGTCCATGAACAGCTAAGAAGCGGGAGTTCGATTGCAGCTTAACCCCCTCCCCCACTAGGATTGCATCTAGTAAGCTTTGCTTACTCGGTCGATGTTCGTGCGTGTATGTAAATATAGTATAACTGCGCAATTAAAATAAAAGGAGAGGTGAACGAAGGAATAAATAAAGGAAAAAGAGAAAAGTAAATAAAGACGGGGACGGGGGAAGATAAAAAGATAAAAAGGGTGAATAAAAATGGAGAAAAAGAAAGTGGGTGGGGGAAAGGAGGGGGGGGAATTGGGAGACGTACTCAGTTAACATCGCCTAAGGCTAATGTGCAGGGTCTCTTTGTGTACCTCTTAAGCGAAATCAGTTGGCCTTTTCCTCCGTCCACCAAGTAAGTAGGCAGTCGCCAGATGAGCTCTTAATTTTTTTTAATTATAGTTTGGTACTATAATTAAAATGACTTTTAGCTCACTGTTTGTTGGCTGTACTTATTTTATCCAAGTTCTTTCTAAGAGTTTAGAAAAAAGTAAATTTGATTATAGAAAGCTTTGGAATTTAAAAAAAAAATCACAAATCGTAAAGTTCAGAAAAATCTATTAAAATTAGGGCATGGCTGGGGAGGTTGGCGGAGGGTCGTATATGAAAGCAAATTTAAATGGGGATAAAAGAGCTCTGAGGATTGTTTTTGCCGTATAGACCAAGAGTAAATCAATAGAAGACCAGGCAATGGCTTCGCCACTCCCCCAGCTTACGCTTCGCTACTAAGATTAAAATTTAAAATCTAAAAAAAAAGCAGCCATGATTAAATTTTTAAAAAAATTTCTGAACTTCGCCAATTATAATAATTTTAAAAAGGAACTCTAAACTAAATTCCCCGCCCCCCCTTTCAAAATATCACTTTGCTAAAATATAGAGTTATAGAAGATATGAAAATAAATTTTCTGAACTTCACCATTTGTAATTCTTTGGGTTTAAAAAAATTCACAAAATTTCGATACTTATATTTATTTCTGAACTTCACCATTTTGTTTTTTGATATTATAAAAGAATCATTAGAAATAACTTGGATAAAAAAACATTTATTAATTTTTCACCCATCTTCAAAAATCCCGTTATACAATTAGAGTTAGCGATGATGATGATGATGATATGTAGTGGAAACCATTTATTTTTTTCAGACTAAAACCCCATTGTTAGAGGCAGATAGGCCGTAGGCCACAGACCGAAAGTCTGCCTGCGACGCGCAAGTTCCTCCCGTAAGTAGTGGCGAAGCCGCTCCTCTTGTTATTATTGCAGGTTTATAAAAAACTAAACAAACTATCATTTAAAAAATAATAAAATAAAACAGTACATCCATTCACTGATCCAAAATCGTGCGCTGGTCCTGTTCCTGCAGGATATAAGTTTTAATCACTGGAGCCCTGGTATTGATCAAAAGGGTATATTGATGGCAAACACGGATTAAATGAATGATGTTATATAATTATAATCGATTTCGTAATATTCTTTTTCGTAAAAAAAAAGTGTTTGAATCTTTTTCAATTCCATGAAGGGTTCTTTCCAAAGAAAAACGTAACAACTAGGTTGTTCTAAACCAAAGTGGCCTGATAGTACTAGGAGATAGTTGCTAAGGGTATTGCATCAAGGAGCTTCGAATGAATGCCAGGAGCGATTCGTGGGAAGGTCTCGGCTCAAGGATCGAGTTGTCTCCAGAACCAAATTTGTTCACAATTGGAACAAAGCACTTAGGACGCTTAAGCGCGCCCAGTGAAGCGGAGACTTTTCGACAAAGGTCTCAAGTGGAGAAGGGCTGCGAAGAAGCCTCATCTCACGAAGAAGACCCTTACGGAGAGGCTCCACCTTTATAGGAAACATAAAGAATGTACTGGTGAGGACTGGGGCAAGGTGATATTCTGTGATGAAGCTCCCTTCCGCTTGTCTGGAGCTTCTGGAAGATCCCTCGTTAGGAGAAAAGGAGGGCGCTTTTACGAGTCCTGTATCGAGCCCACGGTAGAGCATCCGGACACTCTCCATGCGTGGGGTTGCTTCTCATCTACTGGAACTAGAGCACTAAATATTTTGCCCAAGATCACTGCCATGAACTCAAAATGGTACCAAAACGGGCTTCATCCGCGCCTTTTCCCAACAGTTCAGGACCAATTTGGGGGTGATAACTGTACAAATCAGCATAACGGAGCACCTTGATACAAAGTAAAAGAAATAAAAAAGGAAATCATTAAGAGAAAAAGGCAAGACAAAAGGAAGGAGGAGACGAGGAGGTGCAACACCACCTATGCTCAAGTAGCAAAGGCGGTATACTCTCAGAAACAGAGAACAAGAAGACCTACCTGAAAATTCATAATGAAAAGATCCTAAATTGTATTATATACACTCAAGTAAGGAACCTGACGCAGCCGAGGACATTCGAAAAGGAACTCAAGCAAATTCTAGCCAAAAATGGTATGAGCGAAATGAGATTCCCGGACAATCCCCCCTCAGGACATGTCCTGCAACTGCAGATGGTCCCTAACCAGCAAGCATAAGAGCAAGAAAACAAACAAGAACAAAACTAAAGCTGAAACACAAACAAAAAGACCGGATCAAAGAATAGAGTCGAAGAAGGAACAGGAGGCAGCACTCAAGAAGATAGCAGAACACAAAGGGAAAAAAGAAACTAAGGAGAAGGCCAAAAAAAACAAGGACGGGGTCATCGGACTCCTCAGACTCAGAGGTCGCCCCTAACAACGGGTGCCACATTAAAGGGAAGCGGGCCACCAAAAAATCGCTCGATACTGATGAAATTAATCTCCAATTTATGCATCCGAGCAGGTCACCTTCCCCGGAGATATGGACCTCATGAAGAATTTTCAGGAAGTAAGAACAGAAGCTACAAGCACGAGTTCGATACTCCGGAGGATTTGGAGACTGTCAAGGAAACTCTGCTCAGGCACAATGTGACCCTATACCAGGACACGTGTGAGCAGGTTTCCAACGTCAACTTTTAAAAAAAGAACGTTAGGGAAAGGTCCACAGCCAAGAAACACTAGGCCAAAAACAGCATGGAGAAGGTGAATAACAAACTGAGAATTCTGATACTTAATGATAATGGATGGGAAGGGAAAACAACGGAGTATGGAAACATATTCCGAGTGCTCGACCTAGACATCATTTTATTAACGGAGCACGAGATCGACCCAACATCAGGTCAATTAAAAATACCGGGCTATAAAGTGATAGTGAAGCATCATTACCAGGTAAGGTTTGACGGTGCTGCGATAGCTATGAGATAGAATATCTCGTCCAGGCGCCTGCTGGAGCTTGACGAGTCCTTTGTGGCAGCTGAACTTCCCAGATTGGTGGGTAACTTCGTGATAGCAGCAGCATATGAATCAACTTACCGAGCCTACCTGCCCATTAAAACTTTTTTCACATTGTTCGAGCACGGCAGAATGGCATTCTTAGATGGTGACCTAAATGTCAGATGACGAACGCGAACGGCCGATTATGGTAACATGAACGAAAGAGGTCGAAACTTGGAAATGATTATAGAGAGAAGAAACATTCAAATGATAGGGCCGGACTTTCCGACATATATCACTAACAGGCCCGCAACTAAGCCTGACATAATCAGGACAAGCAACGACTTCCCCTTCAATTGCCATAGCGAGCCTGACACAGCAGTACCCAGTGACCACATAGCGATCCTGACTACCATCTCTCTCGCACCGATCCACCTTCCAGTCGCTTTTCGCAAAAGCTACGCCGCTGCCAACTGGGAACGTTACAGACTACTACTCAGTCGACACGTACTACCTGACCTAAGTGAGGCAACGTTGTAGGAGAATGACAAGAAGCTGGAGAAGATAAATGTGTCTATCATAGAAGCAGACCGCGAGTGTGCGCCCAAAACAGGGTACAAAACTCCCCTCAACACAAATGGACAGAGGGGATGATGGAGATCGCTCATGTGCACAGGGAGGTAGGTGTATGAGGAAGTTAGAAGGGCAGGTCCAAACCGAGAAAGAAGCTCGCTGCTACGAAGCCTAAGTATAGAACATATGGAGCCTATAAACCTCCAACAGGCTGAAATCTAGGAAAGCCTAATAGCCAGAGTAGACAGCGAGGTAAACCAGGTTAAATTCTGGCACGGCATCAAGAAGTTGAAAGGTCTGCCAAATGATAGGGAACTTCAATCAGATAAAACATCGGACGCCCCCACAACCACACACCGATAAATGGAGGGAAATGGCAGACCATGGCCGACCTATAACAAGAGAAGGTCATGGTAATTCTAAAGTTCTTTGAAAAGGCACCAGGCTGGACGGGCATCACCATAAACAACCTGGTACATGCAGTCCAGTAGATCATTCAGGGAATCTTCAAAATCTTCAATTCTTCCCTGAATACGGGTTACTTCTCTGACGGTGTAACGGTGGGCAAAACTTTCCTTATACCTAAGGGAAACAAACCCCCTGATCAACTGGTGAACTACAGGGCAACCTCTCACCTCGAGTTCGCGAGCAAAGTGTACGAAAAGCTCCTGGTAAACCGGCTCCAAATCAGCTAACCACCGTCAGCAGCACGGATTCAGTGAGAAACGAGACAATGAAACGTCTCTCACCCTTCTTACGTAAAAATCTGGCACACTGCATAGGTGGAAGGAAGTACATAGACGTGGCACTGCCTGTGGGTAATGGTAGGCGGTGAGGGGGGGGAGGGAGACTTCGGTGTGTTACTTGTGCTTTCTGGCCTGTGAAGAAAAGGTACCAAGCCTTTTTTGTACTTGGTTTCATGTGTGGTTGTTTAGGATTTTGTTAATGAGAATGTGTTTAAGTACATAACTAAAGCTTTGCTCATTATTATAATTTATTATTTACTTCTGGCATTTTATTTGGTTTGTAAGTAACGTTTTCTTATCAAATCCAACCTTTCATTTCGGTATTAATTTGTTTTTAGTGTTTCAAAAATTGATATCTAAATAATTCGAGAGTTTAAGGAGCGTTCTGAATGGAATCCTATTTCATTGTTTCAAAAATGATGGTGGAAGCAGGATACTTACGGAAGTCGTCTCGTTCATTTAATAAAAAACTACTTTAAAAAATAGCGTAATTTATCCTCTTATTCCAAAGTTCGTTAGCGAACTTAGTTTCCAATCAATCTTTATATGTGTTCAGGAATGGGCTACGCAACTATGTTCTCCCTTATTTGTTTTGTTTACTTTCATTTTGACATATTTATATACTAAAGGCAGATTAGGTTATGCACAAGACTTACTTAATCAGGAGATAGCTAAGAAAATTTCTGAGAAGAAAATGGCATACCAGAGATTATAGATAGAAAGTAGTTTTGATCATTTAAATCATTATAGGTGGAACAGAAATGAGCTAAATAAGATTATTAAGAAGATCATGTTTAACAAATTTACTGGATTGTATGGATTATGTAACTAAACAATTAGATAAAGGAGAGAATGTTGATGTAATTTACTTAGATTTTAGCAAAGCCTTTGATCAGGTTCCACATAGGAGACTAGTTCACAAATTAAAAATGCATGGGATATGTGGGAAAGTTTTGAATTGGAAAGCTGAATGGCTGAAAGATAGGAAACAGAGAGTTGTACTGAATGGGGTGAGGTCACAGTAGAGGGACGTTATCAGTGGCGTACGAGTATCTCAGGGATCCATTCTAGACCATTTATTATTCATAGTTTATATAAATGATCTTAGGAAGGCTGTAAATAACAGTGTCAATTTTCGCTGGTGACACTAAATTGGCAGCTGTAGTCAAAGAGGTTGAGGGTAGCTTTAAAGTCAGACTGACTTAAATAAGTTATTAGCTTGGGCTCAGAAATGGCAGATAACTTTTAACCTTAAAAAATGCAACGTTCTTAACATGGGAAGGGATAATGGGGAATTTAGCTATGAAATGGATGGGCATTGGTTGAATTCAGTTGAGGATGAGAAGGACTTAGGTGTAGTAGTAGATAGGTCACTGAAGTTTTCAAGCAGTGTATTGAGGCAAAAATAGAACAAATAGGGTGCTAGGATACATTAACAGGAATGTTAGCTAGAAGAGTAAAGAAGTTATCCTTAAACTCTACAACTCGTATGCAAGGTTACATTTAGAGTACAGTATACAAGCATGGTCACCACATTTTAGACATGATATAAACTTATTAGAATCAGTACAAAGGAGGGCAATAAAAATAATACCATCCCTGAAGCACCTTGAATATTAAGATAGTCTGAGGGTATTAAATATGTTCCCATTTGAAAGAAGATGTGTGAGGGGAGATATGATTGAGCTATTGGGTTGAGGAATAAGTTCTTGCGGTTTTATCAAATTTATTCATTACCATTAACAATTTTAGAAAAGCTTCATTTTTAATTGATAAAAAAATGCAATTTAATCATTAATGTATTCTCCGTTGTTATTTACGACTTCTTCCCAACGTTCAACTAGTTTTCGATGCCTCTGCAATAAAAATCTCTGGATTTTGACTCGAAGAATTAGTCTAACCAGGTTCTTAATTACACATCAGTATTGAACGAAACGCCGCGCAAATTGTTGGAGAGCGATCGGAACAGATGGAAATCCGATAGAGCCAAGTCTGGCGAATATGGAGGATGCGGCAGGATTTCCCAATTAAGCGTTTGGGTGGCGTCTTTTGTCATATTGGCAATGTGAGGACGAGCATTGTCGTGTTTCAGAAGGACTCCATAACGTCGATGAGGTCGCTTTTCACGAATAGCTTCGACAAGTCGATACATTTGTTGAACGTAGAGTTCTTCATTGACAATCTCGTTGTTCACAAGGAGCTCATAAAGAATGATGCCTTCACAATCCCACTCCACACACAGCATCGTCTTTCGTGGATGAAGTCCTTGCTTTAATCGCGGAAGTGTTTTTTATTGGGGCTAAGCTATTGTTTTCGATGGTTCATGTTGACATAAACACACCAATTTTCGCCGCCAATAATGATGCGGTGAAGAAATCTGTCCTTATATCCACGAGTAGCTTTGTGACGAGCAAGCAAGCCTGCGGCAATCGTGGAGCGTTGAAGTTTGTTGCTTTCGTTCAAAGCGTGCGGAACCCATGCACCGAGTATTTGAACTTTCCCCATCGAATGAAGGTTATTCACTACAGTTTTCTGATCACACGCCAATTGTACAGCCAATTCTCTAGTCGATTGACGAGGATTTTCATGAAAAGGTTGTCCAATCGATCTTCATCCAACTTAATGGGGCGACCAGAACGTTCTTTGTCATTAAGATTGAAATGACCGTTTTTGAAACGTGAAAACCACCATTGAGCTGTCCTTTCTGATAAAGCATAGCAACAGGTGTCGAAAATGCGCCTTTCTTTCAACTTGACATTCCATTTTGAGGGTACAGAACAAAAATTAAATTAACACAACTTCTAAATAAACCGCAATGACTTATTAGTTATTACTCAACTTCAAGACGTAGCCTAAGCAAAAGCCTAATAGTCTACGCTGTTAAGAGACGTAGCCTAACCTTTGCAAATTTTGCTCTCATTATTTATTATTGTTTCTTAATATGTGCACCAATCACGTCAACAAAACTTAAATCAACACAACATAAAAAAAACGCAAGAACTTATTCCTCAACCTAATATTTAAAATCTGTTCTGGGATGGATAAGTTGGATTTTAGCAAGTTATTTGAGTTGGAAGGTAGTAAATAGGACTAGGGGTCACCATTTAAAAATTAAAAAACAGAGGTGCAGGTTGGATGTTACAAAATATTATTTTACCAATAGTGTTAAAATTGCAGGACTATTGCAGTGTCTTACACATGTGTCTGTGTGAGCGTGCATGAACGCATGTATATCAGAGGAGGATAGCTTGGGTGTGTTCTCCCTCCCCCACCCTCCCCTTACTCTCTATGGCCTACTTTTAGCGGCGATCGAAGAGTGACCAAATGTTTTATGGTTATACAATGGAGGAATGGCAGTTGGGCATCTTGAGCATCGAGACGAGGCGCCTATGCCTAGCACCACTCCCCATCTCGGTAATTTATTGATTTATTGTGGGCACAGGAAGTTACGCGTTTTGGACCTCGCACGCCAGCCTTCCTCGTGTCATCCCCCTTAATTATCCCCCAACTCCCCCCCGTCCCCATTCCTTGCAAACCCTCTCCCAGGAGCGAAAAACGGCCACTATTCATCACAAACTGGAGGAAGAAAAACTCGTTGAAACCCCTATCAAGTTCAAACTCCTGGATTCTGAGCAGAACAATTCCAAAGCTCGAAGAAGAAAGAACCGTCTATACTCAAAACTCTCATTAAACTCTGGGACTCAGCCGGAAGGAAAACTTCTGAAGTGTGCGGCACCGTCGACGACGACTCCTCCCAAGTAAGGTTCTTGCCCGGGCTCTGCGACCAAGGTAAGCTTTTATACTCTCTTTCTCGCATTGGTTATGCGAGTTCCCTCGAACTCCCATCAAACACACACACACACACACACACACTCTCTCTCTCTCTCTCTCTGAGAAATTAAAGTAGAGGGAGAGGTGACGCCCCCTTGTCGCGGGAAGAGAGCTTGTGTGTACCTTTGACTTTTCTAGCTATGTCGGCGAGGGTACCTCTCTTTTGGATACCCCTGGTCGGGCTTCCCTTGTCGATTTGGTCGGAAACGAGGTTCCGGAATAAGAGGGTCATTCTTTTTTTAACTATATCCTTCTCCTTTTTCACTTTTATCCTATCTCTTCCACTTATTATATAAAAAGAAAAAAAACACCTAAAAATAACCCCTACTACTATCAAGTCATTCTCACCCTTTTTTGCATCTTTCTAAATATAAGGATCTGGCAGCTACCTCATGCGTCAGAAGAGAGGCTTTGGAACCTCTATAAACAACACCAATCGACGCTCACTGGTTGCGAGAGACTAGGACTAGAGGTGTCCTAGGCGTTGGGGCACGATGAATGGGATGAGGGTAGTGCCCCGTTAACCCCTTCCCTAGCGCGTAATTATTGACCATTTCCAGTGACCGTTGACGGATGTCTCTGGTAGCATCGGTCCGAGGTGCAAGCCTTTTGTTCCCAGGTTGGTTGCCAGGCCAATAAAAAGCCTTGGGTCGAGTCTCTTGGTGTGGCGGGATATCCATTGAACGCTGCTCCGAGATCTTGGCCGTCGTGAAGGAAACTAGTAGGAGTTTAGTACGGGGCGTGCTCCGTTGTTCACCTGGTGAGAAATCGATGTCCCTTCGGGGACAGTCAGTGCTGCTTGGTTAGGAGCGACGGCACGCCGAGGTTTGACGACTCGGTCGGATGAACAGCAGCACATGGAGCGTGCCTTCTGAAAGATCCGAAACCTCTCCGATGGATAGGCGGGAGCGACTCACGCGGGGCGAACTCACCACAACCCCTTTTTTATTTACTGATTGGTCGCAAAGCTTCTACTGTCATAAAGTGTTCAAAATGACGGCAAGAAAGGACCAGGAGCACTCAAATACACGTGCGCAATATGCCAGATAGATAAGTGCTGCGTGGACTTTCCAGAGGGGTGTTATTCAAAATGCCACTCAGCCAGTTCCTGCACCGACTGTATTCTAAACGGCCAAATTAAGGAGTTAAAAGAAACATGAAGGGCTTCCGAGGAGAGGTCTAGGAAGTTGGAGGAGAAAATAAACAGCCTGGAATTGGAACACGCCGGATTGATTCGCCGGCTCGAGGTCAGGATAGCAGAGCTAACCTCAAGCCCTGTAGTAAACACTGCATATGCAGTATTACCCCCAGAGCTAGGTCCGCATGCTACGAATAAACCAGCGAAGAAAAAGAAAAAGGGAAAGAAACAGGAAGAAGAGAAAGTTGAAACAGAAGATAAAGTAGAAGCAGAAGAAGAAAAGGTAGAAACAGAAGAGTATATAGCAAAGGAAGATAGGGGGGAAAAGATCAATAAGAAAAAGAAGAGCAAAAAAAATAAGATCGAGAAAAAAGAGGAAACCGAGAGTTCGCTTCCTGAAGGAAAGCATCAAACCTCTGCATGGAAATGTCCGAGGGTTACACTTGTGGGCGATTCCCAAGCACGAGGTTTGCAGCCCCTGCTAGCGGCCAGCCTTCGCACTAGTGTGAAGGTATGCTGCCAGCCAAGACGGGGAAACCACCACATCAGGGTAGAGGCTGATAAATCTCAGACTCCGAGAATTCAGTCGTTGCCCTGATGGTGAGTGGCCATGACCTCTACCTCCGAAGAGGCAAAGAAGGCCCCAGTGAGAACATTCTCAGCACGGTCATGGGAGCCGTGGACGACTGCGGATTGAAAACTCGCAGACGGGTCGTTATAAGGATGCTCCCAAGAAGAGGTCCGAGCCGGACAGCTCACTCAAGAAACGTCACCTTGAACCAGCGCATGCCCGACCTCTGTACGGCGGAGGGGGTCTTCTTTCTGGATCCTTACCGCACCTTTTACGGTCGAAACGACCTCTACCAAAGGGACGGAGTGCAACTTTCATTCAAGGGAAAGGCTGTGCTCTGTAACTTAATCCAGGATGTCGTAGAGCGAACGCAGAGGAGCGTCCGACCCAGAGTGAAGGCGGACGTAAGACAGTATGCCCGTGTTACTCCTGGAACGACGTTCTTAGATGTGGCAAAGAGGGGTACTGCCACACAAAAGAAGCCGGGAAACGGAAGAAAGTAGGGAGTCCTACACTGGGGGACTCCCTCAAAGTTCTTCTGTTCAATGCGAGGTCAATCAGGAATAAGTTTCTTGAGCTCCGTGGCCTCGTAGCAACAGAAGAACCTGAGATGGTGGCCATAACGGAGTCGTGGATAAAAACCTCAAGCTGAGATTTTAAAGTTGAATTCACGATTCCCGGATACCAGCTCTTCCTGAAAGGTAGGCCAGACAGAGGGGGTGGCAGTAAGATGTTTTATGTCAAGGATACTCTTAACTCAACGGATTGCAACATCATATCCGACCATGAATTTTTAAGTGTTGACCTAGAGAAAGGTCCTGCCAAATACAGGACCCTGGTGCTTTATAGACCTCCTTTCCAGCTCGTTGAAAAGGACAGAGATCTGTAGCAGCCACTAGGAGAACTTGAAAACAGAGGGGGTATCGCCATGGGGGATTTCAACACACAAGTTGACTGGGAAACCAGAGAACCCTGTAGCGAGAACATACTACTCCTGGAGTTCGCGAACAACGAGTTCCTGACTCAATGGGTGAGAGAGCCAACTAGAGAAGACAATATCCTCGAATTGGTTTTCACCTCTGAGGATGACATCGTTGAGGACCTCTCTGTTGGCGAAGAGCTCGGTGGCAGTGACCACCGACTAATTAGATTTGTAGTCAAAGTCCCGAAGGCAGGGCCTGCAACTAGTAAATCGAGGAAACTCGATTTGAGAAGAGCAGACTTTGCAGGTCTTCGTGCTGGACTTACTGACGCGAGGCTAGAAGTGTGCGATGCTGTTGAAGACTCGTGGAACATTTTCAAAACAACATTCATGAGGCTTCAATCGCGTTTCATCCCTCTGAAATGCACCTAAAGTTGTTTAATCGAGAAATCGGCCAACTGCTTAGGGAAAAAAGAAAGGTGTACCGGCAATCGAAGATCTCGGGTGACTTTGACGAATACCGGAGGCTAGCCAGGAGAGTGAAGTCCAGCATAAGGGCGGCTAAGCGGTCTGAGGAACTCCGAGTGGCGAGACTCTGTAAAGAGACTCCCAAGGAGTTTTTTGGATATGTGAACAGCCGTAAACCAATCCGTCGAACGATTGGCCCTTTGAGGAATGAGGAGGGAACATTAAAGCACTCAGATGCAGAAAATGCAAACCTCCTCAACGACTACTTCTCTTCAGTGTTTACTGAAGAGTGTGGTCCTATCCCCCAGCCAATGGATTCCTACTCGGGGCAAAAGCTGGAGGATATGGACTTTACCGAAGGAGAAATAGAAAAGAAGATCAGTGACCTAATGACGAATAAGTCACCTGGCCCGGATGGCTTTCTACCTAAAGTGTTAAAAGTGCGCGATCAAGTGTCACGACACCTGAGCGCAATCTTCAACATGTCAATCCGGACCGAATGCGTTCCTAAAGACTGGCGTGAAGCGGAAGTGACTCCTATCTTCAAGAAAGGAGACCGTAGCCAAACGTCGAACTACCGACCTATCAGTCTGATTTCGATAGTCAGTAAACTCATGGAGAGCATCATGGTGTTCAAAATGACGTATTTAGAGTCAAACCTGCTACTGAGGAGTTCCCAGCACGGCTTCCGAAGGCAACAGTCATGCCTGACGAACCTTCTCGAATTCTTCCACTTCGTGTTCAGTGAGCACGATCGGGACAAGGTGGTGGATGTGGTGTACTTAGACTTTCAGAAAGCCTTTGATAAGGTACCACACCGCCGCCTTCTCCGAAAGTACGAGCGCTGGGCATAGACGGAAAAGTAGCCGGCTGGATAGAGAACTGGCTAAGTGGCAGACGGGAACGGGTGGTGGTGAATGGACAGCCTTCTGAGTGGGTGCCCGTTACTAGCGGGGTGCCTCAAGGTTCTGTGCTGGGAACACTGCTATTCATCATCTACGCCAACGACATGGACGGTGACATGGTTGCAAAGATTTCCAAATTTGCCGACGATACCAAGCTTGGTATGTACGTTGCAAAGGATGGAAATACTGCCCGCCTGCAGGAAGATCTTGGGAAGATTGGGGAGTGGTCAGACACATGGCAAATGCCTTTTAACGTGAACAAATGCAAAGTGATGCATATCGGCCACAGAAACCCCCAATCTCATTATATCCTTAAGGGCACTGCTCTTGAATCGAGTTACACTGAAAAGGACTTAGGTGTAACAATCACTAGTGGCCTCAAGTTCTCGAAACAGTGCATCGAGGCGGAGAAAAAGGCCGAAAGGATGCTAGGCTACATAAAGCGCCAGTTTGGATATCGGAACAAGGAGATTGTACTGTGTTTGTACAGCTCACTTGTCCGACCACAACTGGAGTATGCCGTACAATTTTGGAGTCCTTCATTTCGAAAGGACATCGCGAGATTGGAACGCGTGCAAGCCAGGGCAACCAAACTGATTCCCTCTATCAGACATAAAAGTTATGAAGATAGATTAAGGGAATTAGATCTGTTCTCGTTGGAAACCCGTAGACTGCGTGGTCAGCTCATCAAAGTATTCAAAATACTTCGAGGGTTCGACAATGTTGACTACAGAGAGATTTTCACACTTGTTGAGAGCAGAACAAGAAATCACGGCTTCAAACTTGAACTAAAGCGTTACAACCGCGATCTGTGTGGAAAATCTTTCACGTACAGTATCTGCAGTAGTTAGAACGCACTTCCAGTGGAAGTTGTCAACAGTGAATCTGTTGACCAGTTCAAGTCAAGACTAGACAAAGTCTTGAAAAGTGGCCGTTTACAGACGCAAAACAATTGAGCAGCCATTTGCCCGCTCGATTGCTAGTCCAAAGGTACTCTCTTTGAATGGACCGTAAGGTCTTCTAGGGTACTTTCTTTCCTTGTTACTCCTTGTTACTCTCTCTCTCTCTCTCTCTCTCTCTCATCGCGGTTATAATTTTAACAATAGAGTGGTAGATTACTGGAGTAGTTTGCCACCTGAGACAGTAGACAGTTTAAGCTTGAATGTTTTCAAACGCAGATTATATGATTATATGGGGAGGAAATGTTAACTTGCGGGGGGGGGGGTATTCTGAACACATTCCTGTGGATGCAGTTTTTTATTATTGTATATTATGATTGATTTGGATTTTGATGAGTCTTGATGATGATGATTTTTTTGTTTTTGACACATTGATGTGGATGGTTCAAATTGTATATTGTAGCTGCATGATAACATAACATAATTTCACGCATAACAAAAGCCACAAGGGCCTATCAAAGGTCATCCACATCTGTCAAAACCCATCCACAAAATGCATCCATATGATTGTGTTAGATCATGCATCTACAATATACAATTCAAACCATACACAGGAATGTGTTAAAAACTAAAAGCATCTTCATCAAGACTCGTCAAAATCCAAATCAATCGTAATATTCAATAATAAAAAAACTACATCCACAGGAATGAGTCCAGAATACCTCCCCCCCTAAGTTAACCCTCCCTCCACATATAATCATCTAATCTGCATTTGAAAACATTCAAGTTTGGACTGTCTACTGTTCTCAGATGGCAAACTATTCCAGTAATCTACCACTCTATTGGTGAAAAAATATTTTCTAACATCCAACCTGCACCGCTGTTTTTAAATTTTTAAGTGGTGACCTCTAGTCCTATTACTACCTTACAACTCAAATAACTTGCTAAAATCAAACTTATCCATCCCAGAACAGATTTTAAAAAGCTCAATCATATCTCCCCTCACACATCTCTCAAATGAGACTATATTCATATTCAAGGGTCTTCAGAGAAGGTATTATTTTTGTTTCCCTCCTTTGTACTGACTCTAACAGGTTGATGTCATGTGTAAATTGTGGTGACCATGTTTGTATATAGTACGTTAAATGTGGCCTAACATACGAGTTGTAGAGTTTAAAGATAACCTCTTTACTCTTCTAGCTAACATTCCTTTTAATGTATCCTAGCACCCTATTTGCTCTATTTTTGCCTCAATACACTGCTTTGAAAACTTCAGTGACCTATCTACTACTACGCCTAAGTCCTTCTCATCTTCAACTGAATTTAGCCAATGCTCATCTATTTCATAACTAAATTCCCCACTATCCCTTCCCATGTTAAGAACTTTGTATTTTTTAAGGTTAAAAGTCATCTGCCACTTCTGAGCCCAAGGGGACAGAAATAAATCAATGATGATGATATTAATGAATACATTTTTGTAGAATGAGAAATCTGTTGAATTATTTTATGTAAAATATATACTTAAAGTGTTTTATTTTTAATAAATTGTCTTTTACCTGATATATATATATATATATATATATATATATATATATATATATATATATATATATATATATATGTGTGTGTGTGTGTGTGTGTGTCTGTGTGTGTCCTTCCTACCGCTTTTCGTATTTGCACATAAGCAGGAGAGGGTGGAGCAGTCTTTGTTTTTCTTCCTAAGCTCCCAAAATTTGTCCAATAAAGTTATTTAGAGAAAGGTTATTTCTGTTCTTTATTTTCAGTAGATTTGAATCTATGTTGGCAAGCTGGAGGGGGGGGGGCGTTGAAGGTGAGGCTTGCCCAGGGCGCCATTTAGGCCAGGACCGCCACTGCTCTCTCCGACTGCACTCATAAGATTCCGTTACTAGAATAAAGAGTTTGATTTTTTAGTCCATCTTTGCCTTGAACCTTCAACAAGCCCAGTCAAGAAGAACATCATTAAAAACAATTATCCTTGGAGTCAGATAAATGATTCACCGTAAAGCCACCCTTCATCTCAAAAGTGCAACTAGTCGTTCTCTTAAGAAGGTGGTGATTTGCGGTGATCTCATAATCTGGTGACGTACCCCTTCCATAAACTAAGTTACCAAACACCTCCCTAGAAACTGATGACCCTTCGTTCGACCGTACAGAGGAGGCATAAAAGAAAAAATAGACTCGTCAAGCAATCGTCAGGCAGAACAAGCTGAAGGGAATTTCGTGAACGCAGTCAGCATCAAACCGCCCATCTTCAATGAAGTAGCAGTCTCTGACACAATCCTATGGATGCATTTTATGGGTGGGTTTCGACAGATGCGGATGACCTCTGATAAGTTATCGTAAAGTATGTAATGTTATACTACTTATGGTTAACCTGTAATTCGTTAAAGCATAAAAATTAATTGGATCAGTTGTTTCAAAGAACACTTTTAGATAAGTTACCGTAAAGATAATATTACGTACGTTTTCTTACAACATTTCTATCGCCTAAAGGAGATTCTCAAGTATTTTAAGCGTCTTTCTCTTCTTTACACCTATTACTATATCTTCCAATATCCCAACTTCTGCTAAAAACAATATATCATCTTCTTCTGTGATATTTATTAAAAGAAATTTAATACGAACAAAGTCTTTGATTATATTACTTTAACAAGAGGAATAAAAAATTCAAAAAGTAATATTAAAATATTTTCCGAAATTGAGATAATCTATTGGTCTAAAATTCGGAAAAGTGACCATTTAAACGTAGGCCTATTTATAAAAAATTAGGATAGTATCAAAGAGGAGAGTCTTCTTATTATTAAACAAAAAACAATTAATTATGCATAATTCCCAAACTAATACAGTGAGAATTAGATGAAATCGATTTTATATAGAAATAAAATGAAAAATCTATCTTCGCTATGATGTGAAAATATGACGAATTGCATTGCATTCATTTAAAATGGGCACAAATGTTCCAAATCATTGAACTAACTCCACTCCTTCTTTTGTAGTTAGGTTAGCGGGGGGTATGGGAAGTTAGGGTGTTAGAAGTAGCAGAATGGCCCTTTTTGATCACTCCACACCTGACACCACTTTTATCGTGGTATACTTTGTAGTCGTGATATACTTCTTTGAATAAGTAGGCTTTGTTCTAAGAGTGCTAATTTTGTTGTTTTAAATAAGAGCCGCTTCAAACAGGTAAGGATATAGAGAAACGCACAGGAATTCCCAAGGTAAACTTATATTTTAAATTTAACAAGTTACTACACAAAAACAAAACATGAACCACAGAAATACTCCGAATATTAAAATACACAATAATTACTTCAATCAACTTGACCCTCTAAAATTGGCTAAATTCGATACGCACTTCAATATTCAAGAATTAGGCTAATTGTCTCTACTGGAGTTTAAATACCTTGGTTGCTCTGGCGACTGGTTTGAGTTTGACCTTGAACTCAATGAGCCCCAGACACCACAGGAATCTGGAAGGTCCTTTGACGCGTGCTTCGACCAGATTGTTGAAGGTGGTCGAGATCACGAGGTACTTTCGCGAGTGTAGCAGATGGGGATCCACACAGTATTCAGGGGCGGGGGGGGGGCTTCAAGGGCGAGAACAATCACGGTGCTTTTGTCGGCACCAAGGTAGGCGGGGTCTCTCTGGCGAGAGTAAGTTGAACTTGGTTCTTAAACCAAGTTAACTTAGAGTTCGGTGTGACCACCGGGTAACAGGCTCGAGGAAAAGCTTTTTCTCCTTCGTTACGTAATTCCTCATGGGCGAGGACTGTACTCGGGGAGGGGGGTCTTCTTCAAGGGCGAGGATAGAGTAGGGGGGTTTCTCTGACGAGAATAAGTTGAACTTGAACAAGTTAACTTAAAGATCGGTTTAGTAACCAGGAACTAGCTCGAGGATGAGTTTCTTCTTAGTTCTAGTCTTCCTCAAGGGCGAGGCCTATCTCGGTGTTTTGGGATACACCAGGATAGCAGGGAGGATGGGGGGTTCTCTGACGAGAATAAGTTGAACTTGGTTCTTAAACCAAGTTAACTTAGAGTTTAGTGTGGCAACCGGGTAACGGGCTCGAGGGGGAGCCTTTTTCCTCTTCTTTTCATAATTCCTCAAGGGCGAGGAATATCCCTGGGCTTTAGGATGCACCAGGATATGAGTAGTCTCTCTGACGAGAGTAAGTTGAACTTGAACAAGTTAACTTAACGTTCGGTTTGATAACCAGGGACTAGCTCGAGGATGAGCTGCTTCTTAGCCCACTAGGTAGCCCTGCCTCTCTTGCAGGGGACTTCGTAGTCTGTTGACTCAAGTATTCTACCTGTCCAGTCTCGGTATCCCGGCTTCTATCCGGGGACTTCGTAGCCTGGAGACTGACGTATTCTACCTCGTTTTTCCCGAGTGTTTCTTATTTATACCTCGAGGAGGGAGGCTTGTGGACGGGCCGCAGGAGGGTTGTTACTCCAACGGTTATTCTCACCAAGTCTTACCTCGGCTCCCGTTGGACTTCGAGCTTGAGAGAAACGCGTCTCCCATTTCTTATTTGAGATGAAATTGAATATACTATCGTAGGGGAGATCTTGCAGTTTACAACCTTTCGGCTTTTCATAGCGACGAGTGGTGAGGTGCTGTGGTTACGAGTTTGACCCTCGTTGCCTGGCCCGGATGTTCTTGCGGTTACCGTCGCGTGTCTCCACTGAGAGAGGGCACGGGGGAGTGACGATTCCCCTACATTAGATTAGGTTTGGAGGATGCGATACACTGCGACATCATAGTGACGTCATAACGATTATAGATTTCCTTCATTATATTTCTATATATAAGCTCACTGGATAAAAAAGTCACGTGGCCTATTTGAAATAGTTTAATATATAGGGTCATGTAGTTAGTAGCATTGAACGAGCAGAATCTGGAAGTGTGTGGCAGGATTTATAGATTTTGCAACAAGTGGTACGGTGTGTAAAATGAGGGGGGGGGGGAAAGCAAATGTTAGAGTGGCAAAAAGGAGTGATTGCATTTAGGCGCACCAAAGGCCATCCTGTGAAGGATGTAACTGAATTGCAGGAGTATAAACGCGTACGGCCATAAAGGTCTATCGAATGTGTCGAAAGTTAGGGTCTACATGAAATTCCCGCCAGAATTGTGATACTGACGGACCAGGACCGCTTCGCTTCAAAGCAGGAATTGCTGCAGGACAGCATTGCCAATCCTTCGACACCCATTACTGAAAGAACACTCCGCAAGAAAATGGATAACATGAATACATGGAGTGGAGTGGCACGCAAGAGGCCTTTGCTCATTTCTGCTCACAAAGTTACCAGAACTGCACACGCGTCTGACCAGGTGGCAGACGAATTATGTTTCTGCCTGTATGTGCATGATGTCCAGCGTCGTATTCATCGTAGAATTCATGAGACCTTCAAGGAAGATTGCGTGCGAGGTGCCGTTCAAGCTGGAGGAGGATCTCTGATGTACTAGGGGTGTTTTAATTATGCGCAAATGGGTACTTTAGTTGAAGAGAAAAAGAATTTGGTCCAGTATGCCTACATCTAGCTGCTAGATGACCAGGTTTTGCCATTGACCCTTAATCTTAACGCGGAACGTAACATTCCAATCCTTATCTTTCAGGATGACATCTCCCGCTTTCACCGTGTTGGAACTGTAACTGACTGGAATGATAAACATTCAGAAACAATCACAGATGTGAAGTGGCTCACAAAATCACCGGATCTGAACCTCATAGAAAATCAATGGGACTACCTCGAACAACGTGTCAAACGTCAAGGACGGCATCCACGCAATCTGACGGAATCACACAATTCTTTGATTCAAGAGTGGCTGAACAACGATGTCTCCTATATCCAGACCTTATCCAGTCAATACCGATTCGAATCAAAGGCGTTGGGCTGAACAACGATGTCTCCTACATCCAGAATCATATCCAGTCCATGCTGATTCGAATAAAAGGCTTTGCTTAGGCTCATGCAAGTATTACACGATATTACAAGATGTGGTGGGCACTTTGTTGCCAAAATTCCGTGCATACGTGTTCTCTGGCGTCGGTTCTCTCCTTTTCTTATCATAGTAGACTCGGCTGTGCATCGTAAGTGAATGAATCCATACCATGGCTAAATTCAATCCTCCCAAAATTTGCAAAAAGCAGCAAGCTGTGCTGCGTGGTACTCACGCCAGGAGCTCCAATGCGAATATCCCCGAGTCCTTGGGAGTCAATCTGAGGACGGTGTAGAGGAGCAAGAAAGAGTTGGATGAGTAAAGCTGTGATTACGAGGGTGGGGCGGCTTGTAAAACTCACTCTAACCGTTACGATAGGAAAAGAACACCTGAACTTGTGGCGGAGATCTAGGCCATGATTGACAAGGATGCCAGCGAGTCAATGAGCTGGATAAAGAGTGTCTGTCTCTCATCAGGCAGTTACTGCATGAAGATATCGGCTAAAACGCATACAATGTGAGAAGTGGCTAGCTTCTGTCGCAGAAGATGAAAGACAAGTGGAAGTAACGTGCGGAAGATAGTTTGTTTATTTCCTCATAACTTACGAGATTAATTTCATTCACTTGGAATTTTCACGAAAGATAGATATTAGATATATCTAAATATGTGTATAATATATAGTCTCAACGGTTTTTTAAACTTCTATAATAAATATTTAAATATACTTGTTTATTACTGACCCTTATATTATGGCCGCTAGTGTATATCTCTATAAATTAAATCTGTTATTTTCTTTCATATTGAAATTGGGCGAAAAATTAACCACCGCATGAATGATATCTAATTAATTGGCTTATGTTCAGTAATAATAAGGCTCAGTCGTCCTTGATAATGACCAAAATTGAGAACAAATATTTGCTCTTCCTTTGAGATTGAGCTCCGGCTTCCGAGATGAGAATTTCGGGGTCAGAAACAGTTGTTTCGGAGACTGCCAACGGAGACTTCCAGTCCAAGTTATTTAACCTCGATGAGACGACGAAATTTGGCATCAACATAATTGGAATTCTTGTTCGCCTCCACATTCCTTAATCCATCATTCATATTTCCTTGTTCCCTCACTCTTGAGCCCCATTGAGCTTTGGTGGCCACTTACAATTCTCTTTTTATCTCCTCACTGCGCTCAAAAAGAGTGACGTACCCTCCCGGTTGATAGTTTGTTTTTTTTCACTACTCAAGAAATGCACGTTTGCCAAATTTCACTCAAATTATCTTCGTTCATTGGAACGGACCTTCCTTGAAAAGGTCTTCGAAAATAAAGAAGAAAGCGATCGAAATCTCCTTCCCTTTTTCCTTGTTGTTTTTCTCATAATTGTAATTCACGTGCTACTTTGTGAACTCTTAATCATCTATCTATTTATCTAATTAATTAGATATATTATATCTAATTAATTATTTATCCATCTATATAATCTCTTATAAGTGCTATGGCCTCTTCTTGCACTTCTGTTATGGCAGTCAAGATCATGTGAAATGCCGTTCTGTAACAATTAATAGACAGAAATTTGTATAATCCAATGAAAGCATTTCATTCAGCAACGAAGGAATGAAGTGGATTATATCACAAAATAAAGGAAAATGAAAACATTAGAAGCGGTGGTACAAGAAAAAAATGTAAGATGATGAACTGTGTACCGAAAGAGGTCTGAGAGCCATCTTGTCTCGCCCAAAGTTATAAAATGGAATTTTCTGCTTAACTTCGAAGTCGTTTTCAAGATTAAAAAATGCAAGCTAAGTGAACGATGATTAAGTGCCACCTCAACGACCCAGAACAATCCGAACAAAATACTTGCACTTACCTTTAGCAATTTGGCCTATCCCATTACGCCAACTAATTCCATCCTGCGCAAGTCAGTCTGAAAAAAAGAAGAAAAACAGCATAATGACAATCGCCACGAATTTTCACTTAATACTCATCTAAATGTCTGTGATTCGAACATTAGGCTGTTCCATACGGGAGGTTCTATAGCGAATCATCAATGTTCGAATTTATAATAGAAATGAAATGAGATCTGTATTAAAAAGGAAATCAAATAATACTGTTTAGCCTTTTGCCTTATCTGTAATTAATCAATGACGAGCCCCATTCATTCTAAAAACGAAATTGTAAAGGTAAAGAAAAAAATTGTCACCTTTAGTTTACAATTGGTAGGCTTAAAATTAATGCGAAGGACCACTTGTTTTTTATTGTGTCCCCCCCCCCACCTTTTAAGCACGATAAGCTAGCGACCTGATGTTAGTTAATTAATAATTAATTACAGTAGCTCTGAAAAAAAAGAGGGACGGGAATTCAGATATTTATGCCGAAATAAAAAAGCGAGAAAAGAGAAAGACTTGGTCAGGAAAATGAGAAAATTATTTAGAAACAATTATTTCTAAACAATTATATCTTGGAATTATAATTATTTATAAACAATTATATCTTGGAATTATAATTATTTATAAACAATTATATACTGGAATTATAATTATTTATAAACAATTATATCTTGGAATTATAATTATTTATAAACAATTATATCTTGGAATTTTAATTATTTATAAACAATTATATCTTGGAATTTTAATTATTTATAAACAATTATATACTGGAATTATAATTATTTATAAACAATTATATCTTGGAATTTTAATTATTTATAAACAATTATATACTGGAATTATAATTATTTATAAACAATTATATCTTGGAATTTTAATTATTTATAAACAATTATATCTTAGAATTTTAATTATTTATAAACAATTATAAAGTGGAATTATAATTATTTATAAACAATTATATACTGGAATTTTAATTATTTATAAACAATTATATCTTGGAATTATAATTATTTATAAACAATTATATCTTAGAATTTTACTTATTTATAAACAATTATATAGTGGAATTATAATTATTTATAAACAATTATACCTTGGAATTATTATTATTTATAAACAATTATATACTGGAATTATAATTATTTATAAACAATTATATCTTGGAATTATAATTATTTATAAACAATTATATCTTGGAATTTTAATTATTTATAAACAATTATATAATGGAATTATAATTATTTATAAACAATTATATCTTGGAATTTTAATTATTTATAAACAATTATATCTTGGAATTATAATTATTTATAAACAATTATATCTTGGAATTTTAATTATTTATAAACAATTATATCTTAGAATTTTAATTATTTATAAACAATTATATACTGGAATTATAATTATTTATAAACAATTATATCTTGGAATTTTAATTATTTATAAACAATTATATACTGGAATTATAATTATTTATAAACAATTATATCTTGGAATTTTAATTATTTATAAACAATTATATCTTGGAATTTTAATTATTTATAAACAATTATATACTGGAATTATAATTATTTATAAACAATTATATACCTGAATTATAATTATTTCTAAACAATTATATCTTGGAATTATAATTATTTATAAACAATTATATCTTGGAATTTAAATTATTTATAAACAATTATATACTGGAATTATAATTATTTATAAACAATTATATACTGGAATTATAATTATTTATAAACAATTATATACTGGAATTATAATTATTTATAAACAATTATATCTTGGAATTATAATTATTTATAAACAATTATATACTGGAATTTTAATTATTTATAAACAATTATATACTGGAATTTTAATTATTTATAAACAATTATATACTGGAATTATAATTATTTATAAACAATTATATCTTGGAATTATAATTATTTATAAACAATGATATCTTGGAATTATAATTATTTATAAACAATTATATACTGGAATTATAATTATTTATAAACAATTATATCTTGGAATTATAATTATTTATAAACAATTATATCTTGGAATTTTAATTATTTATAAACAATTATATACTGGAATTATAATTATTTATATACAATTATATCTTGGAATTTTAATTATTTATAAACAATTATATACTGGAATTATAATTATTTATAAACAATTATATCTTGGAATTATAATTATTTATAAACAATTATATCTTGGAATTTTAATTATTTATAAACAATTATATACTGGAATTATAATTATTTATAAACAATTATATCTTGGAATTATAATTATTTATAAACAATATCTTGGAATTATAATTATTTATAAACAATTGTATACTGGAATTATAATTATTTATAAACAATTATATCTTGGAATTATAATTATTTATAAACAATTATATCTTGGAATTTTAATTATTTATAAACAATTATATACTGGAATTATAATTATTTATAAACAATTATATCTTGGACTTATAATTATTTATAAACAAATATATCTTGGAATTTTAATTATTTATAAACAATTATATACTGGAATTATAATTATTTATAAACAATTATATACTGGAATTATAATTATTTATAAACAATTATATCTTGGAATTTTAATTATTTATAAACAATTATATACTGGAATTATAATTATTTATAAACAATTATATACTGGAATTATAATTATTTATAAACAATTATATCTTGGAATTATAATTATTTATAAACAAATATATCTTTGAATTTTAATTATTTATAAACAATTATATCTTGGAATTTTAATTATTTATAAACAATTATATACTGGAATTATAATTATTTATAAACAATTATATCTTGGAATTATAATTATTTATAAACAATTATATACTGGAATTATAATTATTTATAAACAATTATATCTTGGAATTATAATTATTTATAAACAATTATATACTGGAATTATAATTATTTATAAACAATTATATCTTGGAATTATAATTATTTATAAACAATTATATCTTGGAATTATAATTATTTATAAACAATTATATCTTAGAATTTTAATTATTTATAAACAATTATAAAGTGGAATTATAATTATTTATAAACAATTATATCTTGGAATTTTAATTATTTATAAACAATTATATACTGGAATTATAATTATTTATAAACAATTATATCTTGAAATTATAATTATTTATAAACAATGATATCTTGGAATTATAATTATTTATAAACAATTATATACTGGAATTATAATTATTTATAAACAATTATATCTTGGAATTATAATTATTTATAAACAATTATATCTTGGAATTTTAATTATTTATAAACAATTATATACTGGAATTATAATTATTTATAAACAATTATATCTTGGAATTATAATTATTTATAAACAATTATATACTGGAATTATAATTATTTATAAACAATTATATACTGGAATTTTAATTATTTATAAACAATTATATACTGGAATTATAATTATTTATAAACAATTATATCTTGGAATTATAATTATTTATAAACAATTATATCTTGGAATTTTAATTATTTATAAACAATTATATACTGGAATTATAATTATTTATAAACAATTATATCTTGGAATTATAATTATTTATAAACAATGATATCTTGGAATTATAATTATTTATAAACAATTATATACTGGAATTATAATTATTTATAAACAAATATATCTTGGAATTATAATTATTTATAAACAGTGATATCTTGGAATTATAATTATTTATAAACAATTATATACTGGAATTATAATTATTTATAAACAATTATATCTTGGAATTATAATTATTTATAAACAATTATATCTTGGAATTTTAATTATTTATAAACAATTATATACTGGAATTATAATTATTTATAAACAATTATATCTTGGAATTATAATTATTTATAAACAAATATATCTTGGAATTTTAATTATTTATAAACAATTATATACTGGATTTATAATTATTTATAAACAATTATATCTTGGAATTTTAATTATTTATAAACAATTATATACTGGAATTATAATTATTTATAAACAATTATATACTGGAATTTTAATTATTTATAAACAATTATATACTGGAATTATAATTATTTATAAACAATTATATCTTGGAATTATAATTATTTATAAACAATTATATCTTGGAATTTTAATTATTTATAAACAATTATATACTGGAATTATAATTATTTATAAACAATTATATACTGGAATTTTAATTATTTATAAACAATTATATACTGGAATTATAATTATTTATAAACAATTATATCTTGGAATTATAATTATTTATAAACAATTATATCTTGGAATTTTAATTATTTATAAACAATTATATACTGGAATTATAATTATTTATAAACAATTATATCTTGGAATTATAATTATTTATAAACAATGATATCTTGGAATTATAATTATTTATAAACAATTATATACTGGAATTATAATTATTTATAAACAATTATATCTTGGAATTATAATTATTTATACACAATTATATCTTGGAATTATAATTATTTATAAACAATTATATACTGGAATTATAATTATTTATAAACAATTATATCTTGGAATTATAATTATTTATAAACAATGATATCTTGGAATTATAATTATTTATAAACAATTATATCTTGGAATTTTAATTATTTATAAACAATTATATAGTGGAATTATAATTATTTATAAACAATGATATCTTGGAATTATAATTATTTATACACAATTATATCCTGGAATTTTTTTTTAATTTCAGATCTCAGAAGTCAATGGTTGTTTCAGAGAAAGAGAGAGTGTGAAGAAGAGTATGAGAGATGCCTGAGAGCAGGAGAGGAAGTATGAAGATCGGGAGAGAAAATCGGAATAAATCTTAAGGAAATAATAGCGAGTAATGAAAATGGTGTATGTGGAGTTAGAACTGGGAAGTGGAAGAGTAAATGGTGCAATGACGGCGTGGAATTTGCAGTGGAGAGGAACTGGGGCGCGTACTTGCACTTGGTTCATTGCAGGGGGGGGGGGGGAGCGCCCCTCTGCTGCTGCCTCCGTGAGCAAAGGTCGCCGTAATTGCACCATCGCCTACTGCTAGGCTAGATTAAAAAAACATAACAATATGTAAATAACAAAGCCTAAGACAAAGGCTTAAAAAAAACAACGGCAACAAATAAAAAAGATAAGGCAACAAAGAAGGAAGTGGGCTCCGGCGTCGGGGGTAGGCCCGCCTCCCCCCAGCGAAGAATATGCGACCTACAACAAAGAGTCACATGAAGTGGAGGAGTCAGGTCTCCTACAAAAAAAGGTCATGTAGTACACAAGTCTGTGTACACGAGCGGTAGCGACCCCGCTCGTCACGGTACCAGGACAGGTAACGTGCGCGAAGATCGCTCAGACTGGGACATTCAACAAGAATGTGCCGAACAGTCTGGGGGACAACGCAGTCGTCGCGGTAAGGCGCAGGCGAGTCCCATCAAGTGGCGGTGCGTCCCGCGAGTGCGTCCAATTCGGATACAACAGAAAGAAACCTCATAAGGCAGAGGATATATGTATACAAGAAGGCAAAATGAACAATAAACCGAGTACTTGGAGAAAATAAGAAAGAGACATGTGAAAAGTATTTATAAGGAAATTGAACGAGAACCCGGATGGGAACGGGAAGTTACTTTGGGACGAAGTGAGAAAGGCGAGAAACCAAAAGAAAAATGGATGTGTGAAGATCAAGGATAATAATTTAGGAGGAAGTTAAAAGGAAAAATCTAAAGTGACATATGTATAAATGGGGACTTTAAAGAGGGATGATGGATGTTAAAAGGAGAAGTAAGGACGAAATGCGTGACTGAAAAATGTTCTTAGGTGGTAGGAACATGTAATAAGAATAGATGAGAAGAAACTTGTGAAGATACTAGACGAGAATGAGTAAAAGACGGATTGATTATGTGTGTTTGAGTGAAAGAGGGATGGCAAGGGGGGGAGTAAACGAAATTATGTATGATGGGTGTGTATGGAGGGTTTTTTGTGGAGGAGGGGGGGGGCCTTCTCAACGGAGATTAACCGGGAATGGACAGGATGCCAGAGAGCATAGCATCCCATTGCCAAGAGAAAATGACATGTACAGGGTGAGGCGCGGGAACTTCCTTTTTTGAACATGAAATAAAAAACAAATAAGGAAGTTCCTACGTCTCAAAAGATGTGTACATTTGTGTTTAATTGGGGAGTGTGAAAGGATAGGGTTTTATAAGAACCGTGCTGCCCCAATCTCGCAACTCCAGTTCCTTTCCAAAGGGCTTGAAAGGCTGGCGTCATCGCTGTTCTCCACCAACATTGATGATATCGTGCATTCTGGCGCCAAGGGAGGTCACAACACTGAATCCGCATTCCTAAATGTACCAGA
The DNA here is from genome assembly GCA_963969495.1 of Ceratothoa steindachneri. Lineage (NCBI taxonomy): Eukaryota > Metazoa > Arthropoda > Malacostraca > Isopoda > Cymothoidae > Ceratothoa > Ceratothoa steindachneri. Next base: position 65,061,118 of record OZ018318.1, read on the forward strand.
CACCTTCTTCAGCGAGCGGCTGATGCTGGTCGCTCTTCCATTTGGATGTTTATCGATCTCTCGGCCGAATTCGATACGGCGTTGAATCACAGTGCTCTTTCCCCTCGTCTTAGTGAGCAGCTGGTATTCCTCTGTAAAAGCTCCGCACGTTTCTATCATCTTCCACTCAGTTTGTTCATAACAGGATTATTATATCTAGGCCCCAGTGGCGGATCCAGAATAAAAATGGAGGAGGGGGGGGCTAACCCGAATTCCTCCGTCTGAGTAGTCTGAGAAAAGGGCATTGGTCATTAATAATGGTTACCTTACACACCATTCATAATAAATAAATGACAGCACCTCATAAAGGAGTGAGCACCAATTCTCTCGAATCCGATTTTTTTCCACACATCAGAAAATTATGAATTGTGGTTTTGGGACGTCAGCTAAAGAGTATAAAACTGAATTTAATTATCATTTTTGAGATTTACCTTTATTTTAGACATGCATCATATGAGGTAGATTTGATCGCAACGGTTGAAAAAACTATTTTTATGTGTTCTATATTATTACATAACTCTTTCTAAATATCACAATGCAAGTATGGCTTAAAAAGGAAATATAAACATAAAGGGGTCTGAAAGGGTTAATAACAGCATCTAACACACATGTTCGGTCACGGTATTCCACAAGAACATCAACTTCCTGTATCTTCTAACATCAATTTCGTTATGAACACCGATTAGCGCTAGACCGTGTAGGCCTTCTTTCTTGGCCCGTGGCCTTCCTTAAATACGTTTCCAATCGCTTCAGGATCGAAAATGAACGCTCGGCCTCCGCGTTCGAGAGTGGGAGTGACCAGAATTTGGTGGAGTCGGGTCAGGTTCGGATACAAGAGCATCTCCAATGGAGTCAAATTTGATTGTTGACGAACACCAGAGCTTTGCTTCCGCCTTGACGAGGCTTAAAGCCTCGATGTCAGCCTCGTAGATTTTTGCAGCCTCCAGTAAAGCAGCAAAATCTCCTCCATGGGCGCCGCTGAGCAGATGTTCACTGTTGAAGCCGATAGGAATAGTGTTGTCCCAGACCCTGCTTTGCAGCAGCTCGGTCAGTACCTGGTCAATGATCGGGTCATGATAGATCGGCGGTAATATTCTTGAGCCATCTGGAAGGGTACATTCGCTCGCTGTGTTTGCCGCCTAGAAATTCGAGGCACAGGAATGGTGTCATGTGACGAGCCGATTTCCTGGAGGAGCTCCTATGCTTTCTTGAAGACGTCGTGGAAACTAGTCAGTGCACCTTCCCTGGTCTTGTTGAGATACGTCTCCACTTCACCGATCGTAGCGTATACTGAGACAAGATAGGCCATATGAGACTGCATGGGTCGACTCGGCTACATGGTATGGGCTAGAACCGACTTCGCGACGACGAAGCCATTCATAAGGGGCGGCTCTCCTCTTCGAGGAAGATGACAATAACAAGTAGATATTTGATAACACAATAATTCATTTGTGTTGCTCAACCCATCTAGTAGCATAGAGACTGACCAGCTTCTTACCTTTCGTGGGTGTGTGGCCATTCATGAGCTTAGCAAACCTCATCGAGCGCATGTTTGAGGAATAGATGAAACTGTATACATCGTTGAGGGTCTGGAGATCGAGCTTTGCCTCTTGTGTGCCACAGGCCTTGGTCAGGACGAGGTTGAGCCGATGATTGAAACAATGAACAATCTCGCCAGCGAATATTCTCGCATCTCCACAGCCGAACTCTCATTGTCCCACAATACACGGTTTCTCTCTAATATTTTTATTGGGGGACATTTAATGAAGTCGCTTCGCTTTTTACTGTGGGCTAATGAAAGGACAAATTTGGGGAAGCTTCAGCCCCCTCTCCCTGTGATCCGCGCCTGCTAGGCGCTGCTCAGCAGGCAAGCCTTTTTTTTTTTTTTACTCTAGCCACCCTGTAGGAAAAGAGAACAAGAGGGAAAGTACCTCTGATGACCTGCGGCGTTTTGTGATAAGATGATAAATGGTTATTGCATTGCTGGTTTCCCATGGTTCAAATCTCTTACAAGTGCCTTCGAATGGCTAAATAAGGCTTCTGACACTAGATGGTGCCACCCAGCGCCAAATCCGATGGTAGATTTGAAATCTCCAGGGTGAATAACCATATGTCCCATGATCATATTGGTCATTTGATGGCTCTAAATGGGTACAATGGAACTTTACACCTTTTGAAAAAAAAAAGCGACGCCTTGACCTGGCGCTTCGCCGCAGGTAAAAAGAATTGTAATCAGCCATTCTCAAGTAGATATGACACGATCACCACACATGGATGCAATTATTGAGTTTATACCACCCTACTTGAATGTAATGCGCTTGAGGTTAAGCTGAAATTGAAGTCCCACTTCCTAACTATTACATAAACCACTACCAGAGTGGGTGCTAATAAAATTTCCAGAGCATGCAACATCCCCTCTCTATCCTAACCTGGTCTCTCAGGACAGTCTCACAGGGGGCACGCCCCCACTTAATTGTGGTTACGTTGGCGGGGACCTACAACACAGGCTGTAGGATCAAAAGCTTTTTCCTTTAATCCCCCCCTCTAAGTGGTCGGAGGGACAGAGGTTCCATCTGATCCCCGGGAGCTATAAAAAAGAACAACAATAACAACATAATCTAGGCCTGCGGAGGTAGGTTATGGTGTTCCACAAGGATCGGTTCTCGTTCCGCTCCTGTTTTGTACATCCTTATTCGTATCCTTATACGACGCCTTAGTCAATCCTTCCATTTCTATTCTAATGACACGCAAAGCTATCTATCTCTCCTTCTCTCCAGCCTAGTTTGTTGGCTCTAAGAAATTATCTAACCGCATGCTGCCGCATGGGTACTCCATGGTATGTGGTTGCTGTAAAACTATAGCTGTTGCTTAACCTCGTTGTCTTCACTATATAACTATTAAAAAAACATTAAAAACGGCTTTATTTTTCTTTTTGAGGTTGCTATACATGTTGAGCACACAGGAATGATGTATATTAGAAATTGCTAACATGTCACTAAAATCTGATCGAATTGTCTTGACCACATAAACAGTCGACCCCAAATTCCTTCGAGATTCAAATATAACGTTGCACGAATTTTGCTGACAAATATATTCAGATGAATAAAAAACAACAGGAAAGAAAGGCAAGACAGATTATGGAAAACCTAGATAATTAGCAAGAAAAGGAATAATGAGAAGCTCAAAGATAAAATAGCAACTTTCGTAAACCTTAAATATTCGGACTAGGAAAGAGCTTATCGCACAAATAACGGAGAGAGAAAGAGGCACTCCAAGACAGTAGTAGGCCACTTTTCCTGTGTTGAAGGCCGCATTTTAGCTATAGGCCGCATTCATAAAATTTTAATCAGATATACTGCAAGTTGCACATTATTTTGTATATATCTAACGACTATGTATCGGTACAAAACTGAAAAAATATGATAAATTCTATAGTTAAATAACTTTTTAATGACTGTTGCGAGTACTTTTGTAGAATCTGCAAAAGTTTGAATTCATTCAAAGGCCCCATTTAATGCCCAAGAAGGCTCCTTGCGACCTAAATGCCGCAGGTGCCCCCTTCTGTTCCAGGAGTAAGAGGTCCTCACTCGTAAACCAATAAATGATGCATCTATAAACACAGAAATGTTACAATACGAATTTGTGCCATCCGGGGATAGCAACGATTTGTGACATTTAAAAGAGGCAAATGTCGTGAAACAACGATATAATGAAAACAGAACACCTCTTTTATCATATTGCCACATTAAAGTGGAAACCTTGAAAATACTTGACAACAGAAAAACACCGATAGAAAGTCATTCCCTTTCAATTTTCTTCAAATTCGGCCATATTACATAACTGCGGCGAAGCAAGCAGGTCTATGGGCCATGCAAATCTCGCGTTGTGTTCATCTTCTGTCCGCGAGTCGTTGGCTCAATGTAGCCAGCTAAAACCAATGCTACCAAAGGTAATTGAGTTCACAGAGTTCAAATATGATATAAGTTGACCACCAGGTGGCGCCACCTAGTGGCTAGAAGTATTAAATCGGTCATTATTTTGTCTTTGAGATCTTCATCCTAAAAGTAATTAAACCAGTTGATAATCTTGATTGATTTTCGACGCAGGTTCACTAGATCATGTCCCTATAGTTTAAATACGAATTGTGATCGAAAGATTCCTTGAATCAGCGCTCGTGGGAAACGAGGAACGGCTTTCGCCATTTAAGTAGGCGTTTGAGTGTCCTGTCTACACTGAAGATAACAAAGCCCAAGGACGCATTGCTCGCCGTTTACTCAAGCCTCCTTTTGGAGTCGCAAGCTACTTAATTTAGGAGAAATATTGGCTGACAATTCGTCCATGGGATTACTTAAAAATTGCCATTTTCGAAGTTAAATACAAATTAGAAATCAAAATGGACTCTGAAGGAATATATTTCATACTTAAACGTTCAACTTGTTTTGGCTTAACAAGTGGGTCCAAGGCCTTTGTTGCTGAATAAGGCAGATTCAGGAGGGATGCGTCCCGTACGCCACTACCGGTTCAGAGCCCTCCGAATGGGGTTATGCACCCCCCACACAATTTCACCTCCCCAAATAACATCACTTTCTTTACTAAATAAATAAATTTTAAAAAACGCACACATCCTCCCGTTCGTTTTCGCTTTTTTCCAATCAATGAAATAAATAAAAGTTATTTTAGAGTCTTTTATTAATCATCACCTGTTACTGATATATAATGTAGGCCCGTGGGCCACATCACACCCACCACAAGATTTTATCAGACCCACAGCAACATGAAATATATAAAGCGTCACTTTTTTTCTGAATATCATTCTGATAACGCCCCCCCCCCGCCCAGTATAAATAAATTTTAATGATTATTAAGTTATTTTTTTGGCACGTGAAAATATTCAAAATATATGATGTAGCCACGTTAGTTTAGTCCCTGGGATAGGCCATAAGACATTATCTATCCTTCAAATACGGCGGCATCGATGTGAAATACAAGTCAGCAATGGAGTAGAGAGCTTCAGCCACTTGTTTTAAGGAGCTCCTTGGTGCTTCGACGCATTTAACAACCTTGGCGTCGAGAGGATGACCGCCTGAATGCTATCTCCACCCTAATTCTTTACGACCTACACCAACAGTAGCATAGATGCCCTCGTTGTTATTTTCTTCGTAATTTTAGGTTTTTATGGTTATTATTACAGGGATATATGCAAGGTTTTGCGATATAAATACCATTTATTCAAGAAAAAAAACCTACATAATCAATCTTCATTGGTAGAAAGATTCCTAAAACGATTGTCTTTATTTCGGGAGTCAGGGACACTTCAAAGCCTACCTACCTAATATGGCGAGAATTTCCATAGCTGAGGTTTCTGGTTTCCCGCCCTTTTCATATCCAAGATTTCCCGGGAATTTTATAGAGCAGTGGTTCTCGACCCAAAGGTGGGTTGCAGAGCCATTTGATTTTTAAAGATTTTAGTGTTTTTTCAATAAATAAATGAAAAAATCTGTTAATCTGCTATTTTATTATGGTTCTAAGAAGTGTATATTATTACACTTTCTACTTTCGTTATATCTCGCGTTCCCTATTCCGCAGGAACGCTTCTCTCCCCACCAATTCTTCCCCCCCTCGTCTCTTACACTGGGATTGTACCGTGCAGTGTTGCCAATTTATCCCCCTTTTTTCGTACTAAATATTTTACCAAAGTATTTACATAGGATTTCAAATAAAACTATTATTAGGTTGGAAAGAAAGTAATGTTTTATTTTGAAAAGCAAAACGTCCTCTGATCAAGTTCAAGCTCCTGAAAATATACAAGAAGAACTCATTGAAATGAGTAATAATTTTAAGACTAAAAGTGAATTTGCATCGCTTTCACTTAACCAATTTTTGGATAAATCGAGACATATCTTATCCAACCTTATCAGACTTGGCGCTTAAAATACTACTCCCATTTTACACAACATATATGTGTGAATCTGCCTTTTCCCAACTTCTGGTCATAAAGAGCAATAAATTAAGCCTTGAAGATGATTTTGGTTGTGCAACGTCATCCACACAACCGAGAATAAAACTGCTAACCGGAAAAAAGCAAAGCTCACCCATCGCATTAAAGGTAATGACCTGTATTTAACATTTTATTTTTCAATTTTTTTTTTAATCTTAATAAATGGGTCGAAGTTAAGAATTCTCACCATAATTGGGTCGCCAGCAGAAAAAGGTTGAGAACTACTATTATAGAGGTTCTGTTTTTTCAAAATTTAGACTGTTTAGTGTTTTTTTTCCTTAATTATACAAGAATATGGAATGCAATTCAGTTGAAATTCGAAGGATTGAGGCATAAAGTAGAGATACCTTACCGAAGTGGGTAATTATAAATCCAATTACTAAGGTATATTCCTCCATAAGTATCCTTTGCAAGTTTGCATCTCTTTTTTCATTAATCAATTTTTCAAATTACTGATAGATAAGGTTTTAATAAATACATAAATAATGTTTCATTCGCAATAATAAATGAACAAAATACTTTCATGTAAAAAAGTAATCTTAGAAATAAAGTAAAAATTTCCTTCAAGTAACTTTTTTTTTTTAATATCCTTTCAAAAAAGCAAAAAAATATCCTTATAATAGATTCCTAAAAAGGATAGCGCATTTATTATCCTATCACTAAGCTTTCTCTATTAGTTCGGTGATAAAAAGAAGTGAGCCGGAACAAAAACCCCTTTCAACTTACACTGAAGTAGGAGGGAATTGAATTAGGGGTCATTAATTAAGAAGGCAATGTTTTAAGTCCTATTTCCTAAAGCATCCAGCGGCCCAATTCCTGCTTTAAATGCTTATTAGGATATTCAGTCGAATGAGCCGGGCTGGGGGAAATTGAAGGAACAAAAATATTTATTTTCCAACTCAATTGCAGCATATAGTTGTTGGGGGGTTTTCAGATTACAAGCCGCTGTTTTCTTCCTTAACAGGAAGAGATTGGTTCCACAGGCACCCCTGCGGGGTGTGGCCAACGGCCTTATTTGCTAATCTTAACCGCCTTTTTTAATCCCATTTATAGACTCTTTATTTTAACACCCTTTTCTTATTCTTCTTCATCTTAATCTTCTTCTTCTTCATCTTCATCTCCATCTTCTTCTTCATCTTCTTCTTCTTCAAGAGGAGCAGCTTCACCACTCTTCCTTACAAAGGAGCTTGCGCTTTACTGGTAGACGTTCAGTCTCTGGCCTACGGCCTATCATGATTCTTTTTTTTCTCCATCTAAATTTGCTATAATAATTTCCATGCCACAATTTTAATAAATTTTCTGAACTTCACCATTTGTAATTCTTTTAGTTTTAAAAAATTCACAAAAATTCGATACTTATATTTATTTCTGAACTTCACCATTTATTTTTTTCGATATTATAAAGGAATTATTAGAAATCAATTTAATGAAATTTTAAATAAACTTAGGTGACAACCGAACTAAAAGAAAAAATCTTATTCAAACACCTTCAAAAAATCTCGTTCTTAAAATATAGCGTTATGGATGAGACGAGTCTTGTAGTATCTTTGGTTTCCTTAATTTCCTTATTCTTATCTTCAAGATTATGAGAATCGGAGTGTGTCCCCCCCTTCCCCGCCCTAAAGTCTAGACAATATCAGTTTTACAGTTTGGAACAAAGGATTCTGAAGTAGCATCGCTACCCGAGGCTCTTAGCTGGTGAGTTGAGCTAACTATGGAAATATTTCTTTTTGCATTAATCTTCTTTAAGAGAACCTTTCGTCTTTCTGCCACATCCTGACTTTTGTTTGTCTAACTCATCAATTAATTAAAAGCAAATAACCCCTCAACTGCGAGCACTGTATGCATAAAAATATATTCAATAAATTTATGCCCCGTAATTATTAAGATTCTGCGGGAATTTTGCATCTTAATTAAAAAAAAGTGCACTTCTACTTTAATATTCAAAACGATTATAATTAAAATAACGAGCTTATAAAGCAAGAAGTTACGAACTATCATAGTCTTATTGATCTGATGCAATAAATACAATTTATTCATAATAATAGGATTCAATTCAATATTATGAAACAATAAATTTCTCATTCTCAATAGTCCTAGATCTCAGTAAAGTAATAAATAGCCTATTTATTACTTAATTTACAAGATTTGCCAACTCAAAATGTAAATATTTTTTTACATGAAACTATCTTGTGTCTAAGGGGAAGAATATCAATAATTTTAGGGCTTAATTTATTTTTAAAATCCATACAATTTTTAACTAAAGTCAATGGCAACATTTATTGTGGCATTATCGGTTTATCTTACCAAATATTTGGAAAAGATGACACATTTATCAACTCTAAATTATCTTTAGGAGGGAATAAATTATATTTAACCATTTTCAAGGATCCCCCCCATCCCACAAGTCCCGGCAGGTAATTTCTGTTGAAAGACGACGGTCTACACCATTGCCCTCGGCATCTCAAACTAGATTGAGGCTGCCTAGGCTTTATTTTTTCTATACATTATCATTTTACACTTTCTTCGCAACTTTATAAGCCAACGAGCCTCCCATTTTCTTAGCCGGCGACTAATTTCCCAGACTATTCGCCGACCAGCTTTCGTCCATTCATCAATGGTCGGGGCCGAGAAGTGGAGGAGAGGCTGGTTTACTCACCCCCCCCCCAGCTTTAACTTTTCAATTATCCAGCCTTTTAATCGGCGGACGTGCCCTCGTTGGTGGTCGCAAGAACATAGCCAACGAAATTGATGTCACGGGCAACCTTGTCGCAGCTGACATCTGGAGGGTTGTGCCCTCCCGTCCCCAATGCTTCCAGGGATATTTGCGGCTCTTATATCTTCCCCATCTTTACCACTTTCTTTCAAAATGAATCCTTACTCCTTGCCGAAAAATATACCTTCCGACATACAGAATGTAATATAAATTTAAGTCATTTAATAATAATCCTTACTAGAAATTAGTGGTTTATTTTACTAGAATGTTGATTGCAGATTGTAATTATCTTCTTTTCATTTGTAACTTTTGGCCAATCGCATTTGTTTAGCTCGAATGGCCAATCGAATATGCTATGTAGATTATGTCGGGGGAAAATCTCCCTAGATTCTTTTGTTCGCTTGAATTCAACACTGTAATATCGCTCTCACTGTAAAGACTTTGTGCTTTCTATCGGAATTGTTCTCTTGTCATAATCCTTTGACATCAATATTGATTGCCGGTTTGGTAAGTAGTGAAGCTGTAAATAGACCGAAGAACCTTGGGGTGTAAGTGTTGATTTAATAGTAGTGATTACACTCTATAATTTTCCAATCCGGTAACGATGCTATCAATAGCTTTAGAACAGTAATTTGTGCGCGTTGGTGGGTACAATAAGGTGCCTAATTATTTTAAGATGCCCTAGTTGGTATTTTGCTTTCAATTCGGAGAAAATAATAACCCCCTGCTAGCGTTATGGGGGGCGAGAATATCGACTAGTTGTCGAGGGGTTCATTGACCCCTCGAAAGTAACCAATATTAATTTTTTTTAACTCAATTCTATTTTATTTTGATGGAAAAATATATAACAAAGGGTGCGGCTAGTTTAAAGCAATAACCTTACCTTCAAGCGCTAATAACTTGGAAAATAGCGATTTCCAAGCCGAATAAATAGCAACAGAAAATTTAGATGAGCCTTATAGAATAGATTACAAGTCAATTTTCTGCAAAAAAAAAGATGGGAAATTTTGAATACGACCGGAGGAAGCGGTTATTTTACCCCCAAATAATGGAAAAATCTGTTTCTTCCCTATGCCATAAAAACCGAATCATGACATTTACAGATAGCGTCGTTGAAGGATTCTTGCGTTGCAGAATCTGGTTGAAATATTTACCTTTAGTGACTAAGGTAAAATATTACTCCAAGGACATTATTACAACAATATAAAGAAGTCTGACATGATTTAGTAGTCTAAACCGCTTGCGCCCGTTTGGTTCATAATTACCTTCCTGAATATATTATAGTATATTAATTTTTTATAGCAACCAGCCTCGCCGTGAACACCAGAAGCAAAAGAGTTTTCTGATTTTAAACCAGGGTGTATTGTGGGTCAATGTGAGGGTGGAGTCCCTTTAGCACAGTCAACAAAGTGATTGTACAATTTACCAGTAAAAGCAGGGAATCAACAGCATCCCACTCAAGGTCAACCTGGGCCATCTGACAGGTATCTTTGGGCTGACAAGCGGAGTGCTGAAAATAACTATCGTTGTAAAGGAGCTGATGTTGCAAAAGCAACTCCAGGTGAGTCGGAGGACTGGTATGAGGTATCTAAATTTGGCTACTATGGCAGAACAACTCGAAGAAAACCTCTTCTTCGATCATCAAATATATCGAACGAAGAAAGGAGGGGGTAAATGAGATGTTAGAGAGGTCTATAGGGGTCTTGCAGACTGTCCGATTCTCGGACGAATCAAAATTTTCCTAATTTTCTAACAGTGGACATGTGTGGGTCTGGAGACTGCATAATCGAGAGTTTGATTTAAATCTGGAGCACTGGTCATTCAAAACTGGTGGTGTATAGATAACATAAACTCGCACAATACATCTCCATTCTTCGGAAAGGACTTCAAGTTTTCTCCAATGGTCAGATGGTAAAAAAATGACACCTTATTTAGAGAGGATGGTGCTCCATACCACACAACTAAAAACACTAAGGACTGAAAGTACAAAAACGAGATTAGAAGGCTTCCTTGATCAAGCTATCCTGATATGAACTCCAATGAAGACCTTTAGAGCATATTGGACACTAATGCGAAAAGGGCCACGAAAACCAACATCAAATGCAATTTTTTTTCAACAGAAATTCCACAGGAGAAAATTTATGGTCTGAACTCACTAGCGCGATGCCTAAAAGGCTTAATGCATTTAAAACTGCACAACGGCATGTTTACTAAATACTAGATTAAGTATTTAAATACATCAAATGACACTTTGTTTCTAGAAATAAATATTTCAAAATGATTTATTTTTAGATATCTATGTACATTATTATTGTGAAAATTATTATGGAGACAGGATTAAAGATGGGTTTAAAATTTTTAAAGTGGTCCATGGACAATTCTGTTCAACTATTTATTGAGTGAAGCCGAAGGAGGCGGAGGAACTCTCTTAGAATCTTGTGGCTAATTCCCATGTGTGAACAGAATCTGGTCTTAGAGAGCGCACCCTACTCCTAGCGATGTACTTCTCCTGATTATACCAGGCTAATTAAATTTTTAAATGGAGAAGCATTTCGCCTCAATCGGTGTTTATTTATATAAATATATATATATATATTAAAATCAGTATAAAAGAATTTAATAAAGCATGTGTTTAGAAAAAACATCTGGAAAAAACCCAGCGGACATTTTTAGAAACGATTGAGAGTTGGAATTTCGGATCTTCTTCTCGGCTTTTACCTAACCGAGGTCGCCGTTCTTGATGAGTCAGTTCTCGGTTAAAGACCCATCATCCATTAAGGTTTTGGCAGACTCTACGGACGGATGCCCTTTCTGACTCCAACCCTCCCTATTTATCCGGGTTTGGGACTGGCACTGAGATGGGCTGGCTTGCCCGCCCCCCACAAAGGCTAGGTAAAATATTATTAATAAATTTGGCCAAAGTCATTTATCATTTGAACAAGGACTACAGAAAACTCGTTAGATGAAAAATTGACATAAAAATTCAACCTCTGTATTGAATCTGGAGTCCGAGCAACAAAATATTATAGGCTCAGAAAAATAACCTTTTAATAGAACTAATTTTATAAGAAAAATATCAAAAACTAAACAAGTTCAGGCCCTAAGGGTATGTAGGCTTGCGCTTAACTTTGGGTTCAAACCCTGTTGACGAATGGAATATATAGATAGATATCCGAAAATAGAAGGAAAACGTTAAACTATTTTTTAATATTAATTCTAATATTGGGATGAATATTGTTGGCAAAATGTAGGAATCTGTCGCACGAATCTTCGGAATTAAGCACAAAATAGGTGTCATCCACAAAGCGGCCATAGACTATAGGTTTATATTTTCCAGCTGTAGTAGTAGTATTAAGTTCCTCAGTATTGCCTTTGTAACGGCAATGATGGTTTATGGTCACCATTGCGCAACCAGTCTCCTTCTTCCGCTCCAAATGGCCTCCATGCAGCTTTTAGTGGATTCAGGTTGCGCCCCGCTACCTGCTCAAACAGCAGCAGGCCTCAGGAGGGTTTTCTGCGCTGCTCCAGGAAGTGCTGAAGAGTCGCCTCACCATCTTCATGTCATAGAGATGTCTGCAAACAGGGTCCTCAGGTCTACCCATCCCTCCTTCATCTATTTAACAATGGTTCTTTAAAGAGTGGACAAGTAAACGTGCCATTCGTTCTGCCACTATACCAGATAAATGGTTTTAAAAGTCTCGGAATTCCGTCTTTCGTTGGTTCTCAGGTTGAAAGACAAAATTAACCGTTTATTCTAAATTGAAGATAAATATATGTTTGGGATTCTTATACATATAATTCTTTGCGTGTTTCTGGGTCTTAGTTGGATTCCCCTTATGGAGCCTCCTAAATGAAATAAGGTGGAACCCCACCCCCCCTTAGCCCAATTTTAGCCTCGTAGTACATTCTCCCATCTTATAAGCTGTCCAAATATTTGGCCCTCCGAATTCTCCCTCTGCATCAAACCAATTTAAAATTCAAAATAGTTTTTCTTTTCTTGAAGAATTATTAAATATTCTTCATTTTTTACTAATATCCCACTGGAACTAATGAAATGGAATATAAAGTGGAGAAGTAAAGATATATGTATAACGATGAGGCAAAAAAGGAAACAGGAGCTGCCTCGTATAGGCCATTGATTAGCCTTTTGTAGACTCCTTTTATGTTAAATGGAAACAGGTCCCGCAACTCTTCCTGATCCTATGAGATAAATGGCAGTTTTCGGTGTTTTACTGTGTGTGTTTGTGCGCACACACATTCTAAGATCTAAGTTCACCGTATGGATTTGTTGGAAGAGATGGTGAAAATTCCTTTCAAAATATCTTAGTACACAAAGCTGATGTTTTTCTTTCGCAGCCTTTGTCTTCTTCAAGGCTTTTTCATTAATCCTGTACGGGGGAAGGTGGGGGGGGATATTAGCGTCCCCCTTTTCCCGCCAGTCGAATTTTTGCGAAGGAATCAGTGCCGCATCAATCCTCCTCACTCTTTGCAATAGACGAGGCCTATTGAGAAGCGACACTACGATTATTGCCCTTATGTGCAGGGCAAACAAGCTTGGATTAAAGTTGTTGATCTACGAAGCCGAATTTCTCAATGTTCTTCTAACAACTCATCCAGTAATTGTTGGTGTTGATGCACATCACCACATATCTTGGGACACGAGTAATTCCGCTTTTTGTATTATTAGTTTAAATAGTAGTTACTTGTCATTGTTTCTACGTAATAGAAACCCACAAGGTGAGCTCCACCCAGAAAGGTCAACGCATTTCCTTTGTCAATTTATGGGAAACATCGAACTAAAGGAAACATCGATTGAGAAGTAAAGTCATGGCCGGAGCAACAGGAAACTACCGATAGGGTCAAAATCCCGACTCACAACTTATCAATGAGGAGGTTCATATCTGGGGAAACATTTTACTGCATGTCGTGGACATTGGAAACGATATATGTGGTGTATCATTGTCGTCGAATGACTGGAAGAAAGCCGCCAAACAACACCATCACCATTGGCACAAGTCCAAAGGAGTTGCAAAGAGCCTCGCTCAGGTGATTAGACGTGACTTAAGAGTCGGCCAAAATGGAAAATAAGGATACAGGAAAGGAATCTCAAAGTTCCTGAAAGAAAGCAAAGAAAGAGGAATAGGACAATTGCCGTTTGAAAGACAAGATTTACATATGAAGAATTTCAGGGAAGTGTCACCGCCAATGATGGAACCGAAGATGCAGTAAAAACGCAACAAATTTTGCTATAAGTCATTATCGAGGGTAAAGGGTAACAACGAAAACCACAACACATAACCTTAAATACAGAATTAACTAAATTACATCCTGGAATAATAAATCAAGACCGTCATCAGAACAATTGTTTGTGTGTGGTTGATTTACTCTCAAAAATCACTTATACCACATATAGATAGGAAATGCTTGAAATTTGCTTATTTGGAAGATTAGGTCACTCATCGAGACAATTAATTTTTATCTCGATTATTCGACCAGACTCACGTCACGCCCCCATTAAACTAAAAAAAATTTAATTACTCGTGCGTTCAACATGCGAAAACTGGCTAATTAATACCAGTCTAATAAGAATCTAATTAATACATTTGGTACTTTCCTTCCTATAATAGTTGCCAGCAATAGAACGACTCCATTTCTAGTGGAAGACTCGGTGTCCTATCATTTAGGGGCGCCGAGAAACGACTTTTCATGTTATTTTAGCAACCCATTGCATCCTTCAGGAATGTAGGAATACGACCTGGACACCAGCCTGTCTTCTAGATTCCATCGAGTCTTCACCGCCCCCATTAGCTCAGCCAGGCGCGAGATCAACTGCCTTCGTCATGATCAAGGGACGTGGAGCCAGGTTCTAAACGGAAGCGTAACTCTCGCACTGTAAGTTAATTAATTCGCAACGATCAGGCCTAAGTGATTCCAGATGAACGCTCACAATAAACGGGACAAATGGGCGAAAATTGCGAGCTTGGAAGGTAGGGGTGAACTTGTTGATTATTATAAAAGTACTGTTGTTCTGAGTCATCATATCACTCGGGTGCAATGATCTCAAATGGAGACTCCTGGAAGCACCACACCAAGAAATGGAATAACTTAGAGCTGATTTCTCCATTTAATTTAATTACCTTTATATAAAACAGGATTTTTATCCTTGTACTCAAACAATGCGAAAGAAAAAATACCTTGACAATACTGTCTGAATACAATGAAGCTCCTTACTCCTTCCAAAGTGGGGGAGGGACGTCTTCAAGAAATAATATAATCCTTATAGGCCGAATTCCGGCTTATTAAGAGTTGTTACTTAAAAATAAGAAACGAAAACCAACAAGGCCTCGCCCGCCACCAGTCTGACTGGACGTGTGAAATTCAGAAGAAAACGAAAGGAGAAGGCAAACAAAGGAAAAAGAATTTGAAAAAAGAATTTACATATATAGAGCTAATGTCGAGAGAGTTACTAGGAACAAATGTATGGAAATGAAGATTGGGATTTGACTAACCTACATTTGGACGAGTTAATGAAAATACATAAATCATCCAAATCATCACCCAAACTTGGCAACGTTGCTTCGATGGAGGGAGCAGCAAATATGCCTTGATTCCATTAAATCCCCCTCTCCTGCCGAACCTTGGCTGTGTGTTAAGTATCAGCTCTGCCTTGATGTCTATTTACCTTCCAATTTCTAGTATAAATTATGAGCATTTGTCATCTCTATTGTAAATGGGATTTCTAATTGGTCCGATAGTCAAAGCGGGATTAATAAAATAGGCCGATGGTGCATGCGCAATTATATGCATTAACAAATGGCTCATTTTACTTCCGAATATTCAACACATTGTCGAAGTATTGTAAAGTTTACGTAAGTTCGCCCCATAAAATGCAGAGCAATATAAAATTGACAACTTTATAACAAAATCTAACTACAATATTAAAAAAAAAATTCAAAAATACCGAAAAGGAAAAATTAAAATTTTGCAACAAAAAATGTTACTTCTTTGACATCAAAATAGAGAATGAGAAACAAAGACCAAAGCCTCAACTTACGACATAATGAAGGTCCTTTACAAGGGAAGTCTAAGGACTTTCGAAATTAGTATCTAATAATCCTGTTAATAGGTCTTAAGTATCCTTTACAAGCTCCAAGTCCTATCAACCCCTATTGTTTTTGCCAACGACGTCCGAGTGATTAAAACATCCTTAATTGTAAAATAAACATCAATTTGTATTTTGTGGTGTTTGTTGGGTATCTGAATCGAATGAGGTGCCTGGCCGACGACCACTTGATCAGCTTAAGAAAACGAGAGAGAACATGGAAGTGAATTTGACAAAGCATAATCTGAGGAGAGTATGGCTCTGGATGGCGGTCCACCGTTGCACGTCTTACCTCGTAGAAGCGAGCCTGAAAAGACGCTAAAAAGGATAACTAACTATGACTACTGGTACACAGCGCAAGAAGAAACGGCAATAAAAAATGGGAAAAGAGCGGCCGGATTTTGCGAAGGAATTTGATGACTCACGGAAATCCTCTGAAAGAAAAGCGCACAGCCTAGGCTCCTCCTTCATGTGAGGCTCGAAATGTAGGCCGTTTCCCTCTCGCACACATCACCCGACCAAAGCGGAATTTTTCCGAATCTTTAACAGTTTTTAGTTATTCATTCAAAGGCGAAAATAAACGAGGCTGCCGAGTTTTAGAAGAAGATGGTAAATAAAAAGGAAAAGAAATGAAAACAATGAAGCCTACTTATAGGGATGGGAACCTGGAGAAAAAAAAAACTTCATAAACCTACCCCAGGCCTCATGCGGGCATCCTATTTGTGAATAATGATTTAATATCACGTAATCATAGCGGGTTGTCATCTTCTCTCACTCAATTGATCTGGATACAATACATTCTTTTAAGGCGCTTTTCAAGGCTACGTGCCTTCACAGATGTGGGTTTTCAGGGCAAGATTTATGCCATCAAGAGGTGGGGGAGGGGGGGGGGGGCTATAGCCCCAGACAATAAAAAGAAGATTGTCTTTAAGGAGATTTTAGGAGAAATTATGGTTAATTTGAGGCAGGAGTGAAACCGCCGGCGCTTCCAAAGTAGCCAAGGTCAGTACTATAAACTTCTCTCCTTCCTTAGAACAGGCAGGTATCACCGTGGGAGAGACACGAAAGTGACACAGTTTGTTTTCAAAAACCTCAACATAATCATTTAGGAATCGCATTTTGAGTTGTTAAACTTTATTGTCCCTGACATGGGACGTTTGGCGATAATTTACCCTCCGTCGGACCAAATCAGCCGGTCTTTAAATATTGGCTAAGACCTCCTTTATTCAATATTTCTCAATTCATTATTTAAATATCAAAATGAATTACTTAAATGAGCAACTGAGTGCCGAATCGACAATCAAACAGACCGCTGACTAACTGATAAACGGAATAAATGACCAAATCCTGAAATAAACTTTGAAACAAAAAAAAACTCCTACAAACGATAACATGCGAGTGCAGAAATAGCAAGGAAGAACATAAACAAAGATCACTGCACCTAAAATACCCCTGAATCGGATATGGTCAATTACCTTGGACGAGTAGGGCGAAAAAAGGTTCAATAATCAAGCCGTGACACAGCAATGGCCTTCTTATCTTCAATCTCTAAGAAAAAGAGAGATCTTAAATATATGAAGATCAAGAGGGGAGAGAATGGAGGTTGGAAAGTATTTAAGAACTCTCCTCAATGCATTTTCATCCTTTGAGTCTTATTAAAGAAGAAAGCGCTCGGAATCAGCCTTTCCTTATTCTACGAGATGAGAATAATTTACTGGTCCCCAGCATAAGGGGTGGACTTGCAGTCTCCCCCTCCCCCTCCCCCCGGTTTTGACGATGCATCAAGCAACGTTCTTGGTTTAATGCTCAAGTGAATATTTTTTTAAGAAGCTGAATTTGTTTAATTTCAAAACGTGAAAACACTGAAACGCGTCCTTGGCACCTACTTTGATGGCGTAACACCAAGGAATTCTTATAATTTTGAAGAGGATGCTAATTTACGGCTAAAAATTCAAAGAATGTTTAATGTTTAGTAGAAAGATAGGATCAAGTAATGATAAGCCATCCCACCAACCTTTAGTAAAGATAAGCCATCCCCAAATTTACTTAGTAAAAATAAGCTATCCCTAAAAGAACGAGTAATGTGAAGGAAATCCCAAAACATTTCAAAAAAATTATTTAATAATCTGACATTAAAAGTGGTAATTGTTCCGCAAAAATTTAGATTAATCAATGAATAAAGTGACAATAAAAAAAGGTACTGACTAGCAATTTCTTCACAAATAATAGGAATAAATTTCCCTTGTTTCGTTCAAGCCATTTGAACTCTTGAAGTGAAGAGAGAAAATCCCGTTTGCAGCCGACCATTTTTTTTTTACTCTCAGCTTCTGCTTATTCCAGTATCTTTCGATGGCTTGCGCGTGAACACCACTCGCGGGGTCCACAAAATATAGAGAATGGTTCATGGTAGGGTGTGAAAAAACAAGAGGCATTAAGCAAAGGCTTTATTTCTTTCTCGAAATAATAGCGGTTCATAAGGGGTTCGATTGTCTGTTTTTAATAAAGGATAGATAGATAACTGAAGTGAACTGTCAGTCAGAATCAACTTGTAATACTGAACTTATGCTTAAAAATAAGTAACCTCGAAATGTCGTATTCGTCGTTTGAAGATAATCCTTTAATTAGTAAAGATTAGCCATCCCGAAATTTACCTGGTAATGATAAGCCATCCTGAAATCCATTGGGTAAAGATAGGCCATCATGAAATCAAATGGGTAAAGATAAGCCATCCTGAAATCTATTGGGTAAAGATAAATCATATTGAAATCCAATGGGTAGAGATAAGCCATCCTGAAATCCATTGGGTAAAGATAAGCCATCCTCTTGGGGGGGTAGGGATGGCTTATCTTGACTTGATCCGAATTTTTTTTTTCCAGGGGCTATCTGGCGACTGCCCACTTGGGCATAAGTCGCCGCAAACAAACAGCCCAGTTCTAGGCTACTTTAAAATAAAAAAAATTAACAGAAACAACAATAAAAAGGGGATAATAATCAGGGAGCAAGCTCCGGCGTCGGGGGGAGGTCCCTCTCCCCCCGGCGCAAGAGCCTGCGACCTACAAAAAAAAACAAAAAAAAACAAACAACAATAACAAAAAAACAAGTTAAATACAAGGGAGAAGGCCGGCTTCCCCCCAAAAGTCAACAAGTCCACCAGTCATGGTGCACGCACTCGTCCCGAGTACAAGGGACAGGCGGTAGCGACCCCGCCCATCCAGGTACCAGGACAGGTAACGTGCGCGAAGATCACCCAGTCTGGGACATTCGACAAGAATGTGCCGAACAGTCTGGGGGACAACGCAGTCGTCGCAATAGGGCACAGGCGAGTGCTCCATCAAATAGCGATGTGTCACACGAGTGTGTCCGATTCGGAGACGACAGAAAGCAACCTGAAGCCTTCGCGGCATTCGGAGATAGGTCCATGGGAACAGTCGCGGCGCAATGGTACGCAACTTTAAGTTCCCTTCAACCGTCTCCCATCTTCTTTGCCAAGCAGTCCGAAGAGCTGCCCGTATTCCTGACATGTAGTCGGTGTGAGGAAGAGCGAAACGCTGGTCCGGTCGCAGAGTCCTCGCGGACTCTTTGGCGCTCTCATTCCCCGCAATTACTACATGTCCAGGAACCCAGCATAAGATAATCTCGACATCTGCCCGGCTTGCCAAAACCGTGGCGTCACGGATATCGCGAACCAGGGGATGCGGAGATTCCAATGCCCCGAGAGCACTCAGGGCGCTTTGTGAGTCGCTATAGATCACAATCCGGTCTCCGAACCGGGCACGTCGCGTAATCTCCCGTACCGAGTGGTGTATTGCCACCAGCTCGGCCGTGAAGACAGACGCAGCGTCTGGTAGAGCCCCGCTGACTTCAAACAGAGGGGATACAGCATGAAAGCCGACCCCCTCTTGGGACTTGGAGCCATCCGTATACACTGGCACGGTTCCAGCGTGACACGAGGTGTGCTCCAGAAAGGTCGAACGCAATACTCCCGGCGCCGTACGAGCTTTGGGAGTAGAGGCGTGGCGACAAATAGCCAAATGTGGTACCCTCCAGGGTGGCGTTCTGGGCAGAACCAGGGGCGCCACCGGCCCGAGAGCTATATCTACCTCTCGAAGGAGTTTCCTGGCCCTAAACCCAAAGGGCTTAGGGTATGACTGGCGTCTCTCGGCGGCATAGGCACCATCGAGATCAGCTGCGGATGCAATGAGAGCTGTTGGCGACTGAGGGAGGCGCCGGGCTCGCGCGTACAGTCGAGTGATGCAATGCACGCGGCGCAGAGCGAGTGGCATCTCCCCAGCATCGACCAACAGGCTCTCAATGGGGGAAGTGCGAAAGGCACCGGTCGCAAGACGAAGGCCGGTGTGGTGGATCGAATCCACCTTCCGCAATAAACGCTCGGCTGCGGATGCATAAAACTCGCATCCGTAGTCGAGCTTCGAACGAACAAAGGATCGATAAAAAAGTAGGGCAGTAGCCCTATCAGCGCCCCAAGCGCTGAACGTCACGGAACGGAGAATATCCATGGCGCGGGTACAAGAGACCCTAAGGCTGCGAATATGAGCCTCCCAGGTGAGGCGTCGGTCGAATACAAAACCGAGGAAACGGTGCGATTCCACCACATCCAGGCGCACCCCATTAAGGAAGATAGAATAGGAGAGGAAGGCGTAATGAAGGGCGGGGGAGGGTAAGATAGTAATGAAAGGTGCCCACTGGCGACTCCAGGAGAAATAAGATACATTAGATCGCAACGGTTTAATTTTTTTTCTATATCATTACATAACTTTTTCTGAATAACAGAAGACAAGTAGGGCGTAGAAAAGAAATATAAACATAATAGGGTTTGAAATTAAGGGGGGCTTCATCCCCTAGCACCCCAAACTGGATCCGCGCCACTACAGGTTTTTTTGTTAACCTTTTTGTTATTCTGTTTTTAGTGCCCAACTTAAACTGTATGAAATGAATTAGTTTATTTTGGCTTCTTTTTTTCCCTAAAATGAAATTGAGAGAGTATTTAGTGTGTTCGTTCTTGCTTTTTGATAAATTTATATTTAGCTATTTTGAAGATCGTGATAAAATCACACCACGTTACCTAACGTTGTTTGTTGACGTTAGGTAATTACTATACTATTTTTGAATGTCTTTTGTAGTTGTCCCTAGTTTAATTAATTATCTCAGTGAGACATCAAATGGAACAAACAAAATAAATGGGTATTCAAATGGAATTTGGGATTAATGCCAATTTTACTGAAAATATCTTGCGGGAATTTTTATATTAAGATTTCTCTGGGCCTACTTGAAGCATAGTTGTTTGTTGATACTTCAAAATAATTGTTAAATTGATAGGATTATTTATCATTTATTTATATTTCATATATTATGGTTATTTATAGGGATATTTATCAGCAGATATTCCCTTTCATTGAAATTTGATGAAAAGGACGCTACCCCAGACTATTTATTTGGGTCTTGTTATTGGATAAAGATGTATCTTCAGGACATAACATAAAGTAAAGGATGAGGAAAAGACGCTAGGGTCTATCAAAAGTCATCCCAGTCAGAGTATCCAACATTCCAGAAAGTCTACCGTGGTATAATCTAAGTAAATTATATTTTACAAGAGTGACGTAAAAATATGATCTGGTTTGGATCGAGAGGATTGAATTATCAGCAATCAACCAGTAGTCTCACCATTTTGAGTTTTTAAAACAAAACCTAAAACATGCAATTACTAATAACAACTTGGTTATAGTACATATATATGTACATATAAACCCGACAAATCATGTTCTAGGTATATGTTCTGCCCCCATATTCTCGTCTAGCTTTCCTTTAAATATCAAACTAGAGCTATTGACAACATCCCCAGGCAATACATTCCAAGAATCCAGGACTCTATTACTGAAATAATATTTCCTCAAATCCAGCCTGTATCTAGATTTTTTAAATTTTCAAAAAATTATTCCTTTTCTTCTCAGTCTCCAGGTCGAAAAACTTGCCTTATTTCTAATTTATCCACCCACTTATATTAAATTCTGAATCATGTCACCCCTTGACCACCACCTTTCGAAAAGACAATATGTTAAGTCCCTTCAACTTATCAGTATAATCAAGGTTATGGGGAAAGTTAGAGAAGGGTCCTCCTAATTAGTGTATAACAATGCTCCCATCCAGGATCCTGTCGCACAACGGAACCTAAGTACCCAAGAGGACGAAAAAGACTCCTTAGGGAAGAAATGAACAACAAACAAAAGAATCAAGATTTAAGCGTAATGGCAAGTGATGGTCGATAGAAGCCGCCAGGTAGGCTCGAGATGAGCCTGGGCGAAGCAGTGGGAGTTTTGTAGCGTCGCCTAATTCCTCTCACAACATTTTTAGTCGCGAGTCTAGTCGCGGGTGACTATACATCTCACTACGTCGGTCGGTCGGTCCCCGTTTTCCTTTTTTTGTTTTTTTAATAAAATTGTAAATATTCGGCCGATTCTAACAAAATTTAAAAAATTAATGTTGTTTTACATTCTCTTTTGAATGATTTAACTGCCAAAGTCCTACAAAGGTTAGCCTGGGAATTATTTTGTTTTGGTAATAACATCCTAACTACTTGGCCGATTCTAACGAAATTTGAAACCCTTATGTTGGTTTGCATTCTCTTTCGAACGATATGATTGCCAGAGTCCTCCCAAGGTTAGCCCTGGAATTATTTTGTTTTAGCAATAACATCATAACTATTCGGCCGATTCTAACGAAAGTTGAAACCCTTATGTTGTTTTAGATTCTCTTTCGAATGATATAATTGCCAAAGTCCTCCCAATGTTTCATTAGAATCGACCGAATAGTTACAATGTTATTACAAAAACAAAGGAAAAGCAAATCGGGGACCGACCGACCGACATAATAGATGTAGAGTCGCTCGCGACTAGACTCGCACCCAACTAAAAAGCAAGAAGAACGAGGAAGCCTGCTTACCTGATGTACCAAATGAAACCCTTTGTAAAAGTTCTCTCTTCCTCACTCTTTGTAATTGCTCTTTTATTCCCATATAGTTTCAACATTGGTTAAATTAGTCAGCTTTGATAAAATAAATGTGCTAATTTCATGCGTTATTTCCATTCCACTTTTCAAATCAATATAAAATAAAAAGTCAACCTGATTGAAGAAAATAGTTTTTTTTTTAATTTAGCAAAATTACAAATAATTAGTTAAGAAAACCTTGAGTTCGTGCAAATAAATTTCAAACGTAGACCTGCGCAATGCTTTAAAGAGCGTGGCACCAATGCTCTTGATACCCGGCCAATCTTGTGCACGAAGAACTGAAATCAAATTCAGGCGAAACTCGACGAATTGGGAACAAATTCAAGTATTTCAAATCCTGAAGAATTTCGATAATGTCGGAATGGAGAACTTAATTGAATCCTACTAAACCAACAAAAAGCAATGGATAAAAGTTAGATACACGACAAAATAAAAACTTGCAAAGTTTTATTTTATTTAATGCAAACTTTTGCGATGTTCTACCCGAAGTAGTCATTAATAGCAGCTGTCTATATATGGAGTTAAGAAACGTTTTCGAGCCATTTCAAATGGTTGACTGTTACGTAAATGCAGAGAGAAAATGCAAGTAAATGCAGAGAGAAAAATAGTCTCTCGGAGAAGAAAGAAGAGTCAGAACTTTGACGAGATTCAAACCCACTCGGCTACACTCTCAATTCAAACCAAGCTTATAAAGCCGCCCGCCCGTTCGCCCTGACCATGCTAAAAGGGACAAGGAAATAATGATTAATAATTATCTTCTTCTCATAGAACACCAAAAGTGAGAAAGAGAAAAACTACAAATTGAAAGTTATGAAAAAGGCACCGCGCCTCCGGAGAAGGGACCTAATTCTCTCAATGAGGAGCCACCAACAGATCATAAACAAAAGGCGCCAACTATTCGCCCTCTGACCAAATACGCAGCTCATTCAAATCCTTAAGATGGTCATCCGAGTGAGTTCTCGACCCATTTATGGACAAGGTAATTGCATTTTGTGTCAGGTAATTCTAATTATTACGGTGAACTATAATAAAAACTGATACCTGCGCGAGCTTCAAATGTGTGTGCGCGTCAAGTTTTGCATTCTTTCTCTTTAACTTCTCGTGTGGGTGGATTTTTGGGGGGCGTGGGAGGACGACCATCTAGCGACTGCCTGCTTGGGCATAAGTCACCGTACACAACACTAGGTAATATTATTAAACAAATAACAATAACAACGATAAAAAAGGACAGAGGCTAAAAATAACAAAAAAATAAAGCAAGAAGGCAGCGCACTACGGGGTCGGGGATAGACCCGCCTCGCCCCGGCGCAGGAACACGCGACTTAGCAAAAAACACACAAAAAAACAGTCAAGTAAAGTGGAGGAGGCCGGGGTATAGTGTACAAGTCTGTGCGCACGAACACGTCCCGAATATAAGGGACAAGCGGTAGCGACCCTGCTCGTCCCGGTACGAGACAGGTAACCTGTACGAAGATCGCCCAGACTGGGACATTCGACACAGTATGGGGGACAACGTAGTCGTCGCGGTAAGGCGCAGGCGAGCGCTCCATCAAATGGTGGTGCGTCCCGCGAGTGTGTCCAATTCGGAGACGACAGAAAGCGACCTGAAGCCTTCGCGGCATTGGTGGGTAGGTCCATAGGAACAGTCGCGGCGCAATGGCACAAAACTTTAAGTTCCATTCGACCGTCTCCCATCTTCTTTGCCAAGCAGTCCAAAGAGCTGCCCGTATTCCTGCCATGTAGTCGGTGTGAGGAAGAGCGAAACGCTGGTCCGGTCGCAGAGTCCTCGCGGACTCTTTGGCGCCCTCATTCCCCGCAATTCCTACATGTCCAGGAACCCAGCAGAAGATAATCTCAACATCCTCCTGGCTCGCCAAAACAGTGGCGTCACGGATATCGCGAACCAGGGGATGCGGAAAAAAAGACATCGTGGAAAGACGCCATTTTAAGGGGGGGGGGAGCGAAGTTTGCGTTTGTTAAGGGGTACTTTTTCTAATCAAACTTTTGAACGGTTAGGAATTTTAGAAACTTGAGATCTTGTAAAGATGAGCCATCTAATCTAGAATAGGATATATTAGTTTAGTTTAGGTTAGGTTAAGTTAGGTTATATTATGGCCGAAAAAACTCGGGATGGTTCATCTTTACAAGATCCGAAACTTGTTTCACTTACCTTTGGAGCTGCAGTAGCAGGTCTCCATAAAATACCATCCCCCCTCCCCCGTGTAGACTGTTACACCTGGTACCTAGAGGAGCGACCTTAATTCCCGGCCCCAGTGACCCCGACATTCTCTAACTAGATTTAGACTACCTGGACATTATTCCTTCTGGATATTTCCATTTTAATACTTAGTGGCCTTCTGTACAAGAATCTTCTCACCTATTTGAGAGGGGTAGGAGGGAGATGTAAGGTAATTTCCGAGACTAGTCGCCGACCAACCTTCGTCCATTCATCTCTAGTCGCTGGCGGGAGGGGGGTTAAGCCCCCCATCCGTCTTGCCTCCCGTAGCGGTGATCGTTTTTAACAACCTTGTCTTCTGCCAACCCCTTTCTTTTTATATATCCTTTTAAGCACGCAAAAAGGACCAACACCCGCGGCATACTGTCCCTGCCACAATGCCTTTAAGGATTCTGCCACTATATAGCTTCCACATATCTTCACTTACTCCAACTTCATCACTTTCATTCTAAATCTCTCCGTATAAAGTGCCATCGGGAGATGCCCTCGTTGGTGTTTCGCTTGAAATTAGTGACAACAAAAATGTGGCAGGATAAATCAGTGCCACTTGTGGCAATATGGAAAGCAAAGCTCTTTCGAAAAAGACCTCCCCCCCCCATGATCGGGATCCATCCCTGAATCTAATCATCTTTTGTGGGGCCCCAAGCTCCCCCTTCTCCAGGTGATCCAAAATCTGCATTTGGATCTAGATCCATCCCCGAATCGAATCATATTTTATTTGGCTCAACGCCCCCCCCCCCCCGCTCTACAAAATGTCATCGAGATCCGTCAATAAACATTCGAAATATCTTTTGCACACAAACAGATAGATAAACAACACCGGCGAGTAATAGCATTACCTCAGCCCAGCTCTGTTGACGGAGGTAATAATGACAATACAGAAAAAAAGGTGTAGTCCTACATAAGCGTCCTGCCAAGAGAAATTGAGGGGGGCGTGTGCCCCCTCAGATTTTTGTATCTGGACTTTTTAATATATTTTTTTCTTTTATTACTATTATTCTTAATACTAAACAATGTAGTTATGATCATTTTATAGTATGAGTCAAATGTGTTCTTCGAATTTGTAATTGATCATACCCCCCCACCACCCCTCCCTTTCTCTATGGTATTGGTTTCTTCCAAAGCAAAGTCAGTTTGTTGGTGATTGAAGTTGTTCAGACAGAGCGGTTGTGGTCGAAGTGATTGGTAGAGCAAATGTCCCTTTACAGACGTGTGAAAATGA
The DNA here is from genome assembly GCA_963969495.1 of Ceratothoa steindachneri. Classification (NCBI taxonomy): domain Eukaryota; kingdom Metazoa; phylum Arthropoda; class Malacostraca; order Isopoda; family Cymothoidae; genus Ceratothoa; species Ceratothoa steindachneri. The sequence continues at coordinate 65,087,454 of OZ018318.1, forward strand.
AACGCAATTAATTTGAGAAATAAAAACATTTAGTTGTTGCTGTTGTTAACTAGGTAGTAATGGTAGGCTAACGGTCAGCTAGCAGAGCCATGGCTCTATCAGCTACTAGTAAATTAGGCTAGCTTCTAGCTAGCTAACGTTAACGCCTAGCGACCATTGCTAACGATTCAAGTTGATTCTGGTGTGTGAATCTTGTAGCAGTGAGCTGATAGTTAGCTAGCTACCACCACTATACTGAATTTTCACATCTCTTCAACCAGGTGAACAATGCAATGAAAAATATCTAGTTTTTTGAAAAAAAAAAGAAGCCAGAAGCCCCCAACCCTGCCAGTGTTATCAGTTAGGAGGAGATTTATGCGAAAAGAGGTAATGTTAATTTAGGTTAGCTGGCTATCAAAGGAGAGATGTAGAATTATAGTCGATTTTCTTTTATGGAAATATATTGGTATGTAAAAGGAACAAAATTATGTGGTTCGATAAAAGAGAGCCACCAAGGCTTCAGTCAGCAAGGGATTTAATAATGGGAGGGGGTCGTGGTACAACCACTCTATACCATACACTACTCCTATATTATGTTGGGGGTTACTTAATCACCAATTGCAACGCGAACCGTTAAGGACTGTTCGCAGGGATTAACGACCGACTAGGAGGTCACACTTGAGGCGTTGGGATTCAAATCCTTAATAATCAAACAGAGTGCATAAATGGTTGGCGAGATTTACTTGAATAGGACGAGAGTATCGTTCAAGGTTAGTTAAAGATCAAACAACAAAAATATAATTTTATTTACACAGATCAAAATAAGAATAATAATAGGCAAAGGGGAATTATTTAAATTGAAAGAGTCTATTGATAATTATTATGAGGAGGGATTCTCAAATGGAATTAATTGATTAATGTAACTAGGCTCAGATCAAAAGGGGGAACTTGACAATACTAATAATGGAGGGGGTTTCAGTCTTACGGGTCGGTGACTTCGAGGAAGGTCTTGCGATGAGGCGAGTGGGGAACGATCCGATGAGGTAAGTGGGGCACGATCCGAACCAACCTTCCGATGAAGATAGCCAAACTTCAAAGATGACGCTCGACGGAGAATGTGGAAATTCTCGTAGTTCCGCTGAAAGAGGGATCTTCTTTTCCTCAAAGGTAATCGATGATTTTCTTTAGTTCGATTAAACGAAGGGAGACTGTGGCGAAAATTCAAAGGCTTGTCGTTCACAGAAGCTACCAATTGACTTGGGTAGAATCACGGCTGAAGAAGGCTGCTCTCTGACGAACGCTCACGGGAAGAGACGATAAGGACGGCCTTGAGGTGAGGGCTGGACTCCTCGAACTACAGAATAGCCTGAGTATTTGTATGCCCGATTTTGAAGGGGGAAGGGAGGTTTGGAGAAAGGAGCCACAAGCTCCAGACATCTTAATCAGGAGGCGGAATCGATTCATCATTTAGCAGCAAGGGGCGAGACAGCGCGGCTCTTTCACACTTTGTCACCGAGGGGGGGACGAGGAGGCTTGGAACGAGTTCACAGGATTGGGAAATATTTTCCCAACGTGCTCAGGAGTCGAAAATTCGAGAATGTTCGAAGAGGAAGTGAGTTCGTCCGTGGCGCGATACCATAGCACGTGGTCTCCGATAAATTGGGAGGGGGGGGGGCAGAGGTTGTTCTTTTACAGGGGGGTCCCAGACTTTCAGACTGATAGGCACATTGCTGGGCACGAGGAATCCCTGCCCTTCACAAGTCAGAGAAATGAGATAGAAGGTCAGGTAATCTAGGGTGTGAATCAGGACTGTTCTTTGTAGGCTAAACATTCTATTGCACGAGGAATTGTTTACAGTCTCTAAGCATTGTCTAATATACTTTTCAAAGAGAGGAGGAAAACGATCCCAATACATTAATTGGACATAAACATAGAAGCTTCAACAAAACTTGGTTAAAACGCTAACAGTGGTTAGAGTACAAGAAAAAGCCAGATGCAGCTTTTTGTTTCCCCTGTAGAGTGTTTGGATGCGCTGCAAACTATGACACGACATTTTCCATTGACGGATTTAGAGATTGGAACTCAGTTTTAGAGACAGGGAAAGGTTTTCTGAGACACAATACCAGCCAACAGTATGTGGAAAACTTTCATAAGTGGCAGGTGTACTTGATGACTACTCCAATTGATAAGCAGCTGTCAGCGCAAAAAGTGAAGCAAATAAGGTAGAAGACAAGAGGGAGGGACAACAGATACAGTGCTGTCTACAGGCTAGTAGACATAAGTGTGCAATTGTCTCTTCACCCCAGATATTTAGTGTTGTGCAGTCTTACAGTATGGTTGGGAGTTTAGCAGACGGATGGCCTGATGGACGAAACTCCTCTTCATCCTTTCAATCATTATATCCAATCATTTGTGACTTTATTAATTTTATTCTCTGAATGGATTAGCATTTAATCTGTGAATTTAAACATCTTAAATTTGTTCTATTTTTTAATTGTGTCCCCCGCAGAATTTTGGCTTGCATGACGGCCCTGTAGTCATATTCTACCACTACCATACACTTGTGTAACTCCAGCGTCCTATTAAATGACTCATAAGAACGAAATAATAGAAGGCCAGGGAGCCATCCGCGCCTCGAGGACAGCCATCCAAGACTCTCCTTGGATCGGGGAATCACCGGGTTAAGAAAATAAGGCCGTTCGATGACCACGGGATTAAACGGTTGTCGAACAATAACGAAGCGGGGGGAGGGGCAAGAAAGGAGAAAGATCAGAGGAAGGATAAGAGAACTACCTAAATATATGTCACTATTCCTAAGTGGCGATGGGGTCTAGGAAATGGGAACGCTTAACCCCCCTTTAGTGGAATGAAAAAATAGCAAACGAGCAGGCAATGTAGTGCCACAGGTTAGGAACACGACCGATCAAGCAATTTACTCAAACCCTCCTCGGTTTTTATTTTAAGGAAAAGTATTTGGAGAGTTCATGAAAATCGTTCATGTAGGGAACTCGCCTGAGGCGAATTTCTGTCCCCCTCAGCATTTAAAAAAAAGATGGATCAGAATCCTTCAAATTCTCCTTATTGAGTGAATCTGCAATGTACGATGTGGTTGCTTCCACCACGGAGGCTCTTGGTTTACCACTGAGCGCTATCTACCCTCCCAATGGGCGAGGATTTCGTGAAAATGGAATTTGGAGAATCAAAGACGAGGTCTTTGGTGGTTGATTCCACCACGGAAGCTCTTGGTTTACTCGTGAGCGCTACTGACCCTCTTAATGAGCGCGGATTTCGTGAAAATGGAATTTAGAGAATCAAAGACAAAGTCTTTGGGTGGTTGCTTCCACCACTGAGGCTCTTACTTTACTCGTGGGCGCTACTGAAACTCCTAATGGGCGCGGACTTCGTGAAAATGGAATTTAGAGAATCAAAGACAAAGTCTTTGGGTGGTTGCTTCCACCACAGAGGCTCTTGGTTTACTCGTGAGCGCTACTGACCCTCCTAATGGGCGCGGATTTCGTGAAAAGGGAATCTGAAGAATCAAAGACAAGGTCTTTGGATGGTTGCTTCCACCACTGAGGCTCCGGGTTTACTCGTGAGCGCTACTGACCCTCCTAATGGGCGCGGATTTCGTGAAAAGGGAATCTGAAGAATCAAAGACAAGGTCTTTGGGTGGTTGCTTCCACCACTGAGGCTCCGGGTTTACTCGTGAGCGCTACTGACCCTCCTAATGGGCACGGATTTCGTGAAAATGGAATTTGGAGAATCAAAGACGAGGTCTTTGGGTGGTTGCTTCCACCACTGAGGCTCCTGGTTTACTCGTGAGCGCTACTGACCCTCCTAATGGGCGTGGATTTCGTGAAAATGGAATTTGGAGAATCAAATACGAAGTCTTTGGATGGTTGCTTCCACCACGGAAGCTCTTGGTTTCCCCCTGAGCGCTATCTACCCTCTTAATGGGCGCGGATTTCGTGAAAAGGGAATCTGAAGAATCAAAGACAAGGTCTTTAGGTGGTTGCTTCCACCACTGAGGCTCCTGGTTTACTCGTGAGCGCTACTGACCCTCCTAATGGGCGCGGATTTCGTGAAAAGGGAATCTGAAGAATCAAAGACAAGGTCTTTGGGTGGTTGCTTCCACCACTGAGGCTCCGGGTTTACTCGTGAGCGCTACTGACCCTCCTAATGGGCACGGATTTCGTGAAAATGGAATTTGGAGAATCAAAGACGAGGTCTTTGGGTGGTTGCTTCCACCACTGAGGCTCTTGGTTTACTCGTGAGCGCTACTGACCCTCCTAATGGGCGTGGATTTCGTGAAAATGGAATCTGAAGAATCAAAGACAAGGTCTTTGGATGGTTGCTTCCACCACTGAGGCTCCGGGTTTACTTGTGAGTGCTACTGACCCTCCTAATGGGCACGGATTTCGTGAAAATGGAATTTGGAGAATCAAAGACGAGGTCTTTGGGTGGTTGCTTCCACCACTGAGGCTCCTGGTTTACTCGTGAGCGCTACTGACCCTCCTAATGGGCGTGGATTTCGTGAAAATGGAATTTGGAGAATCAAATACGAAGTCTTTGGATGGTTGCTTCCACCACGGAAGCTCTTGGTTTCCCCCTGAGCGCTATCTACCCTCTTAATGGGCGCGGATTTCGTGAAAAGGGAATTTGGAGAATCAAAGACGAGGTCTTCGGGTGGTTGCTTCCACCACGGAAGCTCTTGGTTTACTCGTGAGCGCTACTGACCCTCCTAATGGGCACGGATTTCGTGAAAAGGGAATTTGGAGAATCAAAGACGAGGTCTTCGGGTGGTTGCTTCCACCTAATGGGCGCTGATTTCGGGAAAAGGGAATTTGGAGAATCAAAGACGAGGTACCAACTCTCCATCTTTCTACTAACCTTTCAACACCATGTTTTTAAAAATCGTTTGACTTTAATTTTAAAAAAGTTCTACAATATTAAACATTCTAGAGTCCCCCCTCGCCAGCGAGCCCAATTTTAATCGTCCCCTGTGTTATATATTTGTATACCCAAATTTTTAATACTGAAATTTAAATAATATTTGCATGTCCAATTTCAGTGGTGGCAATTAATACAAATGTTGTGTATGAATTTTTTTTTAGATATTACTACCTGAGTCTATCGCACCAATTAATAAATTTAAACATTTAGAAAGAGACAAGAGTCAAATTTTATTTATCGCCCGCCGACTCTTTCATTAGAAATTTCCGCCCACAGCTTAAAAAAGTTTCCCCCACCCTTGTTCTAGACCAGCGGTCGTCAACCTGTGGTCCGTGAAAATATTTAGGTGGTCCACGGAAAAAATGTGTCATTATTTATATTTCATGAACATTCAAATAAAAAAAATTACGATTAACAAAACTTATCATAGACATAGATCAGATGAATATATGGAAGAGAAGGGTCTCAACCGGCAAGTGGTATCCATTATTCAACAGCACTTACAGTCACTGACAGAGTATTTTGATTTTTATTACCCAAGTGAAGAAGATCCTAGGCCTGGAAATATGTGGATAATGATCCATTTGTAGCTAACATCGAAGAAAGCAAATTAAGCATGAATGAAAAAGAAAGCCTCATCGATCTATCTTGCGACGATAGTCTCAAAGCTAAATTCCAGTCATCTTTATCCAGACCTCATTTCTGGCTCTCTGTAAAAAATGGATACCCATCACTGAGTGAGGAAGCAATTAATATTTTGATTCAATTTTCAACAACATATTCATGCGAAAAGACATTTTCATCAGTCACAGTAATTAAAACTCGGTACCGCTCTCGGCTTGAAATAGACGCAGCTCTCCTTCTTGCAGTGACGTCATTGGAGCCGAATCTCCACATACTGATGTCAAATAAACAGCAACAACCATGACACTAAAAATGGGTAATATTTAACTAAACTTCAGGGTTTTTTTGGGAATAATTACTATATAACTTTTTTACCTTTAATGTGTGTATTTCGTATTAAAAAATAAAACTTTTATGATTAATATTGTATAAATATATTTACAGTACCTTTTAATCTAAATTCATATTAGTGGTCCGCCAAATAAAAAATTATACATTTAGTGGTCCATTAAGTTCTAAAGGTTGGTGACCACTGTTCTAGACAATGGATTAGTCCTGGGGAAAAACCAATACCATAAAGGAACAGGGGCCTCATCCACGGAAGATTCTCGTGTGTGCTTTTGGTGAAATACGAGTATGAATGAAGGGCAAAATCTATTTTGAACATTTTAACCCAAATCAGACTATCACCAAAGAGGTTTGAAGAACTAATATCGCAACGGATACCATACAAAAGCTTAGCAAATTCGATTGGGAACTATTGAGTCATCTTCCATTCAATGTTTGTTCCTGGCCAGTGTTATTTTCCAATTTTTTTTATTGCAGAACAAGAGAAAATAGCCATTATTTGTTTTAAAGTGCTTTTGTGGCTTTTATGAAGTACTTAGGTACTAAAAATAGGGAAATTTGGGGGGGAGGGGGGTTCGTTCATTTTGGGCTGAAAACACAAACAGTTAAATTTATAAAATTTTATTGAAACTTCCAGAATGTAAATCACTTTCCTATACAACCCCCCAAATGTAGTCTTCCACCATGTTTTGTTATATACTCTTTGTTATCTATGTTTTAAGTTCAGTATATTTTAATGGAAGCGCTTCCCTTGCTCCTCTGAGTATGCCAGCATATTCTCCTTCAACTTGTCAGGATGAACATCAAGGATGTGCACCTTCAAGCCTATTTCCAGGAAAATGCTACCATTCAAGGATGTGCAGCCTATTTTGCCATTGCCTTGCACTAAGTTCTCAAACAGTTCCACAGCCTTGCAGTTGCCCCCAAATCCCTGACGCACCTAAACAAAACTCTTCCAGGCTTCTTTTTCCGTTTTAGTAAACTCTTCAAGGATTTCTGAACACTCTGTGATTTTCCGGATTTGTAGTCCAACAAAGACGCCATTTTCACCTTTGCCTCAGGCAAAGATATTATGAAAGTACTTGAAGGCTGCAAACTCTCTGTTGAGCTCTAACAAACTGCTTCATCAGAACTAGTTCTAAATGCAATGGAGGGAACAACAGATTTTGAGGGTCTATCAATTGCTCATGCTTAACATTTTGACCCTCAACAGATAGCTCAGTGCTTCTTGTGTTAATGTGCTGTGGTATCTTTACAGTCCCTAAGACAGATGACTTGGAAACTTGATAAATCCATCAAAAATGCTACCATTTTCAAGTCTACAATCACTTCTCAGCCATACTCCATATAATTCAAAGCTTGCAGCAGGAGCTTGACACTGTTGTAGTCCTCCTTGATATAGTGAATGAGCCAAGGGAAGGGATGGATGTTTATTCCAATTATGGAGAAGTACAACTTTAATGCTTTTTGAGGAGCTGTCAATGAAGAGCCGCCACTCATCTGGATTACATCTAATTCCAAGTGCATCAAGACCAGATACATCATTGAAGTAGCATATCCCGGATTGATAAGTGAAGAATCTTGAGAAATGCTTTTGACGTTTCCTTTGACTTGTCAGATGCTTATTTTCATCCAGCAAATTCCACCATTTAAGCCTCGGAATAAAAAGCTCAGCATTTGATTTTGACAAGCCAAGATCTCTAGCAAGGTCATTGAGGTCTCTATGGTTTGGATAGTATGGATTTCTCTCAAGAGCCATATCTCTCACCCTTTAGGCTACATCTTCCCTGATCTTTTCAGCTTCTGAATTGTTGCTTTCCTCTGAAGTTGGCTTATTCCTTTCTAGAGGGGTAGGTACAGGAAGATCAACACTGTGTGGCACTGGTGCAATAGAGGATGGAAGATCGAGATAGGCGAAAACAAGTGTATTTTTGCCAGTTCGACGTTTAGCAAGGTCCGCCATTCAGAAGTAGCAGTTGCTGGGGCGGTCAGTAGGTTGACGCCAAATCCTGAAAATTGTAAACTTCATTGCTCTTCTTTCCCTTCTATACCACCCTGTAAAAGTAAAATTACATACTTTATTACTCTTTTGTCTTACAAACAAACATAACATCTTAAATACTTGTGACATTTAATATTTTACTCTTTACAACAAACAATTTTATTACGTTCTTAAGTTTTCTCGCAGTGTTACCAAGCAAAATGAAGTGACCAGAGTTTGTCTTGGTCCCCAACTGTCATGGCAAATTATGCTTTGTAAGCTTCATACATTCTCATTGATGTTGTCACACCCGAACTTTGTTTCTCTTGTTTTGATGAACTGTCCGCAGATATAACAGAAGACATCTGGAGAATGATTGCAGCCTCTTGAAATGATAGCATATATATGAATCCCTGTATAGATATTTCTGAAGTAATATTCTAGAAGGTTTTAGAAGTTTCTAGGAATGTGTTCTGGCAAGTTCTGGAACATTCTTGAAACTTTATATAATTCTACTAAATTCTAGAAATTTCTCATAAAATCTAGAATGTTTTGGAAGGTTTCTTTGAAACAAATATGATTCTACAACATTCATATGCCTTTTTTAAAAATAATATTCACAATTTTCTACCATGTTTTGTAAAAAAAATTAAAGCCTAAATACATTTTTTATATATTCTCAATTTTTTCCGAAATTAATAATACCTAAGCATTATTTTTCAAATGGGCGAATTTAGAAATTCAGGGCTCTATCCACAAAAGCAAAGTTTGGTGATCAAAATACTTTTTTTTATTTATTTTGGTTACGAACAACTGAAAAATAACGCTTTTAACACAGGAACAAGAAAAAGGTGAAATTTTGTTACATATATATTATCAGCTTTTCAGGAGTTTAGCTAATCATCTGAAGAGAATGATGTCAACAACAGAAGAGGTTGAAGGAATTTTTAAAATCAAAGTTAAGCGATTTTTACAAAAATATTATTGAAATGTTAGTAAAAGATGGAGATTAATTAGAAAAATATTCTCGACTGATGGATTTCCCCTTTTCCTCTTCGTCTGTCTACCACTCTTGTCTGTCTATTTTCACGTGACTGGGTATCCTTTTTCTGTTTAAGGATCTGCGGTCATTGCTTAGAATTGTGTTGTTGATATACGATAGTTTAGTGGTTAACGCGCCCGCGTTTTTTCGTTTTTGCTGACCATGGTAGAGCTTAATAAGGTTACACCTCCTACTTGAGATAAGATTTATTAAGAAAAGAGTTAAAATGATTATTTTTACAAACACACGAGTTAAAAAAAATAATTAGGTTAATAATGATGAAGAACACAAAAGGAGAGTAGAGAAGGGAAAGTTACATCGAAAAGTAAGAAGAACGAGGCTCCAGGATCGGTGGAGGACGCTCATATTTTTTGCACTTTACAGATTTAATTTATAAACATGTTTGGAGTTTATAATAATTTGTTGTATTATATTTTTGCTAAATTCTTTAGGTTAACATACTGATTATATTCTTTTCTATATATCCCATTTTGAATTTCCAGATTAATTACTATATTTCACACGTTGTCTATCATCCTTACTTTGTTTTTCTCGTAATTACTTTCTTCCTTGTTTTCCTTTTATTTTACACTATTATATTATTCTTTCAAATTAATTTTACTTATCCTGGTTTGTTCAGTATTTAACACTTCATTTATTCTATTTTTATCATGGTTATTCGCTTTAATTTCGCATTTTTCTTTAATTATTTACGTTGTTTAGTTACTTTGTGGTTATGCGCTTAGTTACTTTATTTATCTTCAATTTACTTATAACTTGTTAATTTATTTATTCACTCGTTATTAGTTTATTCACTTATTAATTTGGTTATGCTCTTAGTCAAATTATTAATTTGTTTATTTGATAATTTTAAATGCATTAATTTTTAACACCATATCTATTAACTATTAACACTTTGACTTCAGTTAGTTTGGGAAGAAGTTTAATCGCCCCGCTGACGTTGTTATTATTCTTTGTCCGGTTCCAACTTTTTAAAAAGAATTCTTCCTCAAAGCACGAATCCGGGATGTAGAGCGCGTTGTCCGCCACCGTTCCTTCGATCTCCCTTGGTGAGTTTGGTGCATCGAAGATCCACTTAAACTTCCCACCACGGATTCCTTGGCGCAGTTCCGCCTGGTCTCCTACTGGAAGTTTGCCCGTGAGTGTCCCGAGGACCTGGAAGTTTAGGTCCCTGGCGTCGTAGAAGCATCCTTCCTCCAGGATGTACTTCTCCTCCGTGAGAGGCACTTCAGAAGTTTGAAGAAGAGGGGACTCAGGGATCATCATACCAACAACACCTGGAAACGACTCCTTCCTTAGCGTAAGTTCCTCGTCCGTTATTCTCTGACCAAGGTAAGCTTAGACCCATTTTCTCGAATTGGTTTTGCGAGTTCCCTCGAATTCCCATCAAACTCCCAGACTCTTTTGTGCCCTCTCTCTCGCTTAAATTCATTTTAACCTTCGGTCCTTAAAATTCATACATAACTTTCTATCTATTTCGTACCATTAAACTAAGCTCTAACTAACGAGGGCATTTGGAACTAAACATCGTTTTGGATAATCCCTGGAGAGGCAAAATTATCTTTCTAAACTAATCGGAGACGAGCGCCTTTCATCTAAGCGCCACCAACTTGCTTAGCCCTGCCCTGCTTTCGTGGTAATAAATATACCCCCCCCCCTTTGGGGGGTAGGGTCCTCTTAGTTACACATTTTCAAATGCAGAGAACCAAGAGCTAGGAATAGAAGCAGACGTTCATGCCGTGTTGTGTTGTGGTAGACACTTTCTTCCAGGAAGACAGGAAAGGAATAGAGTCCAATGACTTTGTCATCTTCATCTCACCTTTTTCAATTACATCCTCGCATATTAAGTAAACATAATATTTGTAAAGTGTTTGTGAATTAACGGTAAGTTAATTTAGTCTATTAACGGGAATAAGGTAAGTGCTTAGCTTCATTAATTTGTAGTGGTGTCACCTTGTACTGTCAAATAATTTGCGTTGCAAGACACTTTGGTTCCCTTGCACTTACTGTCAAATCACTTTCAGATTGCAATGTCAGCCTTTTTTCAAAGTCTTTCTTATTACCAAACTTTAATACCTTATTTTCAAATATTTAAGTCATCTCTTACCCCTTTCTACAACTAACTAACAATAAACGAGAGAACTTGTACTCAATTCGTCTTAAATAATATCTGAGAAGGCATTTAACTTTTACAAAACATTCGAAGTTTGTTGCCTATACCCTAAAACTCTCCTAACATCACTGGAGATCGATACTAACAAGTGATAGAAACTAGTGGAAAATATTGTTAGTTATTATTTTATCCATAAAATAATGATAAACAAGAAAAAATGCCGTATTACTTATGGGATGACTTAATAAATTAGGTCCCCATAAGGGGCGCGGCGATTTGCCTTCCTGGCCGCCGTGCTGACGGGACTCAGCGCCCCGTCCGGCCCCAGCTTAGCCTCTTATCCTTCTTTCTTTCAGCACACTGAGCCTAAATAAGGACTGTGCATAAAACTATTAAAAAAAATAATAATTTAGGTTGGACAGTACATCAGGTTAAACTAACCTTGGCTCTTTTAACCTACCAAGATCATGCTCCTTGAAAAAAGGTAAACTCGAAAAACAGCCGGGGGCGGGATCTACAAGAGATCCCACCTACAATAGATACTTGTGAATCGTTACTCCCCCTTTTGCTTTGTGCCACACAAGGCCGATACAAGGGCTAACTCCCCGTCTACCTTTCCTCGTATCGCCATCGGCTTCGGGCGAACCCGGCTGCAGCCACTGATCGCCTGCCGTGCGAGCGCCATCTGGGCGGAGGCGGACAAACATGAAAGCAGAGCGGGTAATTTTTTTTTTTTTTTTTAAGGATTCTGATGCGACTAACGATAACAATTTCCTCTGTGAATAATGACGAGAAGGGGAGAAATAAAACACGAATGGTGACAAAGGCTAAAAATGACGATGTAAAGCATACCTCTCTCAACCCTTAATACTGGGGCTGTAATGGTTTAATGATGTTCCTCTACAAACTAGTTCGTACTAGGTAAACTAAAAAGTTAGATTGGGGTTAAAAACCGGATCGTCTGAAGAATGCGCTCCTCTAAAGTAACAAATGAAGAAAGCGCGTCGCAGATATCCCCAACTGAAGAAAGTACTGCTCTAATTTATACACTTCGGAATCAAGTTTTTTGGGGACGACCTTCCTTTTAGACTGCTAATCCCCACTTCGAAAACGGGAAAATCACTTAATGCAACTTCTTTCTTTTAGTGGATCATCTCCATAAGTGCTCCGAATGGATTTTGCCGCTTTACTTGCATTGACAACTTTATGAAACTGAGAGTAAAACGTCTAATGGGATCTTTAGATGGGACGAAAGGAGAGGTGAATACCGAAGAAGATTATCAACAATATTTTTATAATCCAAAAGAAAAAGTTATAAATTAGTCATTATAGCATTCCTAAACGATAACAAGAGGCACTACTTTAATAAATACTATCTAAAACTTTATTCTTGAAAATCGGACATTACCTACGTTCCAACCTGATGCAACTGAAGAAAGTACTTCTCTAATTTCTACAAGTGAAGAATATTCCTCTAATTTTTACAATTAGAGAAGTCGCCCTTTTCGGGGCCACGAGGAGCGCATTCTTCAGTTCACCGCCCCCCTCCCCCCAAATAATTCCCTCTCTTCCAAAACAATTGTCCAAGAACGCCCCCCCCCCACCACCACCACACACACACACCTCCAACGCTTCTGCAATTCGAGACTGCTAAGAGTGAGGACGTTTTCATTAATTTACACATGAAGTCACATTGGAGGAGACAGGTGTACAACCTCGTACGCACATGGCACGATCAATCCCGATAAGTGCTCGATATAAAAGCCCCCCCTCCCTCCCCCGTGCCTCCCATAAAAGGACCTCCAAGGGACAAACAAAGCTTGAACATCGACCCTGTAAGGTCTCTAGAGTGAGACGCCCGAGACGACGAACCTAAACACCTCCGCAGAATTTCCAGAACTGTTCCAACAAAAAAGACCAAATAAGCATAAATAAACAGGCCCCAAAATGGGGAAAATAAGCATAAATAAACAAGCTCAAAATGGTCAAATGTTTCGAACCCCAAACGTATTAAGGTCATAATGGACTTGAATTTCTGCCTCGTTTTATGATTGTGGAATTATAAGAAAAAGCGTAATTGGGATCAATTCTCCCGGATGCAATAATTAATAAGTCTATAATAAAAAAAAGCATAGGTCTTCACCTGGATTCGAATCGGCATGAGAAGCACGGCCGTTACCGCTGAACCACGATTAGCTAAAAGAAACCCATCCTGAACTCTATAGCAAGGCGCGCTATCATGAATTATTACACTCGTGTATAATGTTAATATGAAATGTAATAATAAATTACTTTAAAAAAAAATAAAGCTCCAGATCTGACAAATTAAAATTACAGAATTTCGGTGGGGAGGGGGGGGGTATAAGACGGGAGAGTAATGTGTTGTATGGTAAGAGAGCGGGAAAGAAATAGCGATGTTGTGATCGGCTGCGTCGTTACGTTTGCGAATATAGCTGCCTGCGCCAACTCAAGCTCAGTGCCTCCGCCGATAGACGGCTAGCTCCCTCCGAACGCTGAACATTTTGTGTCTGCTCTCGCTGCGCCCTGGAGTTAGAAGTCCAAAGTCGTATCCATTGGAGTCGTAACTCGTCACCAAAATTCAAAGAAAAATCGGAAAAATTAAATCATTTTTTTTTACCCCCCCCCAACCCCCAACCCCTCAACTCCCGTTTAGTTTTACCCCACTCTGAGACCACGCTTCAACCACACTCAAAGTCACCCCCTTTAAAGAAAAGTCCATCTAACATTTTGTCCATGTGCTGTAGCATTTTACCGGGTCAAGGTTGCTTCCAAGGCAGAAGCTCCCTGCACCCCCCTCAAAAAATCCCTCCATCCTCGGTCAGCCCCTTCTCTCTCAAACATTCAATCAACCACCTTTTACAACCTCTTGAACCCTGTCATTCGCTTCACAGGGAATTTTCCCCATTCATGCTTCTTCCATACATTCCACTCCATCTCAGAACAGAGTCACACGTTTCATCACGCCATAAACATCCCTTACAAACTGCTTCCTCACTCTAATCCACCTTTCACACACCAAGCAACCCTCTCAAGTTGTCCATTACCCCGCTGTCACTCGAGATATTTCCTCCACCATAGTCTCACTCCCATATATACACCGTTGGCACCAGTATACTCTCATACAGGTCCCTGGTACTTTCCACACTCAAACCATTACCATTCCTATCATTTAGAGTCTTGTGGTCGCAATCTGAAATCACGTATTCCACTATCACACCCCCACCACATCCTCACCCTAAAATACCATCATTACCCTACTCTTTTTTGCATTCACTCTTAACCAGCTCCTCTCACAAACCCTTATAAGCTCTAAGCAACATTTCGAAATTCCTCTCACATTCAGCAACTAACACCAGCTCTCCATCATATGTCGACATAGACACTCTCCCCACCCTCATCATTCTTTATCACCCTCGCACCCCTTTTACTCATGACCATAAGTACTCTTCTCAGTACTCTATCCATAAATATGTTAAACAAAGACAACGACATCACACAACCTTGCCTTACATTCAACGTATGTCAAACCACATCACACAGCACAATCACTTGATCGGATATACTGCTTACAGCTCTCACATCATACATCACATTTCTCTTCCTGAAGTTCACGCTGGCCTAGTGGATGCGGTGTTGGATTTGTGACGTCTAGGCACTTATTAAAGCCAGCGAGCGCAGAGACATAACTTTCAGGGGGGGGCGGGGGTGATAAGTTGGCCACCCATTAGGCAAATAAGCTGGTAAGTACCTCCAGACGCGTCATTACGCACTTAACCAACCACAACACCACTATTATTTCCTTTCTCGTATTCACAACGCAACACACACCCTCTCTCTATCCTCTCCTCCGTAGTCTTGCTGATGGTTACTAGCGTCCCCTATGGACTACTCACATCCACTACTCCGAACGCGGAACGAGTGCCCCCCCCCCTGGGGTCAAGAAGAGTCCAAAATCGATGATTGGTATAAAAAAAAATACGATCCGGACAAATCCATCACCGTTGGACAAGAGACCCTAGTGTCTTCTGTCTCACTAGCGACTGTCATTCTGATCTTTATGAGCATTTCACTATCCGGTCGTGGAATCTCTTTCAGAATCCCACCACTCTCTCCATTTTCATTCTCTCACATATTCCTCAATTCATACCCCCTACCACCATCCACTGATACCCACTCGTCCCAAGACATTCCAGAACCTCTTACTCAGCTTCACTTCTACCATTACAGGATCCATACACTACAACCACGCACAGTTTCACACACGCTAATCTCAACCCTATCCAAACAATTCTGGATCTCTCACACTCGTACTCAACTATGGCATCATATGATTCCTCTCTAAATTACTGTCACACCCTATTTACCCCTACCACTATGACTCGTACTCGTTTAACGCCATCCCGCACAAACTCTTCATTTTCTGTCATGTCCGTCTCACATAGAGCGAGCATCTACATACACCCTCTTTTAACCACATTACATAGCTACTACTCGCCTCTTTCTCACATCGGATATACATACCTTTCACATTCCAAACACCAACTCGATTCACACGCAGAAGCAGATTAGCCGGCCTAACAGGACGGGGTCGGCGGCAGCCGTTCTTTTGCAATCTGGAGCCGGAATTGCGGGGTGTTGAACGCTATAGGCCCCCACTTCGTCCCTTGGGAGGGTGTTCGAAGCTTAAGGTTCCCACTTCATCTCTTGGAGGTCCCACAAACTCTTGCAGAGGTCGGGGGCATCCATCCACCGAGTTCTGGGCCAACCCAAGGTGACAGAGAGTAAGCGCGCGGATGCTAAGAGCCACTCTCGGTGCTGGAGAGGGGGGTGGGGTCCTGGAAGGTTTCGGGGTACCCCATGAAGCTACTCTTTAGAGCCACAGAACACGCTGTCCCGCCAAACAATGACCTACTTCACACATGAGTGTCTCCAGAGACAAGAAGGCCAACAACAACTATATTCATATGGTCTAGACAAAACTTTATCGCATTAATGCAAATATTTTAAATGAAAATGTACGAATGAAATCAATAAATCCACAAAATAGTACCAAACGTAAATATGGCCAAACCATAAATTTTATTGTCAAGTGCTTTTGAAAAGGGCAAGAGTGGCCAAATTTCCCCACAAAATGGCCAACATGGCCTGGCGCCCTTGCTACCCGGGGTATCGTGCCAGATGACTCTCGTGTGACCATGCCTCAGCCAGGCGCCCAAATTGGTGACTCGTCGGCGAATTGGCCAAAGGCCATCAGCCAATTCACCCTGGATAGGTGGTGGGTGGCAGTGTGGGGGAGGGGGGAGAGTGTTGTTTTGTTGCGGATAGTGTGTCTGGTTGTTTCCCTCCCTCTAATCCGCCCTGTTCTGCAGGGGTTATGGTGACACCCATATATGGCACTGGCCACGGCGCGCTCGCGCCTGTTGCCAGAAGGCCGAAATCTTGGCCTCACGCGCGATTTCGGCGAGACATGTCGGAGACGAGCTCATTAAGCCCTTATTGAGGCAGGCTGTCGTAAAAGGGGGTTTCCTCCCCCCATTCATCCGATTGAAGAAAATCGGTGGGTAGAGGGTTAAGCCACGATACGGGGCATATGCCAGTGGGCACGCGCCAAAGAGGCCGCCACCCCAGGGAACCGGGAATCGTGGGATCTTGACAGGATCTTCATTTGGGAATTACTTTGATCGAAGGGACACTGATGTAACCAACGAGGAAATTATACAGGGTAGACACACACATGTACGAGCTTAAACCTCATGTGAGCGTAACGACCGAAAGGAAAATCGAAAGATGTCCACTCATAAGCTCTTGCAAGGGGTGGGGGTGGGGGGAATGCCTTAAGAAAGGCGAAAGCTCACGGCCAAAACTCAAATTAGTTGTCAAAAATAAAATGGATCTTCCTCAACTGATCTTTAATATCCAACGAGATACAAAAAAGTGCAGTCGCCAGTTGGAACGTTCCAAAATAAAATTGATAAAATCAAAATAAAACCTGGTCTTTAACAATACATGTATAGATGAGAAGCTGCTCCCAACATACACCGATATATATATATATATATATATATATATATATATATATATATATATATATATATATATATATATATATATATATAATATTCCAGATATTTTTCCCTTTCCCTACCTTCATTACTTTCTGTCGAAGACGTCATCGTTGGTTTGCGCTTTAATGAATGTTAAAAAAGCAATAATAACCTAAACATTCGACAAAGAGGAAAAAACTAAGAGAAGAAACAGAAAAAGTGAGCCAGGATCAGCGGAAACGGCTGCTCCGTTGCACCAGAGGGCTGGAAGATGGCTGCTCTCCAAACCGACGGCGGCTGGAAGATGGCTGCTTTGTCAACAGCCAGTCTTGGGTCACTGCCGAGAAAAGGAACCTCCAAATTCGATTCCACTTGTAGCAAGTTTGGGAAAGGACTCGATGACTCGCCTGCCCTCCTTAGGAGGACCCTTCCGTCCCCTACCATGACCTCGAACATCCCCCTCTCGGGAGGACCCTTCCTGCTCCTCGATGACCTCGAACATGCAACAATCGTTTATTTGTTCGGAGTCTGATCGAACGACTACGAGCTGCGTCGGCGCCTCTTCATCGCCCAAGCTCGTTCTTACTTCCCCCTAACGCGCGCAAACACGTCATATGGCAGCCCCCTTTGGGGGGAGCTCGTATACATAGAGTACTTTTGTTTGGACCGAGCCAATAAAGTTATCTGTTCGTTTTAAATTTCGCGTCCACACACATTTACGCGTTTATTCAGGGAGAATTTAAAAACAAAATTACCCCACATCATGGTCATCCCGGGGTTTCCAGTCGAGCGTACCCCCCCCCCCCGCCCTTCATTAAGCATTATACAAACCAAAAACCATCGCTAGTGTGCATCTAGCCAGATTTAAACAGTATTGTAAATTCAGGTTTAGTCACACAATGGCGGCCATTATGGAGCTGCCGCTGGGACAAAGCAATAACAATACAAACACGTGTCTCTCCCTGGAACAGGGTGGCTACAAGAACAGTTATGTCTCTGAAACATGATAATAACAAGAACATTTGTCCATGGAAGAGGACAATGACAACAGGTACAGGTGTCTCCGGAACGGAACAATTACACTGGTCTGCGTCAAAAATGTACCTTAGGTTTTCTATAGTGTTTCTTAATAAAATTGACCTCCTAAATCCGAATCTGGCATCCGTTTTTCTCTATCACCTCCAGTTTTTGCGATACAGGGGGTGATAATAATTTTATAGTTTATACATCTCCTATATTACATCAAATTTCAATAGTTTTTGCACTGCTCTATTCGCAGTAAATTTTGTGTACATTTTAAGTAATTATGCAAATAGGTTTATATTTTGCAGGTTAAAAATTGCTTAGCATTATAATAATAATAATAATAATAGTGGTTGAGTTAAAAATGAACAGAAAATGTAAGAATAGCTCCGACAGATTTTGCTATGTTTGCGGCAAAGTGACTTTTCCCGAGCAGCAAAGTACAATCCCTCCTGTAATTAAATCTTTGTATCATGCATATTTTGGAGTAAGGCTAAGAGATCAAGATAAAAGTTTTGCACCACATATCTGCTGCAAGGGATGCTACATAAGTTTAAGACGCTGGAGTCAGGGCGAACAGAAGTCCCTCTCTTTTGGTGTTCCCATGGTGTGGAGAGATGGCAAGGACCACACTACGGACTGCTATTTTTGCATGACAAATCTTAAAGGTGAGCATTGTATAGAGTATTTAAGCTTTCTGTATTATACTGGCTCCTGAAAATGTCATTATTATGCAAAGACTTAGCATAAAATTAAAAACTAACATAGTTCACTTCAGCATGAACATATCCTTTACTAAACATTTATGTACTATCTGCAACTCCAAATCAATTCCTTTATGTAATATGCAATTATATTTTCCACAGGTATAAATAAGAAGAATAAACATAGTGTGGCATATCCGGATGTTCCTTCTGCCATCAAACCCCTGCCCCATGGCCCAGCAATTCCTATACCTTCTCCCCCTGAACATATAGAGGTACATGAAGAGATTAATATGGAAGTTGACCAAGATTATGACACATCTGAGTCTTATCAGGTTTCCACACATGATATGGTCGCAAGACCATTCACTCAAGTTCAGTTAAATGACCTGACCAGGGATCTGGGGGTTTCAAACGCGAATACACAACTTCTTGGCTCTCGACTTCGTGAAAGTAATCTTCTCGCTTAAGAAACAACATTTAGGGGGGTACAGAAATAGAGAACAAGAGTTTCGAAGCTATATTTTACAGCATTCTTCCAGCTCTTTAGTATACTGCGCCAATATTAAAGGACTTGTTGAGGCTCTTGGAATTCCCTACAACCCATTAGAATGGAGACTGTTCATAGATTCCTCCAGTAGAAGTTTAAAAGCTGTGTTACTGAATATTGGTAACAAGATAGCTTCCGTTCCTATAGGCCATTCAATCCAACTTACTGAAAGTTATGAAAATATGAAAAAATTGCTGGATGCAATAAATTACTCTAGCTATAAGTGGAGGATATGTGGTGATTTAAAGGTAAGATCATTTTACACTTGGCATTTCTAAGCCTTTTGATATTGACATTTTCATTTTTAATTGTTAATACTTGTATACACCTTTTGGTCAACTTACATTTTACAAGAATGCAAATCTGGAAATCATGAGTCATTTTTGAGTTATATTTTTTGTTGAAGTGTGTCCCTATAGGTTAATGCATCCTATTGGGTTAATGGGGAACTTATCCTAATTGAGAAGGTATACAACACAACTCAATAAACTCAAAATAAGATGTACATATATCCAATTAGTTCCAATACGATGATTTAATGCATCGGCATACAGGATTTTTCAGTACATATTCATATTCTTATTGTTTTAAGAAATATTACTTTGAATTTGTTTTTAGAAATATTGCACTGAATTTACATACCGTGCTAAATTTTTTTCAGGTAGTGTCTCTTACGCTTGGGACGCAAACAGGCTACACGAAGCATCCCTGTTTCCTATGTTTATGGGACAGTCGTGCAGATAGTATGCACTATGAGAAGAAGGTTTGGCCTCCACGAGAAGCATTTAGAATTAGATCAAACAATGTGATAGCTGAACCTTTAGTGCCTCCTCAAAAAATACTCCTCCCTCCACTGCATATAAAGCTTGGCATAATGAAAAATTATGTCAAAACCCTTAATAAAGTAGGCCAAGCTTTTAAATTTCTTCTTCCAAAATTTCCACAAATCAGTGACGCTAAGCTCCATGGGGGAATTTTTGATGGACTTCAAATCAGGAACTTGATCAGCAATTTGATGCATCAATGAAGGACATAGAAAAAGATGCCTGGAAAGCTTTCAAAGCTCTAGTTAACAATTGTCTAGGCAATAAAAGAAGCCTAGAAGAATATGTTGCCCTGGTCAATCAGCTCTTAACAAGTCTCAAACATTTGGGAGCTCGAATGTCTATAAAGATACACTTTTTACAGTCCCATCTGGATTATTTTCCCGACAACTGCGGGGATTACAGTAAAGAACAGGGGCAAAGATTCCCCCAGGACATAAAAACAATGGAATCCAGGTACCAGTGTAAATGGAACGGAAACATGCTTGCTGACTACTGTTGGTGTTTGAAGCGTGATGCACCAGATGACAGGCACAAACGAAAATCGTCAAGGGCGTCTGTTCTTCGAAATTATAATTATTTTCTTTATTATGTTGCATTCTTTTATTTTTTGTTTATTAAAAGAATTATAGTTTACATAAGTGTATTCCTGTTTATATGATATAACAGTAATAATGCATTATTAGATAGAGAAAGTTGTTTTTTTTTTTAAATTCAGAAAAAAATGAGGTAATCTCAATGAAAATGGTGTATGCTGTACTGAGAAAATCTGACCTGATTGAACAAATATACATTCATTTTTGAGCTCAGGAGGTTGGATTCATTAAGAAACCACAAAGAAATCCTGGGGAACATAAAAAAAATTCAAACGCAGGCCTGTGTTATAATAAAAATTGAGGTAGATTTTGAGAAGTATTATTATCCGAGAATATGGTCGGTTATGGCCGTAGTATAGTCACAGTATGCTCACCGTTTCCACGAAATGCCCCGACCAGGTTGCCAATATGATAGCATTATTGTAAGCGCGCGCGCGCGCGCGTGTGTGTGTGTGTGTGTGTGTGTGTGTGTGTGTGTCATTAAGTAAAAGCGAAACACAAATGAGTATTGGACAAGGAACTTATTGTCAACGTATTGTGAGCCTAGTATTTATATCGATCGAGATAACAGCGCGAAGCAGATCTTAGCCGCAACGGTGGCCACGGGTGTATTTCACAACCTTAAAAAAACCTGACCGAAATCCTCTCTTGCCTGCGGATGATTTAAAGAAGGGATTGACGCCACGCCTAAAAAATGCCCCTACACAACCAATTCTCCCATAAAATCGGATAACACGACGATTGCCCCTAGAATGTGGCTGGAAGAGTAAAAAACAGTCGTCCCTATAACTATAGTTACAAGAAAACTCCCAGATCCCCACAAAGCCTTTTTCGGGATGGAACGCCAAGAATTAGCTTTACCTCAGATTTAGCCTTACGGAAGCCTCCAGCTTATTCTTCAATTCATGTTGTTATGACTAATGCATCTCTGGAGGGGGGAGAGTGGCTTTCTTGCCTCCTTTACTCATATTTTTATCTTTTTAACCTCTGTTTTATGATGTTAATAGCAGCAATTCTAATAGAGTCAATAACAAGTATAAAAAATATTACCGCAACTGCTCTAAATGTTGACATTTCACAAAGTGAATACTAGAAAAACGGAAGACTTAAAAAGCTCAAATATTTTCAGATATTCTTCTTCCAAATATGGGGAAACCCTTTCGTCCTTTTTCGCTCCCCAGCAGGATAGCCCAAATATGCGAAGTAGAAAAATTAATAATAATTTCTTGGCATGAGCTTTTGTTATATCCTATTCGGTTGCTCCTGATTTTAAGGATTTGTCCAGGACAACAGGACGCGAATATTTGCGTCATAACACATTCACACATCCTCCTTTCCTTGAATCTAGTTAAAAAAAAACAACCATTTAGAATGGCAAGGCGGAAAGTGACTGTCAATGATGTTTGAAAGATTAAGATAAAAAAAAGTCGGACGTAACTTATACAGTTAAATTTTGTGACAGTCGCCTTCTACCATATTAATTTGAAGTCCTCCTTTCGTCCACAAATAGGGACGCTCAATCTTGCTTTAAGCTACCGGTCAGTCACTCGTCATCTAAGCCACAGTCTGCTAATCTGGGCATTTGCATAGATGCAAATATTTAGCCCAATTTTTAGCGTTGTAATCGTCGCAATTTTGCTCTTAAAGTTCAGAAATGGAGCGAAACCGGAGTAACACGATTATTTGCCCAACCTTGATAAAGGGAAATGAAGGAAATAATCTAATCAGAGTAACCAAAAGCGCAATGACAAATTGCGAATGCTGGAGTAGGACGTATTTAGATCCTTCAAGCCCGTACTTCTGAGGTTCTTTTTTAGGTGTTTGTTTTTTATTGAGCAAAAAAAAAGTTTGAGCTTGAACTTCGACGGTAGAAGTTTAATGGATTCAAAGAATTTTCGACATTTTAACTTAAACTTCGAAGTTTAATGAAAAAAGAAGTCAACAAATTTGAACTTGAACTTAGAACTATAATGGGTAAATAAATTACCCTATGTGAACTTGAAATTCAAAGTTTAATTAGCAAAAAAAAAACCATCAAATGTTAATTGGGGAAGTTTTTTTAATTAACAATTTAAATCTTTAATGGCTAAATAAATTACCAAATGTGAATTTGAACTTACACCCTTATAACTTTATTGGGCAAATAAATTACCAATTTTAACTTAAACTTCTTTTGAATGAAGATACCTAGGGGGGATCCAGGTTTGTTTTTTTTATTACGCAATGACAAACGAGGGTGAGCCCCCTGTTGGGGGGGATCGAAAGCAACCCACGGCTTAAATCAATCATATTTTCTTTAATATTGAGTGATATAAAATGTCCATCTATTTTAATTCAGAAAAAAATCCCTTCAAAATATGTAATATGTTGCGATTCCAATTAATGTGGCTGTGTATTAAATATTATCTTCATTACGAAAATTGTCTCTGGGAAAAAGGAAGAAACATATCCTCATAACATTGCGAACGGAGAGACACAGAAGCGCGTCAAATCCGAACGAGGAAATGACAGTGGCGCGGCGCCTCTCAACCGTGACGTCGATCCGAGTTATCAATGGCATCTAAAAAAAAAAAAAAGACCCGCTCCGAAATGGCATCGGGAAATTTCAGTTGTATTTTTATAGACTGGAAATTAACGATGGCATCGCATGAAAGGGTGGGTTTTTTTTACGAGAGTCAGAAATTATGAAGTTAGAGAAATGCCAAAATGCGTGAAAGATAAGGAACCGAGTGGACTATTGGAGGGGCAAACGAAGATCTCTTTGCGCGGGGGGGGGGGGGCTAAGTTAATAGAGGCTAGCCAAGAATGGAAGCCTCAAGGTAGATAAATAAATAGATATAAACAAATAAATGAAAGACATAACGAAATGGAATTGCGGCGAAAAAGGCGCCCCTGGAACCCACCCACCCCGCTTAATAACCAAATTGTGACGCCTCTCAAGATACCCACAGAGCAAAGGAGGCGATAAGGACCCCAGGCAAAAAACCGGGGGGTCATTTGAGGCGCGAGCGGTAGGAAACCTCACTGAAGGGGCGGGCCACCATCGATGCCTCTTACCCCCAAATCGCTAGAAAAGGCTACCCGTCTCCCCCCCCCCCGGCCCCAGATTAGGATCCTCCTAAATTCACGATGCTCAAGGTTGAAGAGCCCCCTACCTCAGGGGAAGCATATTCGCATAAAAGTCAGAATGACAATCGATGGCAAGCTCGAGGGGAACATGGACGGTCCTCTTTTGGGGGGGAGGGGGGGGGGTGTATTGCATTTTGGCCATTCGTGACACAGGGGGTGGGGGGGCACAGGCTCCATGTCAGGGTGGTTCCGGGACGGAAGGGTGGATATGTTGTGTGTGTGGAGAGAAGGGAAGGAAGAGAGAGCGGTGTTGTGATTGGCTATGCGTTTGATAACGTGAGTAAGGAGCTACTTGCCCACGCGGAGGGAGGTAACGCGCCACGGCCAATAGGCAGCCAGTCCCTCACCTCACGCTGAAGATTTGTGTCCGCTCTCACTGGGCTTGAACCTGGCGTCAGAGGTGCTGAGGATTTGAATGCAAAGATGGAGTCGAGGAAGAGAAAATAGCGAGAAATGACAAACGAGAAGCGAAGCAGAAACAAGATGGCGTCTTTTCGACGGAAATACAAGAATTAATGGAGCCCCCACCCAGCCTGGGATAAGTGGGGGAGGGGGGATCTGAATAACCTACCACGGTGTAAAGAATTGGATCCACCCATAGCTCACCCCCATGGAGCCCCGGACTCATTGCGGAACGAGGACAGGCTAAGAGCGCCCCCCCCCCGTCTCCTCCTATGACGGAGGGTTGTGTACTTTTTCAATTCCACTAACCTCACTACTTTCTGTACAGACCTCCGTCTAGGAATTCCCTCAATGGTTTGCCCCTCTTTTTTACCCCATCGGGGCAATGTAGGATTACCCCGAGCTACACATTTACCCTTCCCCTTCCCCTCGAACCTCACGACGGGTTAGAACCCCCACTCCCCGAAGGCAATGCAAGGTTACCACAAGGATCGAGACGAGCCCCTAGACTCAGAGCCCCCCCCCCCCCATCGCACCCTTTTTCGTAGCGTCTTAAGTCTCCGGCCATATTGATGCCATGACCGCACTGTCAAATAGCTTGAGTTCTCGCAACTCTCCGCAGCTCGGGGGATTTCTTGTTCGCAGGTCTAAATCGCTCTAAGCTCGGGAGGAACGAACTGGTTACGAAAGGCCACACCGGGTTCTTGAATCAGGCTTTGGTACAGTTGGCCCTTCGGCATCCTTTGTCGGGGTGGGGGGTGCAAATTCCAGATCCGGTAAAGAGGGGTGCTTATAAATGCCCCCCCCCCCACACACGAGGGGGTTCTAAACTCCTGTTCAAGGAGGTTCAGTTGCATTCTCCCCTTTTTTCTTCCCTCGATCGTAAGAATCAGACCAAAAGGGAAAGAGGGCGTTAAGCAGCTTCGAAAATAACAAATACCTAAAGAGGATGCCCGATTTTTTTTTCAGAAAATATATATAACCAACGAGGGAATTTTACACAATGGGGAGGGAACTAAGCGAAAAAATTGAATTTGTCAATTCTAAATAGTGAGAATGGGGAAGGGGTACGGCATACCCCAGAAACTTATTAGTACGAACAACACAGACACTCAAAAGTACGAACTTGCGGGGGTATCTGGGAATCTGGTGAAGAGGATCACCATATCCACACAGCATGACACAGCAACCAAGCAGCCTAACGAACTCGTCCTCTCACCCAACTTCACCACATTAAACCTCGCGTCGGTTACTGGGGTTCACCCTTCAGCCGCTGCTGCCAAAAAGAGGTGGTCCCAGCCTGCCTCCGCCAGGGTCCCACCAGCTAACTCACGGACACCTTATGCCCCGTGATTTCCTCCCCGCCTGTACCACTAACAACTGCACTCACTGGTACCAGGAGTCCGACAATTTAACACGCACATTATTGTATTTATATGCCGCTTTTCAGAGTTGTTAGACCCCAGAGCGCCCTTCTGGGAAGAGATGGATCTTCAAGTTGCTCTTGAAAGGTACCCAGGGAAGGAGAGGAACGTTTATGGCCGGTAGTTCGGGTTAGGGGGTGTAGAACGAGAAGGTACGGCCACCCATGCAGTACAAACGACTACGGAGTGCATGTCACAGAGTGGCAGAACCAGACGAAGCGTCGAGGTGAGGGGGGGAGGTAGACTTAACTACCATCAGCATGGAAACAAAATGGCAAACCAAGTCATTGCCTAAGAATGTCAAGGGGAAGAAGATACGAAAAGAAGCGAACAAGGGACAGAGCCTTGTGGATTATCAAAGCGGACTTCGGCCGGCTCAGAGGTAGGACCGGAACCAATCATGAGCGGTTCCAAAGACACTCAGAAATACATGTAGTCGATGAAGGGTATTATGATTGTCAGTATCGAGGTTGTCAAGAGGTCAAGAGACACTAGAATTGAAGACTGGCTAGCGTCAGTACCTCGACGAAGGCTGTCAGTGACGTTCAAGACTGTGGATTGAGCGTTGTAGCAAGACTTAAAAACGGACTGAAAGACCGTTCAATAATGCAGGCTGATACCAACCGTTCGCGAACCTTCGAAAGGATAGAGAACTGAGATATCGGACAAGGGTAGCTTGCCGGTTCGTTGGGGTCCAGATGCTGTGTTTCGTTACATAGAATGGGGTGAACAACAGCATATTTGAAGTCAGATGGGACGAGACCAATTAAAAGTGAAGTGTAAGGAATACAAAGGAGGTGATGAAGGAGAATGGGGGGGGCACCTAACAATAGAGACTAGGATGGAATTAGTAAGCAGAAACAGGTCTTTTTTTAACGAGATGAGGAAGAAGGAAGCAGAGACAAGCGAGGGGGATTTGGGTACTCACGGGCTGAGTATTTCAGAGCGAATACAGCGGATTTGAGAACGGTATTATCCGTGTGAGTGGTAATGCTGTAGGCGAGTAAGGATGCAACCGTGTTATCGCCGGGATAGTGAGAGCGGTTTAGAGACATCTCGCTGCCTCGCAGGCACACCCGTGCTCCTTTGGCTTACGAATATGATAAGAAAACCATGGGCGCGTACATGCCGAGACACATGGGAGAGAATGGGTTTGTGGATGGCAAGACAGAAGGAGAGGACCTGAAATAGAGACTGATGGCAACATCAGGAAACAGTGGAGGCAAAAAGGGACACGCGCTCGGAGTCAATGGTCGAAAGCTGATGATATCAGGAAGGCATGGCATTGTGGTACCGCGGGAAGATTGAAGTTGAGCTGGATTAGCAAGGTGTCCAGATTCATGGTTATGTTTGATAGACGAAGATAATCCCCAGTGTAGTGAAAACACTACAATTAAAACAGACTCTAACGCAGAGTCATTATTGCTAGATGCTAAGGAGCGAAAGGATAAACTTGTCAGGATTATTATATAGGCCACCAGATCTTAGTAAAGAAGCTTCGTGTCCTCTGTGGCAGAAGAGAGAACGAGCATGTAGAAATAAACATGTAATTATAATGGGTGATTTTAATTACAGAAATATAGAGTGGGAAGCTCTTGAAGGTGATCAGGAGGCTGAGGAATCTTTTAATGTGATGCAAGATAATTTTCTTAGGTTGTGAACCAACCTACCAGGGGTGATAATACATTGGATTTCGTTCTAACAAATAGGGAAGAGGGTATTAGTGATACAGTGATTGGGGGAAATTGGGGAAATAACGACTACTGCGAAATTAGATTTAGGTTAAAATGAAACGGGACTAGCGAGTGAGCTCAGGTCAAGAAATGTGACGTCAATGAGAGCAATCGAGGGAGAATATAACCCCCAGATAGAGAGGAAAAGTGTAGATCAGGAATACGAGACAATGATTAAACAGTTAATTGCCGAACAGAAATTAACACTCCATATAGGGAGATTAAAGCCGAGGCTGTCAATCCTAAATGGATGTCAGATAAAATTAAACATTATATTGGCATTGAAAGGGGCATTTATAGGAAAATAATAAAAAAAAACTGTCGAGGGTCAATTAATGTAGAGATATAATGAGCTAACTCGAGACATTAAAGAGTTAATTAGGGTAGCAAAGAGAAATTATGAGATTAAAGTGGTAAATACGGCAAAGGAAGATCCCAAAGGTTTCTTTCAATTATTACCTGCCGCGTATCTTTAGGCCTATAGCCAATAAGCATTTTTCCAAGGTGATATTTGGATTCAGTGCAGGAAAATACATAAGAATTAACTAATCTCATTTAAGAAGCACGCAACTTTTCCAAAATTGTCGACCATTGTTATACAGAACTAAGACTAGTGAATGATAGTGATGAAATGGCTAGGATGTTAAATAAGTATTTTCTTTCAGTATTTATACTCGAGGAAATTATAATTGTACCTGAAGGGGCCTTGATCGTCAGGAGGAGAAATTATGGAAGATTTTAATTACAGAAAAGATAGTTTCAAAAGATATAAATAGGATTAAATTTAGTAAAGCACCGGTCCTTAATGAGATTTTCCCTAAGATTTTGAAGGAATGAAGAGATGTGTTGAGTGAGACCCTAGCATGCTTATTTAGAAAATCGTTAGAGACTAGCATTGTACTAACGGCATGGAAGAAAGCAAATGTGATAGCTATATTTAAGAAGGGGGATAAACTAATTATGTCCAATTCCTGACCAGTTAGTTTGATATCATTGGTGATGAAAATGATGGAATCTATAATAGCGAAATCTATTCGGGATCACTTAGATAAACATAAATTGATTAATGAATCTCAACACGGTTTTTACTAGTGGCAAATCATGTTTGACTAATTTGCTGTCTTTTTAATAGAAAGGTTTACGATGTTGCAGACAGAGATGAAAATTACGATATCGTTTATTTGGATTTTACTAAGGCATGCCACACTTACGACTTTTGGATAAAGCTAAAGTGCATGGGACAGATGGAAGTATTTTTAAATGGATTTAGTCGTGGCTTATTGACAGACAACAAAGTTAGTATATATGGGACTAAATCTGACTGGGGGAATGTTAACAGGGGGGTTCTGCAAGGGTCAGTGTTGGGGCCGTTGTTGTTCTTGATTTATATTAATGATCTCGACATTGGTATAAATAGCGACCTCAGCAAGTTTGCCGATGATACGAAGTTAGGTAGGTCTGACTCTGATGCTGAGGAATTACAGGGTGAATTGACCTCCGGCCTAGAAAGCAGTGCATGAGTGGTAGTAATTGAGCTAATAGGGTAATGGGATTTATTGGGAGAAGGGTAAGTAATAAGAGTGCTGATGTCATTCTGAAATTGTACTTGGCATTAGTTAAGCCTCTTCTTGACTATGCGTCAGAAAGAAGAAGACTTCAAGGGAAATTGATTGCAGTCTTCAAGTGTGCAAAAGGTTATAATAGAAGAGACATTGTAAGGTTCTTATTTTTAGCGAATAGGTTAGGACACATAGCAATAGGTTTAAGCTACTCAAGTTTACATTTAGGAAATAGCTTGGTTGAAATTGGTTTACAAAATGAATGGTAGATGAATGGAATAGGCTCACTAGTCATATGATAGAAGCGTCCTCCCTCCCTGCGGAGTTTTAAGAATAGATTGGATAGATTAATGGATAAGGATGCTGCGAGGTGGGATTAAACTTTTTGCAGGCTGCTTTTTATTATGTTCTTATTACCGTCGATGGCTCAGTTATAGTCAGGCTAGGATATTGCCGTGTACGTAGGTGGGGAAGAAGACTTGCTGTAAAAAAAATAGGAAGAAGTATGATGGAAGATATTGAAGTCACCGAGAATGAACATGGGGCTAGGTAGAGGAGGCTTGTTCGGGAGTTTACCTAGGACGCCCAAGAAGTTATATTGGTGGTGTCCAACTTAATTACCATAGAGAAAATGTAAAGATATTCAGAGTGGCAGATCTTTAGAGCCAATAGCCACGTCCCGTCGGCGGAGTTCATCGAGGTGGGCGGCCTCGAGACCTGCCGCTACCCTAAGGGTAACTTCATTATCATCAGTTTCTGAGAAAATTATAGTGAATTTTAAATGAGTTTCCAAAATTGTTCACGGTCCACAAAAATGTCGCTGCTGGTATGGCGCTATGGGGACCAATATATGGTTAGCATGATTATCTTCAGTGACACTAATCATGTAGTTGCCCCACTCAATCAGCAAGGATGGTCATGTAGTAAAGAGCAGTCAATTCGACTGATCCAAACATCTACCCAGATGAAGGAGGGGAGGGCACAATACACGGAGATTGAAAATCTTACTTATGAGCGCCTGTTCTCTTTGTACGAACTCATTCCGGCTGATGAAGTCTGCTGTTACAGCTTTCGTTATCTATTAATCTTTTTCCCTATTTCTTCTTTCTATTTCGCTTCCCTTTATCTGCCTGACCTCTTTCCCAAACATTCGGTTTACTGGACACGAACAAAAGACTGGAAAATAAGTGACCCGTCTTCGAGACTTCCTCGGAAATAAAGGAGGTATATGCGCTCAGGTGGGGGGGGGGCGATTCGGGGGATTACAGGGTGCTCAGGCGGAATAAAAGCCCCAAAAGAAGAAGGGGGTGGGGGAGCGAGAAACGGGCTGGAAGTGAGGCGGAAAGGAATTCCGAGGTTCGGGAGAAACGGGCCTTTTGGGGCGAGATTCCGTCCGGGTTCTAAGCGTTAGTGGCGTGTAACTGCGACCCAATTCAAGGCACGAGATCGAGTCCTAAGCCAGGCGGCTTATTCCTAGAATTCGAGGTGCCACAGGGCTGTACGAAGCTCGTGGTCAGCCACACACATCACGATGGAGAAAATAATAAAAAAAAGAAGATGGAAGCGAGAGGAGAAACGTTGAAAATAAAAGGTGCGAACGGGAATTCATAGAAGCCAATTATGAATTACAAAAATAAAGGTCTTAAATCAACGAGGCCAAAATATTTCGGGAGGGGGAAAGGGATCCCGCAAGTGGTGAGGTTAGGGAAAGTGATATTGTGTGGAAGGTGCATTTTCGGAGCAACAATTGTTCTTGTGGTATCACACTATTGAGATTCTGCGCTGACGGGGCGAAGGAAGGAAGAAAATAGATTTTAAAAAAATGGTAATTTTCCGTAACTTGTTAAAAGGTCTCGAGTCCGAGTCGGACTCGAGATTCTGGTTTAGGTCGAAAGGAGTCACCCCCAACCCCCTCCCTCTTGACTACAGTGGGGGATACTTAACCTGCCTTGGTTTCTTCTCGACCATGCTGCAGCGGACATCTGGAAAACTGAGTGCCCTCCAGGCCCCAATATCTATAGCAGAATGGATCTACGCCCGCTGTATATATCTTCCCCAATTTTCCCTTCATCCATTTCACCACTTTCTTTACAGATCTTATCAACCTGCGATACGCCCTTGTTGCTAGTGCGCTTTAAATTCCAGAAGATATTCCCAGACTATTATTATTAGTAGTAGTAGTGTGTCAGTGGTAGAATAGTAGTAGTAATGAGTTGTTTTGTCTTTTTACTATTCCGTGTAATCATGCGCCGAAATGAGTCCCATTCCGAAGCAAATAGAGCGCTTCTTCTCCCCTCAACTCGTCACGGTTGCAATGGCGCCCGTATCAATTAAATGGCTCTACTCCAAGATTGCAACGTATGGAGCAGAAGCATTACCTGTAAAGAAGAGGATGGAAGTAGCAGAAATGAGGAT
The DNA here is from genome assembly GCA_963969495.1 of Ceratothoa steindachneri. Classification (NCBI taxonomy): domain Eukaryota; kingdom Metazoa; phylum Arthropoda; class Malacostraca; order Isopoda; family Cymothoidae; genus Ceratothoa; species Ceratothoa steindachneri. The sequence goes on from OZ018318.1 coordinate 65,118,939, forward strand.
GCTGCGATGGATGTGTGGCGTGACGAGGGAAGACAGAATCACAAATACAAGGATCAGAGGAACAATGGAGGTGGCGGAGATTTCGAAGAAGACATAGGAAGCAAGCCTTAGATGGTGTGGACACATAATGAGGAGGGATGGAGAGAATGATGAGAGAAGAGCTTTGGAGATGGAGGTACAGGGAAGGAGAAGGAGAAAAAGAACCAAGATTAGATGGAGAGACTGCATACAAGCTGACATGAGGGAGAAGGGACTGGAGACCAACATGGCAGGAGACAGAACCAGGTGGAAGCGGCTCATCAAAAAAAGCGACCCCGTATAAAGAGGGGCTGACGACGAAGAATCCAAGATTGCAAATATGGTCCTGCTTTTTCCGGGAACACAACAAGGATGGAACATAAATGGAACAGCTAATTACCGGATGGCTTCGACTCACCACGGCAAAATTCCATGGTAATAATAATAAGCATTTTTGTGTATGGCGTTCTTCAAGGTTCAAGTCCTTCGTAGAGAGCCTACTAAAGACATGCCTGAGAGAAAAGGCGGATCTATAAAGGCAGGCACCAAGGGGCGGCGTGGAGGATTGTATTTGGCGGGCAGCTCATTCCGCAGTCTAGGAGCAAATATAGAGAAAAGACAATTGCCTATTGAGGTACAGACGACTACGAAGAACAAGTAGTTCACAGGGCCGAATCGTATGAGTCTTAAGAGCCGGATTAGGTTTAGTAAGGGACGATAGGTGGGAAGGAGCTGCGGTGTTTATTTCCCCTCGAATTTAAAGCGCGATAGCTACGAGGCCGCATCCCAATGAAAAAGTTTGTAAGGAGAGATCTGTCCAGAGAGTAGGGGAGATAGAGTAGGTGAAAGTGTGTGGAAGATATATACAGGCATTGAGGCTGTTTTTTTTTTGTTTTTTTTTATTAAGGGGCTATCTGGCGACTGCCGACTTAGGCATAAGTTGCCGTAAACAAACAGCCTAGTTCTAGGCTACTTCAAAATAATTCAACAGGAAACAACAATAAAAAGAAATAACAATAACAAAGCAATAACAAAAACGATAACAAAAACAAAAACAATAAAACCGGGTTAAATGAAAGGGAGAAGGCCGGCCTCCCCCAAAAAGTCAACAAGTCCACAAGTCAGTGTGCACGAATCTGTCCCGAGCACAAGGGACAGGCGGTAGCGACCCCGCCCATCCCGGTACTGGGAAAGGTATCGTGCGCGAAGATCACCCAGACTGGGACATTCGACAAGAATGTGCCGAACAGTCTGGGGGACGACGCAGTCGTTGCAATAGGGCGCAGGCGAGCGCTCCATCAGATAGCGATGCGTCACACGAGTGTGTCCGATTCGGAGACGACAGAAAGCAACCTGAAGCCGCCGCGGCATTGGGGGATAGGTCCATGGGAACAGTCGCGGCGCAATGGCACGCAACTTTAAGTTCCCTTCGACCGTCTCCCATCTTCTTTGCCAAGCAGTCCGAAGAGCTGCCCGTATTCCTGCCATGTAGTCGGTGTGAGGAAGAGCGAAACGCTGGTCCGGTCGCAGAGTCCTCGCGGACTCTTTGGCGCCCTCATCGGCGCGCTCATTCCCCGCAATTCCTACATGTCCAGGAACCCAGCAGAAGATAATCTCGACATCTGCCCGGCTCGCCAAAACCGTGGCGTCACGGATATCGCGAACCAGGGGATGCGGAGATTCCAATGCCCCGAGAGCACTCAGGGCGCTTTGTGAGTCGCTATAGATCACAATCCGGTCTCCGAACCGGGCACGTCGCGTAATCTCCCGTACCGAGTGGTGTATTGCCACCAGCTCGGCCGTGAAGACAGACGCAGCGCCTGGTAGAGCCCCGCTGACTTCAAACAGAGGGGATACGGCGTGGAAGCCGACCCCCTCTTGGGACTTGGAGCCATCCGTATACACTGGCACGGTACCAGCGTGACACGATGTGTGCTCCAAAAAGGTCGAACGCAATACTCCCGGCGCAGTACAAGCTTTGAGAGCAGAGGCGTGGCGACAAATAGCCAAATGTGGTACCCTCCAGGGTGGCGTCCTGGGCAGAACCAGGGGCGCCACCGGCCCGAGAGCTATATCTACCTCTCGAAGGAGTTTCCTGGCCCTAAACCCAAAGGGCTTAGGGTATGACTGGCGTCTCTCGGCGGCATAGGCACCATCGAGATCAGCTGCGGATGCAGTGAGAGCTGTTGGCGACTGAGGGAGGCACCGGGCTCGCGCGTACAGGCGAGTGATGCACTGCACGCGGCGCAGAGCGAGTGGCATCTCCCCAGCATCGACCAACAGGCTCTCAATGGGGGAAGTGCGGAAGGCACCGGTCGCAAGGCGAAGGCCGGTGTGGTGGATTGAATCCACCTTCCGCAATAAACGCTCGGCTGCGGATGCATAAAACTCGCATCCGTAGTCGAGCTTCGAGCGAACAAAGGATCGATAAAAAAGTAAGGCGGTAGCCCTATCAGCGCCCCAAGCGCTGAACGTCACGGAACGGAGAATGTCCATGGCGCGGGTACAAGAGACCCTAAGGCTGCGAATATGAGCCTCCCAGGTGAGGCGTCGGTCGAATACAAGACCAAGGAAACGGTGCGACTCAACCACATCCAGGCGCACCCCATTAAGAAACAAATCTGGGTCGGGGTGAAGCCGTGGATGGCGGCAGAAGTGCACCACCTTAGTCTTGGCCAAAGAAAACCGAAACCTGTGCGCTTCGGCATAGCGAGAGACGCGGTTCAATGCCTGTTGGAGTCGACGCTCCAGAGTTGGCATCTGGGCCGCGCCAAAAGAGATCGAAAGGTCGTCCACGTAGAGCGTAGCGAGAACATCTTCCGGCAGCACCGAGGTGATGCCGTTGATGCTCAGGGCAAAGAGTGTGACACTGAGGACACTTCCCCGCGGGACACCCTCTTCCTGCTCCTTTGGGGCAGAGAGGGCTCCCCCCACCCGTACGCGGAATCGACGATCTCGCAAAAATTCAGATATAAACATTGGGAGGCGTCCCCTCGCCCCCATCGTGTGGAGAGTCTCCATGATACCGTATCGCCATGCGGTATCATAGGCCTTCTCCAGATCAAAAAACACCGTGGCGTAGTGCTGTCTACGAAGGAAAGCCTCGCAGACGGCATTTTCCAGTCGGAGTAGAGCATCCGACGTGGAGTGGAACTTGCGGAAGCCGCACTGTTCAGAAGACAGATGGCCTCCACTGTCCAGGAAAAAGGCTAATCTAACATTTACCAATTTCTCCATCAACTTGCACACGCAAGAGGTTAGAGAGATTGGGCGGAAACCGGTCGGAGTAGAGTGATCTCTCCCCGGCTTGCGAAAGGCGAGCACAGTAGCGATTCGCCAGGAGTCTGGGAGAAGACCTTCCACCCAGATCCTGTTGAACAGATCTAACAGAAAGGCCATGCCTCGCTCACCCAGGTGTCGAAGCATGGCGTACGGGACATCGTCCGGACCATGGGCGGTGTCCGCGCACGAAGCGAGAGCGGAACACAACTCACTCACAGTAAACAGGTCGTTGAAGGGTTCTCCGCCTCTGGAGGTAAAGTCCAGCCGGCGGCCTTCCGCGACATCACGACGTGCATTGAATGCTGGCGGAGCAGCATCACGGCTAGAGAATGCGGAGAAAGCGGTCGCTAAGGATTCCGCCACGGACGCGGGGTCCGAGATTGCGGTCCCATTCTCCTGGAGAACGGGAAGGGGGGTCCTGCGAGAACTTGCCCCGAATCCTTTTGACTCGCCTCCACACCTCAGCTAAAGGGGTCTTCCCGTTAAGTGAAGACACGTATGCCCGCCAAGAAGAGCGGCGGGCGTGCTTCGAAATATACCGGAACCTAGCCCTAGCCCGACGAAATTCAGCGACAGTGAAATCGTTCGGGCGGCGCTTATAGCGCATGTAGGCATAACGCTTCTGTTTGAGGGCCGTCTCACACTCGGCCGACCACCATGGGAGTGGTCGGCGTGCAAAACGGCCAGACGTCCTAGGAATAGTAGTCAGGCCCACGGCGATGAGGTTGCCGGAGAAGAACTCAACGGCCTCATCTACCGACCTAAACTCCTCGACTGAGATAGAGAATTCAGTCATTTCCTGAAATGCAGGCCACCGCGCCCGCGCCAAGCACCACCGAGGTGGTCTCTCAGGCGGCAGTTGCCCTGAAAATGATATTTGAATGGGAAAGTGATCACTACCATGGAGGTCATCGACCACCCCCCAATCAAAATCAGGCTGTGCATCCGAAGAGCACAAAGATAGGTCAAGGCAAGAAAATGAAGCGGTTCTCGGACAGTGATGCGTAAACTCATCCACGTTTAGGACACCCATCTCAAGCTCTTCGATCAGATCGGCAAGGACTTGTCCCCTGGGATTTATGGAGTAATCTCCCCAGAGAGGATGCCTGCCGTTCAGATCTCCAAGCAAGAGATAGGGCCTCGGCAACCGTGCCACGACGCGGCGGAAGTCGCCCGCGTCGAAGTCAGCTGACGGTGGAATGTACGCAGAAATGATAGTATACCTCCTATCCAGGTGCAGCTGCACAGCCACTGCCTGAAAGGAGGTATCTAAAGAGAAAGGAAGAACGGAGACATCACGCCGGGTGTAAACCGCGCATCCCCCAGCCCGGCCATCCCGCAGGGGTGGGGTCGCAAGACCCTTATACCCCGGGAGGGCAGGCAGGGGGCACGCGCCTAGCATGGTCTCCTGCAAAAAAATAGCTAACGGGAAACGGGACGAGGCGAGCCTCCGCAGCTCCTCCCAGTTAGGCCGGAGTCCACGGCAATTCCATTGAAGGAATATACCCTCCAGGCCTAGCTCGGAGGAGACGCGGGGGCCCTCCTCAAATTGAAGACCCTCACGGGAATGGCCGTACGCTTCCCGGGGGCAGAACCCCGGGCGCTGTTGGCCGGACAAAGCGCTGGAGGCGCTGTCGCCTTCGAGGACTTATTGGGGGAGGTTGGGCTCGCCATGCGAGTCTTTTCCTCCCTCCGCCTCGAAACCTTAGGCGGGCGCTGCGGCTTCAGAGGCGGGGGGGCTCTTTTCGAGGAACCACCGTCTCCGAGCCACTCGCTCCACCTCGGGGCGTGGGCGAAGGAGCCGAAGCTCTTTTGTTGCTGTCCTCCTTTCGGGGGACAGCTTTAGGAACCCTTGAAGATGGCCTAGCGACCATCTTCAGGGGTGTTGCCTCCTGTGAGTCTAACGACTCTGTGGAGGCGCGTGGCCGTTTCGCCTTACGGGAAACGGTCACGCTGGGGGAAGAGGGGGGAGCCCTGGTTTTAGCCGGGGCTGGGTATGAACCCTTTTTGCCGCCAGCTTTACCAGGGGAGCGCCCGGGTTGGGTAGAGCCCGCAGAAGGGCTCCGAATGGGCGCGGAAACAACCGTGCTCGTTGGCCTGGATGGGCCAGGAGCAGAGGGTGCCTTTCGAACTACTGAGGCATATGACGTCCCAGGCAGAGCTGGGCGCGCCAGGACCAAGTCCTTAGCCTCGCGGAATGAGAGTCTATCCTGGGCCTGAACGGCCAGGATTTCTTTCTCCAGGAGATATGCACCACATTGCTTCGAAAAAGCAGGGTGCGGCTCTCCGCAATTGACACACTTGGCCACACACGATTTGGACTTATCGTGTGCGACCTTGGAGAAACTTACACAGACTTCGGGTAACCCCGACTTTGCGCGCCTACAAGAGTGATTAATATGGCCGAAGTGGTAACAGCTGCAGCACCTACGCGGCAGTGGCACGAATGCCTTTACGCGGTAGCGATACCAATCGGCAAGCACCGACTCAGCGAGCTTATCACAGTCGAACGTGAAGTGTAGGGGTGGGTCTCGAGGCCCCTGCCTGTTTTCTCATCACACGTTCGACCTTGACCGCCCCATGGTCGACCAGGTCTAAGGTGATGTCCTCTATGGAGTAGTCCACGAGTTCCCTGGCATAAACTACTCCTTTCACGGAGTTCATGGTAGAGTGCGGCGTCATACTCACCAGCGTGCCATCAAGTGTCTGAAGGGTACTAATCATGGCCGCCTCGAAGGGATTCGACGCATTCGCTAGAAGGCTACCCGTCCGAGAAACGGGTCACTTTCGGCTCTCTACCAATTGCACTAGCTGAGGCTCTCCTCTGATGGATCATGTTGCTCTTAGCCAAAAATACTGCCATCAGTGGAGCGAATGATGAGAAAACGTTTGAAGCCAGCGGGCTCGAAAACGCCAGGTAACCTCTGAATGAGGGGCCCCGATGTCATCGAGGCTCCGCCCTGTGCACTTTTGGTGTTAGTCTTGGTCAGGGGCTCTGCACACGAGGGGGTAGAGGGGCCGGATGTGCCGATCTTGGCTTGGTCGCCTACCAAAGTGGCAGCAGTCCCATCCGTCCCCGCAGCCCCCGCGGATGGAGAGGAGCCCCGAGTCTTTTTCGTCTTTTTAGTCTTTTTCTTTTTTGGAGAGGAGGGCGGGGAATGAACCCGCTTTTCACCTCCGCCGGCAGAAGCCCCCAGGCCAGATGGACCGGCCTCAGCCAGGTCCCTCTCCGAAATGGAGAAGGTCCTGGTTGTCGTGGGGGCACCAGTCGGAGGATATCCCTCCCCTCCTTTTACTGCCTCGGAGCCCTCAGCCATTTGAGGAGGACCTTGCATAGGGGCGGATTCGGGTTCGGTGCTTGGCGCCGAGCCCGAATTCCCCCCCATGGAAGGCCCTACCGTCTGAGGCTGGGTCTCCTCAAGGACCATGTTTATCACAGGAGGGGCCTCCAGTTGGCCATCCCCTCCCAGGACATCGCAGGTCCCCTTGGCAGTGTCGCCAGTCTTGTGTGGGGAGGCACAGGCCTTGACCCCAGCAAGGTTTAAAATTCTTGCCAGCAGGTCTTTTGAGGGAAGCGACCGAAGGGGCCTGGCTTCCCTCTCCCCCCTAAGGGGGTTTGCCCTACCGAGCCGCTTTGATGGGGAGCGGCTGGCTAAGGGCTGCCTGCTGGCTTTCTTGGCAGTCCCCTTGGAAAGAAAAGAGGGGACTGCCGCTGGGAAAAGGGAGGTGCCCGAAAGCACCTCCAGAGAATGGGGTGAGGGGGAGTCCCCTGCACCCGTAGGCGAAGGAGAGGAGTAAGCCTCCTCTCCGGTTAGAGAAATATGGAGGGTCCCCTGTGCAAGCACAGGGGGGGGGGGAACCTCCGGAGAGCAAACTTCGTGTGCTGGGGCCTGGAGGGAACATAGGCCTCCAGAGTTCGACTGAGATATCCTTGAAGATGCGGAAAAGAATGAATAACGAAAATAAAGATGGGGGGGGGGGATAAGGCTCAAAAGAATAGACACATTAAAAAACACAACCAGAGCCAAGAGGAAGGGATGAAGCATCGTCATTTCTCCTAGTCCTGACCGGGAATGAATGGACGAAAGCTGGTTGACGACTAGCCTACGAAACTAGCCGCCACCAAAGAAAATAATTGAAAAGTTTCGTAAAGAATGTAGCGAAAAGAGGGCAAAATGACAAGACTAGACAGAATAAAGCGCATGGACAGGTGTGTTTCAGGTAAATCGATACAAAGTTGAAAGTGTGCTTTAAGGGCTAAAGGCCGCACCAATGTAGGTTACTTGACCTCGGACAAGGTCAATAAGAGTTTAGCGTTCATGCGGGTTACAGCATACGCGGTTTCTTCTGAGAATGCTAGCTGAAAACGAAAAATGGTACGCCATACTCGCCGGGAGAAGTGTGAATTTGTTTAACTAACCGAGGAACCTCGTTTCTAATGTGAAACGGCAGTACGACGAACCTGAGAAGAAAGAAGAAATGCCAATTGTCATGCACAGCAAATTTCCCGCCTCTTTAATGGTTCTGGGCGTGGGCAGCAGCAAGGGCCACTGTACGCCGCCTCGCATCATCCCCCAGAGCCGCAAAGTCAATGTGGGACTTTTACATTGAGGTGCTGGAGAGGAGTCGAGCCTTGGATGGACCAAATAGCCGCGGGAAGGCCTTGCGTTTTCTAGCAGGACTCAGCTCCCGCACACAATGCAAGGAAGTCATAGCCGTGGTTGTTCAACAACGTCCTGCACCATTGATCCTCAGACTCGTGGCCACACAGCTTCCCCAACCGCAACCCGCTCGATTATTTCATGTGGGACGTTGTTGAGAAGGATGTCAACAAGGCTGCTCGCAACAATTTAGGATCTCTCAGGGCCTCCAGTGTAGAAGTAATATCATTCATTGGCAAGGACTCTACCAGGGCATACAACCAGTTCAGGTTCCGCCTGGAGAAGGTTGTAAAGGCATATGGTCGTTATTTCGAATGATTACGCAACTATTTATATCGTTCTATTTGTATGTAAGTTGAGGGAGGAAGGGGACCTAAATGTTAAGACAGAATAGCATCAGCCGCACGGTTAAGAAGCTCGGTTACTCAAAGAACTGATTCAGTAATGTGTCCAAGCTTGGAGATCTCAGCAACGTTGAAGGTTGGCATGCGATCTAAAATCCGGGAAGATAACAGTCTTTCAATGACCTTAGAGAGGAGCCGAAGTTGTGAGGTTGGGCGATAGGTTGCCAAATCGTTGGGGTTCAGCCTAAGCTTCTAAAGGATTGCGTGAACAGCAGCGTTTGAGATCAGATGGTACCGCACCAAATGGCAAGGAGCTGTTAAAGATACAAATGAACTAAGGTGGAAGAATAGGGAGGAACTGGTGGTAGTGATTTGGAAAGAAAGAGTCAAGATAAAAATATGTGTTTTTCGAAAAGAGGAAGGTTAATCCCTCGGGGATAAGGGTACGTGAGGGAATAGGGAATTAATAGGTGGCGAAGAATAGAGGCGGTGGGAATCCCAGATCGGATATGAACTATCTTCTCATAGAAGGCAGAAAATTGGGTAGAGTTGATGGGCCCAAAAGGCTGGGGATTCAGAAGGGAAGAGAGGCGAGAAGGGGAAGGGGGTATGGACATCAAGGAAGGAGAGAATCCGGGAAAGAGAACGAAAACACTCGTTGAGGTAAGTAGGAGAAGTGGCAGAGGAAAAATCCTTGGTAATCAGTACTTGATCAAAGAAAAAGAGCTAAAGATAACGAGACGTGGTAACACGGGTTATGAGATGCCTGGCAGAATTAGATGAAGAAGTGGTCGGTTATGGGGATGCTATGAATTGGGAAGGAGGAAACGACAAGATTCAGGGTAATTCCATGTGAGTGGTTGGAAGGGGTCGGACAAAAATACGAGATGTCGGAGATCTAAGGGACCATGCTGGGGCTGTTGAAATTGCCAAGAATAAACAAGGTTGAGAGGGGTTAGAGAGGCCGAGTTATGAAATGCCCACATATCGAAAAAGGTGCCTGAGTTGGTGAGAGATAATCACAATTTTGAGGAATTTAGATACAAAGAGGCGAAAGGAACGTCGAAAGTGTTCGATTTTTTTACCTTTATAGAGGGGCGGGGTCCACCTGAGACTGCGACCGATGGCACAATTTGCCGAAGTAAATCTTAGCCTATTTATTAGGCTATATTAAAAAAAAAAACTACAAGAGAAAAATTAAGAAAATGTAAAAGCATGCTTAGGAATTGGAGGGTCTGTCCGAACATGCAGCCAACACCTGAAAAGCTATATACAATGGCGGAGGGCCCGCCTCCTCCCGCCAAACTAGACCAGCCCACAATGCGGTGTGCACGAAACCGTCACGAGTAAAGGAGGCAAGCTATAGCGACCCCAGTCGTCCCGGTACAGGAACAGTGAGCGTGTGCTAAGATCATCAGGACTAAAGCATTCGACAAGAATGTGCTGGACAGTCTGGGAGACCAAGAAGTCATCGCAGTAAGGTTGATTAATGGAAGCGCTGCGTCCCTGCGATTGTGTCTGATTCGGAAATAGCAGAAAACGACCTGAAAGCATCGATGCATTGGAGATATACTCTAAGGGAAAAGTTGCGGCGCGAAGACACGGAACTTTAGGACCCCGTCGGCCGTCTCCAATCTTCTTTGCCAGGCAGCCCGTAGGGCTGACCTGATTTCTGTCATGTAGTTAGTGCAGGGAAGAGAGAAACGATGGTCATTGAAGACTGTTTGGTGCCATCATTCCCCACAATCCATACATGTTCAGGAACCCACCAAAATACCCCCACCAGCCTTGGCTCGGACAGGCGTGGCGAAACGGATACTGCGAAGTAGGGGCTGAGGAGATTACAAACCCTTGAGGGCACTCAGGGGGCTCTGTGAGTTGCTATAAATCACAATTCTGGCTCCTAACCGGACAGGATGTGAAATATATCGTACTTCAAGATGTATTGCAACCAGCTGGGAGATGAAGACAAACGTAGCACTTGGTATAGCCCCGCCAACTTCAAGCAAAAAGGAGTAGGCGTGGATGCCGACCCACTCTTCGGATTTGGAGTCATCCGTGTACACTAGCAGATAAGAGTTTCCAGCCGAAGCAAAGCATTCGACTTGGATTGGAACTTACGAAAGACGCACTGTGTAGGGGAGAGGGGACATCCGCTGTCCAATTTCTCCATCAACGTACAAACGCGAGAGTTTGGAGGAATTGGGCGGAAACCAGCCGGGATATCGTAGTCTCTCTCCTGTTTGCGAAAAAGAAACACGGTAGCCATTCTCCAGAAATCTGGAATACCCTACGTGTAGATCCTGTTGAACAAAACTAGCTAAAATGCTATGCCTCGCTCACCCATGTAGAAGCATGGCGTACGGCAGGGGCGGGCAACCTCCGGTCCGGGAAGGCATAGCGTCTGGCCCACCACCTTTTCTCCGCCGTCCTTCTTCCGCAAATTCGTCCTTCCTTATAGCAATTTTCCAAAATACATTGCACATGTTCAACGCATGGTGGCCATGTTTGGCAGCACCTACTGTTGCGAGCAGCTCTTCTCCACAATGAAGTACACGAAGTCTTACCTTCGCTCCCAACTCTCGGACCGACACCTCAATGACATTCTTCTTTTGTCTACCTCATCCATCGAGCCGGACATTGAAACACTTCTTCATGGCAAGCAGCACCAGCCGTCTCACTCATTTGTATGTTTTTCAATAAATTTATTGTATAATGTATTCTAGTATATTTATATATATATATATATATATATATATATATATATATATATATATATATATATATTTATATAGTCACTTTGGGGATTTCGTATGCCACTCCTGCCCGCGGCCTGCTCCCAAAAGTCTCATCTGACTCTCACTCTGAAAAGGTTGCCAACTCCTGGTGTACGGGATATCTTCCGGACCATGGGCGGTATCTGCACACGAAGCGAGAGCGGAGCGCAACTCATTGCGAGGAAACAGCTCGTTGAAAGCTTGTCCGCCTCTGGAGGAAAAGACAAGTCGACGGCCTTCAGTGAAATTACGCCGTGTACCGAATGCTGGAGTAGCATTCCGGCTAGATAATATGCAGAAAGTAGTCGCGAAAGAGTCCGCCACGGATTCGGGGTCCGAGATTGCGGCCCCGTTCTCATGGAGAGTGGAGGGAACTTCCTGTGAGAATTTCCCCCGAAACCTTTTGACTCGCTTCCACACTTCAGCTAATGGGGTCTTCCCGTTAAGTGAAGACACGTATGGCCTCCAAGAAGAGTGGCAGGTGTTCTTCGAAACATACCGGAACTTAACCTATCACCCAAAACAAGGTTGTGCGTCCGGAGAGAATAGGGACATATCTAGATAAGAAAATGAAGCGGTTCTGGGACAATGATGCATAAATTCATCCGCTTCAGCTCATCGACCTCCAGCAGATCGATCAGGTAGGCAAGGAGCTAACCCCTGAGATTGATTGGGTAGTCCCGCCAGATGGGGTGTCTACCGTTTAGAACTCGATGAGTTTTCAGGGCCCCGGCAAACTTGCCACGATACGACGATGACACGCAAAATCGAAGTCAGCTGACGGTGGAATATAGGCTGAAATAAAAGTATACAGCCTATCCAAAAGTAGTTACAGTCTCTGAAAGGATATATTAAAAAAAAATAGAGAACACAGAGACATCCTGCCGGGTGTAAATCGTGTATCCACCTGCTCAGCCCACATCTCGTGGCGGTTGAGTTGCAAAACCCTTAACTCCCGTGAGGGTGTTCACGGAAATTCCATTGCAGGAAAATGCCCTCTGGGTCTCGCTTGAAGGAGACGCGGAGGCCCTCCTCGAGATGAAGACTCACGGAAATGGCCGTAACCTTCCAGGAAACATAACTCTGGGTGCTTTAGTCAGTAGACGGTACCACCGCCTTCGAGAGTTTATTGGGGAGGGGGGGATTAGGGACTTGGCTTGTCATACGAGCCTATCATTCCTACTGCCTCAAAACCTTTCACAGGTGCGGCGGTTTTGGGCCTGGGCATCCCTCGTACTTTGGGTTCTGACTTTCCTAAGCGACCCGACCAAGCTCGGAGATGGGCGAGGGAGCACAAGGTCCCTTGATGCTGCCTTTCTTCGCGAGGCAGGTATAGGAATCCCCATCTTCCGGGGATTTGCATCTATCGCGAGTCGTTCGACTAGGTGGAGGCGCGCTCCCCCTTTGCCTTTTGCAAAGTTTTCGCCTGGCAGGGGAGGGGGCTGGTTTCCGCTGGAGCGAGTCACGAGCACGTCTTACTGCCAGCTCTCTAAGAGTCTCTGTCTGAAGAGGGGGAACCCGCATTGGTTTAGAATGGGCACGGTGGCTACCATGTTCCTAGGCCTGGAGTGGCAAGGGGCAGAGGGTGCTTTCTTGACTTGAGAGGCGTAGGAAGTCCAAGGTGGCTACAGATAAAATTTCTTATTAGCGTCACTGAAATATATTTTAGCCCGCAGCCTAAAAGGCATTGACTTCCGCGACAATGGCACAAATGCTTTAGGCGCGGTAGGGATACCGACCAGCTTGTCTTGACTAAGGGAACCTGTCACGATCAAACGTCATGGAGAATGCAGAGTGGTTCTCGAAGCCATTGCTTCTTTCCTCATTACACGTTCGACCTTGATCGCTCCTTGGTCGGCCAGCTCTTCCGTGGTCTTCTAGGAATAGTAAACATTTCCTTGGCATAGTGTACTCCTTTCATGGAGTTCACAAAGGAGAGCGGCGTCATCTGCACAGGCAACCCATAGTGTCCGAAGAGCACTCAAAGTGTCCTGTGACAGGATCCGCCGCATTCACCAGAAGGGTCCCGTCTGAGAAACGGGCGACTTTTAGTTCTTTACCGAGAACCTTAGCAAAGGCCTGGCGCTGATTGAATATATGGCCTCTAGAAAAAATGCTGCCATCAATAGACCGGATGATGAGAAAGCGTTTGAAGCCGGCAGGCTCGAAGACGTCGCGTAGCCTTTCGAAGAGGGGCCCCGGAGGCTGTGTTCACCCTAATTTGCGGTTTACTTTGTTGGAGCTAGCCCCTTCCGCCCGAGAGCATCCTGAGACCAGACGTGCCATCCTCGAGGTGATCAAATGCCAGCTCAGCAAGGGACTAGTCCGCCCTCTGACCTCCTCCCCTCCCCAGGAAGGAGAGGATTTTCTAGTCTTTCTAATCTTCTTTTCTTCTTTGTAGAACATAAGGTCCCAATGAGGGATGAATCAACCTCAGCCACATCCTTCTCCAATATGGGAAGGAACTGGCTGTCTTGGGGGCCCCATCAACGGAAGATTGTCATCCTCCAACAGAATCATCGGGGACCCGTGTCCGGTAGTAGACTCTGGATCGGGAGTGGTTCCCACCGCGTCAGTGCTTTCTCACGAGAAAGACCCTCCCAACTGGGGCGAGGGTACCATGCCACCATTGGGCCCATGCCACCTCTGGATGGGGCCTCCTTTCGATCATTTGTTAGAAAAAAAGTGGGTGCATAGGGGGAGAGGGACGACGCACCAGTTGTCCTCGGCCTTTCCTACTGACACTCGGACTGGAAATACCAAGTGTAACAATCTGAACAGGGTACCCTCCCCCCCCCCCTGCGGGGTTGGTATCTCCAGGGTACGATCCCCACCCACAGCACCAGGAAAACACTGGTATCGGGGTCGAGACCGCCACAGTTCCCATTGTTCGGGTCTCCGCTGAACTCGGGGAGGATGGTGCGTCACTGTGCAGAGTTGGAAGCTTAAGGGGCGGTGATGCATCTGGGACCCACAGGTAGTCTACATAGAGGTCTGCTATCGAGTGGGCCTCTAAGGAGATATAAACCTGTTCCTAGCAATCCGAGAAAAGATGAGCATCCTTTTACCATTGTTGGTTCTATGGAAGCTCCTGAGCTAATTTAGCCGAGCGACGTTGGCGCTAGAGAGAGGGGGCACTTGGGGGCGGCTCGCACACAGAAGTTGGCAAAACGCCAACCCTTTCACCCTTAATACGGCTTTATTTTATTATCATCTGGCCGGGAGCGGTACAATTTATTTGGGAAAGCAAACGTTAAATCTCCATCCCGGTTGCCCGATCCGGGGCTAGCGAATAAGGTGCCAGTTGCACCAGCTGGTCAAGGATACCCTTTTCGGCCCAGGGGCCAAACTTTCCGGGGCCTCCGCGCCACCGGGACTTGGGTGTGAAATAATAGTAATTGAAGAGAAAGATGAGCACTAGAAGAGGAAAAGGATAGGAAGAAAGTAGGTAGTTACGCGGTTTACGCCCTCCCCCTAGATGAACCAAATGGAACATTGAATTTGACGTTGTAAGAAACTTTTTCGTGGCCAATTCATTCCCACTTGATTTAGTTAACCGATGCATAGGCAAAATATTAAATGACTTCTCCATCTAAATATTGCAAAGATCACTCTCCCTAAGGACTTGCGATATCTTCTCCTTTCCCAAACTCGGTCCTCTGAATCAAGAGGCTTCAAGACGTTACCACAAAATTCTTCAAAGTTTTCACTTCCGAATAACCTTCATTAACAAGTTGAAAATAGGAAATTTCTTCCGCACCACAAACATTTAACCCTTGTTTGTTTGCACAATAGTATTGTATATGAATTTTCTTGCCCTGGGTGATCCAAGGGATCATACATAGGAAGTACTATTCGCTCCTTACACCGAACGGTGTAGGCACACTCTGTCATTATGTGCGGAACAGGGGAATCTCTCACCAAGTAGGAAGTCTCGCCCATCAGAGACCACATTATAAGTTGTATGGTTGATGCCAACATTTTGAGATTTTTGGTTCTAATCCTAACACCACCCACCTCAGAGTTTTAGTCTCTTTTCATAAAAAAAACACACTCCCCTACGTTAAATACCGACTCGACATGCCACTCCTTGTCGTTAATAACGACAACAACCAGCTTCAAAACCCGTTAATAATTTCCGACCACCAACCTTGTTTTCCTTGTTGTGCCTTGTTTTCTTTAAATTCCAGTCTTTCCCTCGATTCGTTGAAAACAGGTATGATTTTGTATCTCTTTTTTTACTTTAAATTATTAATGTCATGGTGTGACATCATATTATATCAATATCATATTATATCTATGGGGGAGGGACCAATAACTTAAAGGCAAACCAACAAGGGGACGGAACGCCACGAGTTTCGACGGGCGGAACAGCGAGAAAGAGTGCAATGAGGTCAGGCAAAATTTGGGCAATGGCAAAGCTTAAGGTTATTTAAAGAGACATGAACAAAAATATAATTTTATTTACAAAAATAAGAGAATAAATAAGCAAAATTACACCAGAGAATTAATGGGCAAAATTACATCGGTAAACGAGGGATGGGGGAAGAATTGTAGTTATGTGTCAGACACTGAAGTTAAAAATTAATGTATTACAGAAGGAGACTATTCAAATGGAGAGGATTAACTCAATTGGGTTGATTGAGGGGGGAGAGGGGTTGGCTTACGGAGGATTCCGGGTGAGACGTCAGGGTAAGGCTTCACAGATGTCTTATGCAGGCCATAAACGTGAGGCGAGGGCGCTCGGAGCTTCTGAGCGGCAAGTTAACGTGATGACGGTTCTCCGAAAGGGGGAAGGGGTTAACGTCCGGTCTAGGGTAGAGTATTTCGGCAACCCGAAAACGAGGGGCGAACGAGGAGGGCTTCGACAGGAGTTGATGAGTGGAGTCGGAAAAATCGCTCGGTAGCGATCGTCAAATGGAATTACCTCACTGGCTGGGGCTAATTCCAACACAAAAAGTTCAACCGTCACTTTGCTTTGTTGTTAGCACCTGACTTGGAACTAGGGAAATCTTCTTGGGTCCGGGTGAAACTCCTCAACTCTGTATCTCCCACATGGAAGACGAGCCCTATAACTATCCGAGGCGCCAAACCCCCCCGCGGGGTGGGGGAAACAGCGCTACTCTCGAATGGCCTCAAATCTTCACGCCGAGACGATTCTAACCTGCGTAAAGGTGGTCCGTGGTGGACGCGGCTCGAGGCTACCACTTGTGGAAGGGGGAAGGAGGCTTACCCATTTAAGCCTAACCAACTTCTAGAATCTTCTCCAGCGCAAGGACTTCACGTCCGTGTTGGAAAAGAAATTCCACGTGGAATTCCCCCACAATTAACTAAGTGTAATTTTAAAGTTTTTTCAAAATTCACTATCTTAATTAGTCTGGGGTTTTTTTTATTGAGATTTAGGTTTAATTTTAAATTTAATTTCTCTTAGACCATGATTCTGAAAATTTCAAATTCCAAAATAGTTAGCATTAATTCGCCCCATAAATTCGTGTTTATCCCTTTAGCCTGATGATGGATTAGATAATCCGAAACGTTGCCTACAATAAATAAGAATGAATGTCACTGATGGTGGTTTTTTTTCTACTACATTTAAAATTACGCCTTCTTAGAAGCAATCTTGTTGACTATATATATATATATATATATATATATATATATATATATATATATATATATATATCGTGCGGCCGGTATTCGTTCGAGGTCTGTGGCCTCGATGACAGCATCCAGGCGACCTCGGAACAGGCCACAAGCCTTCGTCACTATCTCCCGTTTTATGCCCCTGAAGGCCCTGGTAATCCTGGCCCTCAGCTTGTTTTGTTGGTCTCTCGTTCCAACACGCCCAATACAAATAAGTCGAGGGGGTTGCAGTCAGGCGAGTTGTGACACCAAATGTCAGGTGTTGTGTGATTTAAGAAATTATCCGACAGCCAGGCCTGGGTCTTTCGGCTGGTGTGGCAGGACGTAGTCTTGCTGCCACACGTAAGGCCTATCTGCAGCTACTTGGTCGATCCTGAGATTCACCACCTCGCTCTGAACACGGATGTAGCCGTTGGTGTACAGCCTCAGGCCCTTAGGGAAGAAGTGGGGTGACATTACGTCACCTTCACTGCTGACGACACCAAAGACGATGATTGTCGCTGGAAATTTCATTAATATGAGTATGAGCACGTCCTTGGGTGCGACAGCGAGCTACCTGTTGTTCTGGGAGTTGATCTTCTGGTCTTAGCAAAAATTCTTTCGTCGGAAAAGCACCACAACACATCTGGCTCTAACTGTGTTTCACCCTATTGATCAGCTTCTTGGTGCTTGAGTCGCTTTTCCTGCATCGCCTTGGGCAGAAATTGTCCCTTCTTCATCTCATATAAAAAGTAACAAATGTCCTCATGCACAACCAGCTCAATAAGCTTTTCATCCACACCAGTCCCCCTTGCAATGGCACGCATCGACTTTCTGGGATCATTGTTGCTGATCTTGCCTCGTCTATTTAAGAAGCAGTGGCTGATCGCAGATCGTCAGTCACAAATTTTCAACAATGGAGAAGGTTGAGCACCGCGCGGTGATCAGACTTTTGACCAAGGAAGGCAAGAATGCAAAAGAGATCCATGAACGCATGGTTGCAGTGTACACCGATACCACCCCTTACTATGCAGCCATTACTCGCTGGAATAGGGAGTTACGCCATGGTCAAGAGTCCCTTGAACATGACCCCCGTCCAGGACGCCCGTCAGACGTGACCAACGAGGACAATGTGGCCCGTGTGGAGAGGATGATCCTCGAAAATTGACGGGTGAAGGTCGAAGAAAACGAGCGAGAACTTGGAATATCATATGGAAATGTTATCAACATCATCCACGACAATTTGGCCATGACCAAGGTCTCTGCCTGTTGGGTCCCTAGAAACCTCACGCCCCATGATCGACTTCAACGTCATCAAAGTTCGGAGGGGCTGCTGCTCCTGTACAACCAAGACCCAGCGGGATTCGAGTCACGCATAGTGACAGGTGATGAAACGTGAGTCCATCACTGGGATCCCGAGACCAAGCTCGAAAGCATGGCCTGGAAGCACAGGGGCTCTCCGACCCCCATCAAGTTCCGAACCCAACCCTCAGCCGGGAAGATCATGGCCACTTTCTTCTGGGATTCTGAGGGAGTGTTGATGGTGGACTATGCGCCTCGTGGAAGGACCATCACAGGCCAATATTACGCCGAGGAACTGGCTGGGTTGAAGAAGTGCATCCGTCAGAAGCGGCGCAGCAAGTTGACACGCGGTGTCCTGCTCCTCCACGACAATGCCCCTGTCCACAAGGCCAGAGTTGCACAAGCTGCCCAGCGCGAGTGCGGATTCGAGGAGGTAACAAATGCCCTATTACCCTTCGAATCTTAGAAACACTTTATATAAAACAGCTCTCCCCGAATTTAAATAATGATCTCTCGTCGGTTCCCCTCCTTGTTACCTGAATTCGTTTGGATGTGGGTAGCGGGGCGCAGTTTTGGTGCTTTTGGGTCGGCCGGAGCACGTAACACGTTCGTTGGCAAGGTTTGTGATTTTGTATATTAGGTTTTGCCAATTTTTCCTTCAATTATTCGTTTAAAATTCATTTTAAAACAGTTTTATATAATCATTAGATTCATAAATCAAATCTCCCCTACCTTAATAGATTTTAGCAATTATACACTCGCTAACTAATTTAAATACTTAAAATCCTTCCCTAGTCTCTCTATTGTAAATTTGAGCCCCATTTCGAAATATTCCCTTTAACTCTAAATTTGCAATTCAAAGCTAATACTAGCTAGTAAAGTTCTAGATTTAAATTTAGCAGTGTGTTCTCTTAACAGTGCAAAATATTTTGTTTCGTTTATTTGTATTTTAGGCCTAAGAAGATGACCGTATTGTGGTCGAAACGTCGCCGGTAAATAAAAAGGATGATACCAGCCATTTTCCTCGCCTTGGGATTTCTGTTGAACATTATATATATATATATATATATATATATATATATATATATATATATATATATATATATATATATATATATATATATATATATATATATATATATATATATATATATATATATATATATATATATATATATGTATAACTGAATCACGAAAATAAGGAACGTGAGGAATTTTCAATAACGTTACAGCCACGAGGAAAATGAAACAACGGAGAACTGCGAGGCCTTTCGACTAATGGTCCTTTAGTAAATGACCATTAGTAAAGGACCATTAGTCGAAAGGCCTCGCAGTTCTCCGTTGTTTCATTTTCCTCGTGGCTGTAACGTTATTCATATATATATATATATATATATATATATATATATATATATATATATATATGAAAATTAACCCACAGGAAAATGAAAAGATGAATCCAAGCACTTTCGAACTATATTTGCAAGTTTATTTTCAAGGAATAGCATGAAAATGGAGAGGACAACCTTATATAGGGTTGTCTCTATTCCCTTCTATTAAGGAAAATGGGACTCTTCCTTTTCTTGACCTCTTAATACATAGAATGCCGTCAGGTTTTAAATTCTCTGTTTATCGCGAACCGTCCAACTCCAGTTCATATATTCACTTATATTCTTATTGCAGTGTTAAAATTAAACGGTCTGTATTCACTTCTATGTTTCTGCGTGCATTACGCCTTGTTAGTAGGGAATTTTGGGATAAGGAATTGTCCAATCTCTTTGAAATAGTAAAAAACTTTGTTACCTTCGTCAATTTTTGCATACTTCATTAAACTTTGCTAAGAGAACTTTTTATAGAACTGATAACCAACCGGTTTTTAATTACAAAAATTGTCTTATCTTGCCATACTTTGAACCATTTTTTTGTCTCACCCGTATTTTTAAGCAACTTAGTATCTCTGTAAATTTTAGATATGAATCCACTTTATATAAAATGTTAGTCCACAATAATACAAGGAAAAAAGGTGGACTATATTCTATGGAATGTTCTATTTGCAATTTACCTTACTTCGGGCAAACTGGTAAATCTTTATCTACTAGAATTTACCAATATTAGTATAATATTAGAAGAAGTGAAATAAACAGCGCTTTATTTTTACATTTATCCGAAAATAACCACCCTATTGACTGGAACTCTGCAAAATTCCTTATCATTCCGCTGATTTCACAAAAAGAAATATTGTCGAGTGTTCATTAATTGGCATCTTGCCTAATATAAATATTTCCCCTGGCTTATTTAAACTCGATCTTGTTTTAAAAAAAACTTGTACTAAATGAAATAATTTCATAATGCAGCCTGTTGTCACTCTTTATTAGTGTAATATCGTTCGCATTGCCTCCCCCATCACGTGTCTCTGCTATGATCGTGGATTAACTCTTAGCCCTAAATGTTTTTGTTCTAATGATAATTCTTTAAGATGTTTTTTGTTTTTTCACCCACCATTTCCATTCATATACACGGCGTTGTTTTCTGTATATCGTTTTGGGGATGCATATATCTGTTACTAGTTGCCTATTGTTCTTTTTATTGGTATTTTTCTGTGTTTTTTTTTGTGTTTTTCCATTGGTTTGTACTATTTGATGGGCGTTCCCTTCGTATCTTTGTACCCTATAAAATGTTGTCTTCTCCATTTTCATGCTATTCCTTGAAAATGAACTTGCAAATATAGTTCGAAAGTCCTTGGATTCATCTTTTCATTTTCCTGTGGGTTAATTTTCATATTATTGCTTTCCTCACGTGCCACTTTGTGAGTTTTTTCATATATATATATATATATATATATATATATATATATATATATATATATATATATATATATATATATATATATATATATATATATATATATATATATATATATATATATTCCCACATATTCATTATTTCTAAATTGATCTCTTGCAAAGTTTTGGGTAGATTCTTTCGTTGTATTTCACTTTAAAAAAAAACAAATGGCTAACATAAGTTTTAAAAGAGCGTGACGCATATAGTTAAGACATTTTACGAGTTACTAAGATTCTATATATGGATATTTTTTCGAAATTCACCAATAAGTTACAAATGCTCTTGTTCATTTTTAAAGGTGCGTTAATTTTCGAGGGTTAGTTGCTGGGTATTATTTTTTGTATAAAATTTAAAGCACAATATCAACGAGGTCCTATCCAGCACAAGGTGGAGCTCTGTTGAGGAAGTAGTGACGGTAGACGATGTGAAAATAGTGGAAGATAGATGTAGGCCTTCTGTAGGCCTTCGGGGCCGAAAGGGTGCAGAACGGCGGACATTGGGAGGTATATATTAATAAATGATCAGAGTTATCATTTATGGGTCACCGGTAGACTGGAATTTCAGAAACCCTGTTCAATTTTAGGGCTTAAAATCGAATTTGGTCAATAAATCAGAAAGACGAGGTCACAAAAATTATGCGAGGCTTAGAATTACCAGCGAATCTAAAAATACCCAAGGATTTGTAAAAGTGACCATGATATTATTTACAATTTGTATAAATAATGACCATAAAATATATGGTCTTAATCCGAGGATGGTAACAATAGACTCAGCCTTTAATTTACTATTTAATGTTCTTTTGGTATTGGTGGTGACCTAAATACTAGTGCACTTGGGCCTGTCAAGATACGAGACGCCAACTCTGCAGGATCTCCTACCACATTGACAGAAAGAACAAAGGGGGATCATCTGGGCCCACGAACTTATCCAAATAGTCGACCTTAACGCACCAAATCATCCAAAATAATACCAAGTTAAACAAAATCAGTAGTTAAAATGAAAACAAATCCGGAGACACGTAAGAAAAATGTATCCAACGACTTTGGGGATGCGTATGTTAACCTGGAATTTTATGGGGACACTTTTCTTAACCTTGAAGATTTAGGGGACGCTTTTCTTAGCTTTGGAAGGAGCTTAATGGTTATACATTCAGAATAAACTCAAATCGAGAGATTATAATGAGATTAGGATTTGAGACGGACATTATAAAATGTTCTGTAAGCAGACTATGGGTTTTGGTAACTAACCTAACCTAACCGACTTTGGGGACGCGTATCTTAACTTGGAATTTTATGGGGATGTTTTTCTTAACCATGAAGGTTTGGGAGACGCTTTTCTTAACCTTGAAAGTTTGATGAACCGTGAAGGTTTGGTGAACGCTCAACTCTACTTGGTATTTTGGGGACACTTTCCTTTACCTGATCCCAAATCCGACTCGCGCCTTTTATTTTAATACTGAAATGACCACCCTGTAGTACGTTGTAGGTCTGAATGAAAGTCCATTGAAGAGTTTCAATCAAACGCGACTTCTTAAATACTAGTGAAAGTACTAGATATTTTATCACCGTGGGATTAATCACTAAAGTTGATAGTGGAGGATAACGGCCTTTGTGTCCTCCTGCCTCTTTATTTGCGGCGCACGACTCTAAAGTTAGTATGTAGGTCGGTCGGTCGTCGGTTGGACGGTACACATTTTACTTTTTAATGAGTTTTTGAAAGTTTTGAAGGTCGTAAGGTTAGATGATGTTTGTTAATACGTTTGTTAATTAATTCCATTCAAAATTATTGAAAGCACGCGATTTGGGTGTGTTGACCTTGTTCTTACGAAATGCTACATCCCCTATATTTAACTGTATCACTCCGCGCATTTGATCCGTCTTGGATGACTTCATGCACACACAGAATCCAATTTAATGATGCTAACTAAATTCCTATAAACCTAATGTGGGTACGTTGGACAACTAAGATCTTAGCAATAACTAAAACTGCCCCTAATCATTGTCGCGCTATCCACCACCATATGCATTTGAAACAAGTTCATTACATGTGCGTGAATCTACTTACAGAATGGCTTCTGCCGGTGGAGGGGATTAACGTCTCAAATAAAATGATTGCAAAAATAAACCCATTATTTGGTTTAAATAAAATACGAGGCGATAAAAAACACAACTTAAATACATGATGCCAAAACGTACTAGACTTTGCAACAGTGGTACCAAACTTAGTAGGGGGGATAAGAACAATTTTGAGACATAACCCTCCAATAGTGGTAATTCTGGTAGTTGGTATACTAAGGATTAGAAAGTTTTCTTTTGGTGAGACATTTAAATGCAGTTTGCCGCAACGAGGCTTATGGTCAAAAATGAGGTTGTTTTTAGTCGCGTGCAACTCTATGTCGGTCGGATACCGTTTTGCTTTTAGTGTTTTTGTAATAACATCATAACTATTCGGCCGATTCTAACGAAATTTGAAACACTTATGTTGTTTTACATTCTCTTAATGATGATATAATTGCTAAAATCCTCCCAAGTTTAACCGTGGAATTATTTGGCAATGACATCATAACTATTCGTCTGAATCTAACGAAATTTGAAACCCTTAGGTTGTTTTACATTCTCTTTCGAATGATAGAATTGCCAAAGGCCTCCCGAGATTAGCCGGGAATTATTTGGCAATAACATCATGACTATTCAGCCAATTCTAACGAAATTTGAAACCCTTATGTTGTTTTACATTCTCTTTCGAATGACATAATTGCCAAAGTCCTACAGAGGTTAGCCCAGGAATTATTGACAGTTTTGAAGGTCGTAAGGTAATAAATCAGAATAAATGAGAGCACATGACTTTGGGGTCAGCAGACCTTGTTTGCCTACCCCCTAGCTAAGTGACCTCGCCACGTTGCAGAATGGCGGGAGGTCTAAGAGAGAGGTAGTCTACTCGGATTATCGACTTTCTACGCATTTTTACATCTAATTTCACCTCTTTCTACGAACCTCCTTTTGAAACCTTTGGATTATATCAAGAATAAGTAATCCAACACCTGCATGGGTTAATATTCTTTACAAGTGATTTTTTTTTGGGGGGGCACTATTCTTGACATGGTAAAATTGGGGTAAATATGGAATACACAGCCACCCACTCCAAGGAAATTTAATTACTTCATTTCTAGTTCATAAAAAATGAACAATGGGGCTTTGTCCCCCCCCCCATATACTCCCCTTTAATGCTGGAAGGTTACCATCCACCCCCTCTGCTATTTTTAATCAGCTAGTAGTACAGACAATTCGAAAGTCTAGCATTAGGTTAGAATTTAAAGGCAAGATTGCCAAACGTCGTTAGGCAGTCTAATGTTTATTGTTTATATGCCGTTTCTTGAATTTAGACATATAAGCCGCCGCCGAATACCAATTAAATCAATTATATATGTTTTAATATTAATATAAAATGTCCATATCATATTTTAATTCAGAAAAAAAATCCCTTCAAAATCACATATGATACAATACGATGTGATTCCAATTGACAATGTGGCTGTTTATTCCATATTTAGTAAATTGTGTTCGTTATTCTTATTAGTTATTCACCAGCAGTCGGGTCAATGGAGCTAGTTGACCGCAGAGACCAAGAAACACTTCAGCCAATAATGGAAAAAGTGGTGAGAGATCGTTTAATTTATACACAGAAATCTGGCCAATAATCCAAATTACCAGTACAGAACCGTCAACCATACTTTGAATTTTGTCAATCCACAGAGAGCCGTTCATGCACAACATAGTGAATCGTATTTAAGACAGGTAAAAAAATATAACATGCGAGGATGCAGAGGCGAAGTTCTTCCACATTATTTACCAACAACAGTTAATTAATGTCTGCAAAGGAAAGCTTACTCAATTTCCTTTTTAATAAATTAGGATATCGTTTATTTTCATTAAGATGAAGATCAGGTATATATTTTTGATTAATTTGGGGTTTATGCCCACCCTCGAATTTTGTGGGCGCTTTGTTAAAAATATCTCGACTTTTAAAAAATACGCATTTTCACTACTTACTGTGGGCAAAATTCTAATTATGGGGTTATGACGAAAAATAGATTGGCCGCCATCTTGGGAGCCACATTTTGAAGGGAATTTTTTTTGAATGAAAATATGATATGATGATATGGAAATTTCATATTAAACAATTTTAAAGAAAATGATTGATTTAAATGACATTCAGGGGTGAGGTTTATATGTCTGAAGTCCCTTGAAGGAACGTGGTAGAAAAACTAGAGGCCTGACTACATTTAGCAATCGCCTTTTGAATTCAAATCTAAGATAAGGGCTTTCGAATTAGGAATATTACGAGTTTTCTTTTAAATTGCGGGGTGGGTGGGGGTTGAAGACCCCCCATTTCGATATTACCTTAAAAATGATATATAATACAATATGATGTAATTGCAATAGCCTAACAAAAAAACTCCTAAAAAAGTGGGGTTTTTTAATTTACCCAAGAAAAAAATTACGTTAAAAAGTTTTAAATATATATATATATATATATATATATATATATATATATATATATATATATATATATATATATATATATATATATATATTTAGGGTGGTCCCCCCAAAAAAATTTTTCGTTTTTTATCTCCACATGCCTGATTGTATTACCACATTGAACAGTAGGTCACATACTCAATTTCATCAAAATCGAACAATATTTACTGGTCGCTATATGGATCTTAACTTATTAGTCTGCTGGTAAATTAATTTTTGGGATAGAAATGAACAGTCTTTGCAAATACTAGTTTATTTGAAACAGATCTTGGTGTTGAAAAACTTCTTCTTTTTTTTTAAAATATTTATATTAAAGTGAAAAGAAAATAGTTAAATGGCAAATGGTTTCTTTTTGACACAAATTATAACTAAAATTGCTGTCATTTAAAGGAGCATTAATTCCAAAATGGGCTTCATTCCAAAAATGTGAGTAGACTAAAGCAATAAAAAGAGAGTACTCTGTAGTAATTGCCTTTTCACATTCTGTTAGTTTCAGTTGATGCTTAAACAAGTATATTTTCAGGACATCCAGCGTGCATGATGAGTCGCTCCTGGGGCTCTTAATGTAACTGCTGTCTTATCAATGCCCTCAAGAAATATGAGGCTGAGTCGCAGCAATTCTTCATAATCGTCACGCAACTGACGAGATTTCAAAGCTTCCTGAAAATATGGGACCATTTCTCCTCGAAGATTATGCATTACTGGATTGACGAATAAACTGCTATCCGCCTCTAAAAAAGAATCTTTTTAAAGTGATGACCATTGTTCTTTAAAACATTCAAAGAGACTCCACTTTGGACCACTTGTAGATCCAAGTAAAATATTGCAAGCACATGACAACATAACTTCGAAAATATGATGGCACACAATCCAAACAAGCTCCCTTCCTAATACTTTTTAAATTATGGTAAAGGCTCCGTTTTGTAGGCCTGTATTTGATGCAGTTGTGTCAAATACAAGGCCTTGAACTTCGTCACGAAGATTCCAGTCATTAATTGATGAAATGCATGCCATAGCCTGTTCATCTCTTGTTGCTTGTGTTATTTTGGGCCCACCAAGAAGTTTTTCCATTCCATTTACATAAATTATTATTGCAATTCGTTCTACTGTTTCCTTTGCCCCATCAATAGCAGGTAGTAGTTTTCCATCCCCGTGAAGAAGGATCGGTCCTTCAACAGACAACGAAGCTTTTGTCTTCATTGTATGTTGCCTCTCTTACTTTCTTTCTGGAACGTCGTATAGAACTCCTGGAAAGTGTCATAGCTGCAATATCCTGACCCAAGGCTTGTACTATTGATCCCGCAACCATTGTTGCTTTTCTCTCCTTAATATTTGCACGATCAAGAACAGCAGCCACACCTGAAGTTGTAAAGATATTTTTTGAATTTGAAGGACTACATTGTGCATTCTTTTTTTTAGTTGAAGAAGTTGGACAAAACTCTTTGTCTGCCGCAATTAAACTTTCTCCTTCAGATGATGATGACTCAAAATCTGCATGAGTAGAGCCCCTGGTTGATTTTTAGAAGTATATACTTTTTCTTTGTATTGTAAAGCCTTCTCATGATGATATTTTTTGCAGGATTTCTTGGCTGAAGTAATCTTATCACGGCGCGATATACTGCAGAAGAAAATGTTCTCTCTCTGCATCAACAGAAATTGGCGTTCTTCTTCATTTTTTACCACATTTAAAGCATTTTTTGAGGCTATGTCAAAAGTAAATTCGAAACTACGCTCATTCATTCTACATGAGTACAGTTTGGTTTTGCGGTTCTTCTTCAAAGAAAGGTATTCTTCATACAACCTTGAGAGTTTCCTAACGCAAGAGTCTATTCACTGTGTGGGAATTCGGGCTCTTTCCCATACTTTTATGACTTTTTTGCAAGCGAGGTTGTAACTTTGTGTCAAAGTCATTGACTCCACTTGATGGTGGTACTGAACAACACCAAGCACATCACCACGTGCTGGTAGTCTTGCATATGAAAGCTCACTAGTAGGATTTCCTAAAATCGAGACTGCCGCAGATGAACGAGTACTTCCAGCAATAATCTGAAAAACAGAAATAAAAATTTAGTGTAACTGAGTGAGCACACGGTTCCTCCCCATTTAGTTATACTTAGAAAAAAAATTTTATACTCTAAAATAACTAAATATTCAATATTCATGAAAGCATAAGTTTTCATTTGACATAAATAAATAGGTTCCTGTGTTTGTAAAAAATTATGGCAGTCATGCTTAATTAATTAATATATATATATATATATATATATATATATATATATATATATATATATATATATATAATATATATATATATATATATATATATATATATATATATATATATTTATATATATATATATATATATATATATATATATTGTGAATTAAAATATGAACATAAAGTGTGTTAACATATAATTCTAATATTCTTTAAGTAAGTCTGATATTGATAAAAAACTGCAAATTATCTATGCACTGAATAAACAAAGTATATTACTTGCCTAAATAATTATATATATACTTACATAAACCAGCACTTGTATTCACTTGTATTACGTCAACTGTTAAACTTCAAACTACAAATGAACAATTAATCAATCCTCGCTGACTTATATAGGAAATGGTGCGATTGCAATACCATTTGAAACGAGGGGACGTTATTGCGTCATCACTTTACAAATGGGCTCAGAAATCAACAAGCTGAAACAACAATTATTATTGCATCATACGCCGAGTATGTGAATGTCATTCCACTTTTCAGATAATGCAATATCTTGATTTTTTTGCGAATCATTGTAATTCATAAGGAATGAGTTATCAAAGACAAATATATGATAGTATATAAGTAACAACCAACAAATGCCTACTATTAAAAAGTTCCAATATTTTGACTGAAATTTAAGAATATGGAGACACATAGCGAGCGACCTCAAAATATTCACCAATTTAGTCAATATTTTGCATCAGATCTTTTAACATCTTATAGCATAATTTTAGCCATGTGGAGAACATTTCCAACTAATTTCGATTTTTTGTATATATTTTTGGACCACCCTAATATATATATATATATATATATATATATATATATATATATATATATATGAAAATTAATGCAATATCGCAAGAAAAGATGAGGAATTAAACCACATTCTCCGAAGACAATGTGGTTTAATTCCTCATACATATATATATATATATATATATATATATATATATATATATATATATATATATATATATATATATATATATATATATATATATATATATATATATATATATATATATATATATATATATATATATATATATATATATATATATATATATATATATCCAATAATTCGAGGGTGGGCATAAACGCCCAAATAACCCAGAAATTATATTTTCTACTTCGTTTCGTGGGAGTGAAATGATGCAGTGAAATGCACTTTTGGTACCGAAATTCGCGCAATTTGACTTAACCTTGAAAAGTCAAGTCCATTTCCTACTTAGGCTTAGAATTTTATCATGTGGTTTGTTTTTATCAATCTTAAATATTTAATTCTTACTTTTAATGGCATTCTTACCCGTTTCTTTGCTCAAGTCTAAATGAAGATATTCTCATGGCTATCTATATTCATATGTTTTCTATTATTTTCCAATCTGCCTTCAATTATAGTCTTTGTCAAGGGGGACCTTGTGTCGTCCGTCATTGTAACACCTTTAGTTGATTGATTGATTTAATCCGTTTTACAGGTGCTGAAACCATATAAGGATTATTGGCACCGGGTCCCTTTAGTAATATCTTAACCGCAACCAAAAACTACATTTTAGGTTACAATATTTTGATTTCACGCCATAACGCTAAAAAACGTGGGTAAATTTTAAGAACATCCTCTCAAATTATTTCAGGCATTAAAGTGTATTTTGATTACGTTTTTAAAAAAAGTGTCTGGAACATGAATGTGCTGTTCAATACCGTCTCATTTCACTTACTTTATGGATTAAATATTTGTTTTATTTATAATTAATATAATTCAATCCGATTGTCCAGACCCGCCTAACGTCATCTTGCAACAGCTTTGAATTCGAATTGAATACTGATTATTTTCGAAATGGGGGAGGGGAGATCCTCCCCATACCCCCCTTTAATAGTGGCAGTTGCACCCGTAATTATTTATAATTAGCTCGTAATACACACAATTCGAAAGCCTACTATTAGGGTAAGCGCTCCAATGTTCATTGTTTTTTTCGCGCTGCGTTTTGGGGAATCGGATTGTATAAATTAATTGTAAACAAAGCAAACTTTTCAGCTAGAAAGTAAAGAATTGTGGCGGTGATGAACATCATATTCCTGTTCCTGACACCTTAAAATGTAAGAAAATGCATTTTAATACCCGAAATAATTGGTGGAGATGCTCTTAAAATTTACCAAAACGTGAACGAAGAGCCATTAAACACTCAAATTGCACAGTCATTCCGAATTAATTTCTTTATTTCTGCCGAGCGCTTTGCCACCGCATACTTGCTTCAATCAACCCGCCTTGAGTGTTAGGCTTCCGTCTCGTCCTCCACAGAAGCACATCACCGCCTTATTTGTCAAACTCAACTCATTCTAATACCCCTTGCCACAAATACAAACAGTAGCCTCTTTTAGTCTTAAAGATGAAATCTGTAATGCCTTCTCTTGCCCTAGTGCGCATGCCATTCTCCGCCAAGCAAACTTTCAAATCGAAAAAAATGGCGCCCAAGGTGAATTTTGCTTTCTTTTGAGCGGGGAGGTCAAATTCCTCATCGACCTTTCCAAGTTAGTTAATCTCTTGACAACGCGCAATAAATATTTCAGGAGAGTGAATTTTGTTGTTTTGCGATTTTGAGGGTATAATTTGGTGTAGTTCGCAGCCATATAGGGAAACGGGGGTGATGGGGCTGCATTCCTAGGAGGTAGGGAAGGGATGATGAATCACGACGGAGGAGAAACATGAAACAGGATCTGTTTTTACTCTGACAACTGCGTTTCATTTGTACGTAACTGCGCTGAGAGGAGACATATGTGGTGACTCATGGTCCTGGGTCAAGGTTTGGCCTCTCTTCTATCGAGCTTAAGATGGGTGAATGTGTGTATAAGTGAAATTCCTAATTTTAAAATTATTGCCTCCAAAATAATGCAGTTCTAGAATAATTTTCACCCCATTACCCACTACTCTGCCCTTCCCTCACGACAGTGACCAGGCCACTAAATTAATACGTAATATAATTGACAGGCTGGAATTAGTTAAGGCTAGGCTAGGCATAGTTCGCCTACCTCACTCGTCCCAAAAAACTGCAAATTCTTTCACTTGAATTTCTTAATTTTTTACAATGAATTCCCATATTGAATTTAACCCTAGAAGCACAAAAATATCAATTCGTAGTAGATGAATATTATTCTTATAGTTTTATTCTCGTTAATATTCAGTGCATTTGTTCTTTGGGGTTAATCCGATCCATATAGCTGAGTGATATGGCCTATTGAGAGGACTAAATTTTCTTCATATATAACCTGGAGGAGCGGCACGGCCTACCGCCTCAAATGCTACTTACTGGTTGTCTCAAACTGGATGGAATCTACCTAGGCTTTATTCTGACAAGAACTGTCCATTTTACCATTTTTTTCAACTTTCTTTACAAGCCTTTTCTCCCTTTTTTTCTCGGTGGGCGGCTAATTGGGCAGGCTAGTCGCCGACCCCTTTCGTCCATTCATACTTGTTCGGGGTGAGGATTGTTTTCCATCTCGGGGCCCACTACTCGCAGGTGGATCTGGGGTGTATATACCTTCCACACATTTTCCCTCCCTCCATCTTCATAGATCTCTACTCACTTTCTACGTGAATCCGGCCTCATTGCTATTGCGCTTTCAAGTCTAGGACAAAAAATTGGCCAGGTTTGGGGGGGAAGGGTTTCTTTCAGCTCCCCCCCCCCGCCCTTCGACCATAAATACTGGGTGGGATTAAGAAGACCCAGTAAACTACCCCGGGGTACAAAGAGTCATTTATCGTGTGAAAATCGAACGCTTTATCCCACTATGCTTCACAACGCCCCATTTTGTCTTTCTTTCTCTCCAGCCATAAGGGCCGATCCTAGAGCCCGACCAAACTTGCCTATTCCCTCTATTATACATTTTACGCTTTCCACACTCCCTAACTTCAACAATTTGAAAACCATTAAAAAAATAAATCGGAAATGACCTCGTTGCACCTCTGACGTCCAGGAGAGGAACTTAAGGAGAAATCTTCCCCTCTAACTGCAAGAAACTTCGAACCAGTTAATTTCATCGTCTGTCTCGCTTCATCCGTCAGTCTTCACGTAGTGAAAATAACTTCCTCATTCATTTACACAGCTCTCACTCCACCCAACTTAACCAATTTTTTAAGAACCCTTTTGATAGAAATTTGTCTCACTAATTTCTTACCTCTTCTATCAATGTTTTCGCATATGATCTCAGAGAACTTGTCAACTTTCGGAATTATTATTATTCCCTTCGTTAAATTTCGGTATTATTCTTATTCTTTTCGTTACATTTCGGTATTATTCTTATTCCTTTCGTTAAATTTTGGTATTATTCTTATTCCTTTTGTTAAATTTCGGTATTATTCTTATTCCTTTCGTTGAATTTCGATATTATTCTTATTCCTTTCGTTAAATTTCGATATTAGTCGTTTCGTTAAATTTTGGTATTATTCTTATTAGTTTCGTTAAATTTCGGTATTATTCTTATTAGTTTCGTTAAATTTCGGTATTATTCTTATTAGTTTCGTTAAATTTCGGTATTATTCTTATTCGTTTCTGTATTTTTCTTATTTCCCTCGTTTACTATCCGTATTATTCTTAATCTATTTGTTAAGTTTCGATATTATTACTCAGCTGACATCAAGACGACTGTGTGCCCTCCTGGCCCGAATGCATGGAAGATCAGCGGCTATAATACCTTACACCTTTTCGCTCCCTCCACTTCCCCACTTCGTTTACAGATCCCTCCCGACAAAATATCTACGGGAGATTTATCTCGTTGGTTTCCTTAAAATTAAAAACAAAACCATCTTTGGCTTCGCTCTGATTCATCTGAAGGCAATTCCGAGAAATCGGGAGGATCACGATATCATGTCTGGTTGGCAGAGGAGGAAAAGTTAAGGGAGAGTTCTGAAAACGTTCCGCCAGACAATATTCCTTTCGCAGGAGAAGGCCGAAGAGCATAAGAAGAGAAGGAGCACTGTCAAAAGGGGCCCCATAAGGTCGGCGGGCCCCCGTGAAAATAAACAGGTCTCCCTTCGCAACCTACGGGAGGAGGGGGGGGGGGGCGAAGACAACTCGGTCGACGGTAATGGAAACGATATTCGGCATACTCAACATCGCCCTCATCCGACTAATCGACGTAAGGATCAATTTAACCTCCGGTCTCGACCATCAACCGGCTCGATCGCACGGTCACTACCAGCACCCTCCCTTCTTGCTTTCTTTGTTTGCTCCATTCTTTGAAAGCAGAAACAATGAAAAATTACTTGTCAAACAATCCGTTACGAGAAACAATATAGTTTACAGGAGCCCAGGAAGAAATTAATCAGGGATTTGGAAGAGGGGGGTGATGATTCTCAATACACAAGAATTAAAACATTAAAAAACATAAATTTAATTTTTTAGAAGAATTTGGTGGTGATTACTAATAGTCATTTATTTTAATATTTATAAGATATATTTTACAATCGGGTGTCTCTTTGGATTTTGGGAGGTTTTGGAGCATGATGTGAGGATTTCCTTATAATTTTATTGGCAGCTTTGGTTTGGGGGACCAAACCGTCTTCGCAGAAATGTTGAGAGAAGTCTTCCGTCAGGTGGCGCTGCGTCTCGCGAGTGTATCCGATTCAGAAGCGACAGAAAATGACTTGATAGCGTTGAAGCATTGAGGTGGAGGGGGGTAAGTCCACGAGAAGATTCGGGGTACAACAGCATGCAAATTGAAATTCCCGTGCATCGTCTACTATCTTATATGCCATAGTCTTAAGGGAGGACCTAATCCCTGTCATGTAGACAGTATGGATAAGAGCGAAACGACCGTGCAGTCGCTCAGTCTGGCGCCTTTATCCGCGGTCTTTCCCCCACCAACCACTATATGTTAAGACTTCAAACAAAGGAGAAGGAACATTGAAACCGCCATTCCCAACCAACGGACTATGAGCCATCAGTGTACACCAACACGGCTACAGTGTGCGAAAATCCATGTTCCAAAAAATGCGAACCCTATAGAACTTCGGGAAGCAGGTGCGGCGAAAAATGTTCGGAGGTGCTCTCCTCCTGGGTGGCGTTCTAGGCAGAACCATCCGTGTAATCGGCAGAGCGCTGCACTCAAATCTTGTTTAGCGTCCCTGAACCCGAAAAGTTTAGGGTATGATTGTAGCCCATTGTCGATATAAGCACCGTCGAAGTTAGGCATCAGACGAAATGAGGGCCGTTGGCGACCGTGAATTGACGCTGAACTCGCGCGTACCTGCGCATCACGCAGTTTGCACGACGTAAATCGAACGGTACCAGAAGGCACCAGCCGCCAACCGTAGACAAGTGTGGTCTTGTATACGAGGCGCAAGGCACCAGTTGCCAACCGGAGACAAGCGTGATCTCCAAAGGGGACGCGGGAGGTAACAGTCGCTATGGGGAATAGAGGTTAATCCTGCCATGTGACCAAGAAGCCATGAGGTTGGGCACGAGGTGGGGCGACACGGAGAAAAGTCGTGGGAACCGTGAGAGACTCGAGCCACTTCCGCTGAAAAGACAGAGCAAAAATTCCAAGCACAGGGGCGCAAGAAGACGCTGATCACCCCTCCGTGCGTTATCGAGAAACCCTGCTGGAGTTCATATCTATTCCTCGGTGGGAGTATTTGGTTAAGATCTCCCTCCTTGGCCTGAGGCATTTTCGCTTCCAGCCGTCCCATATATAATGCTAGGCTCAGCCGAGAAAAGTTAGTATAGGTGCGCCTTTCTGCACGAGACACGTCCTTTTCTCGATTCAGCTCCGTTCCCCTTTTCGAGCTCGAAAGCAAGAATTCTCACCGAAGGAATTTAGCCCCAGTCAATTAGCTATCCTTGGATTAGGTTTTAACCTCGTTTGGCGTAATTAGTGAATCGAATTCTCTCCCAGTTTAACTCCTTCAATTACGATTTACTCGTTTGATTACCCATCCCCTGTGGTCTCATAAAGCCTCCAATACCAAGCTAGGCTCCAGCGACTAAATTGTGGTTTCTTGACCAGTCGATTTTTAAAGTCTATGTTCGTATATTGATTGACTCAACAGCAGCCACTTGTAAGCTCACGTTTGAGTTTATTTAATCGCTCCCCGTAATTCTTTAATCTGATCCCTGTAAACACCAAGTATCAGTTTGCAACTTTTCCATATGTATATGTCCTATATCTCTTGTAATTATTAAAGATTATTTTGGTACCCTCCGTTTCATAGCTCCAGAGTCCCATAGCCTTCTTTATTATAATAACGGCCAATTGCACTCGATTCTGTAGATAAATCCTTCCACGCGCTCGAATTGATTGGGAAACCCCATTCCCCTATCGTCCCCCTCGTCTGCCGCTGCTGGGAGACGAGCGAAGGTTACTCAAGTGACCTTGACCGCCACGCCGTCTGAATATATATATATATATATATATATATATATATATATATATATATATATATATATATATATATAATGGTCATTCTACGACAGTCTCCAACAGAGTCAAGCGTCATCTCTATTGGGGACGTGAAAGGCACCAGCGCCAAACAAATACAAGCGTGGGCTCTATAGGGAAAGCGCAAGTCACCAGTTGACGACCGGAGACAAGCGTGATCTCTAAAGGGGACGTAAAAGGCACCAGACGCCAACCAAAGACAAGCGTGGTTTGTATAAAGGACCCACAAGGCACCAGTTGCCGACCGGAGACGAGTGATCTCTAAAGGGAACGCAGAAGGCACCAGTCGGCAACCAAAGACAAGCGAGGTGTCTAAAGGGGACGCACAAGGGACTAGTAGCCAACGGGGGTTAAAGGTACTCTCTAAATGGGACGCCGAAGGCACTAGTCGCCAACCAGGAATGAGCGTGATTCCTATAGAGGACGCAGAAGACCACTCAGCAACCGAAGATAAGCGTGATCTCTAAACGGGACGCGGAAGGCACCAATCCCCAATCGGAGATAAGCGTGCTCTCTATAGGGGACGGGAAAGGCACCAGTAGCCAACCAAAGACAAACGTAGTTTCTATAGGGGACACGCAAGGTACATGGTGCCAACCGGAGAAAAGCGTGATCTTTAAAGGTGACGCGGAAGGCAGCAGTCGCTAACTGGAGATAATCGTGATCTCTATTGGTGACGGGAAAGACACCGGTCGCCAACCAAAGACAAGCGTGGTCTCTATAGGGGACGCGGAAGGCACCAGTTGCCAACCGGAGATAAGCATGATCTCTAAAGCAGACGCGAAAGTCACCAGTCGCAAACCGGAGATAAGCGTGATCTATAAATGGGACGCGGAAGTCACCAGTCACTAACCGGAGGTAAGCGTGATCTATAAATGGGATGCGGAAGGCACCAATCGCTAAACGGAGACAAGCGTGATCTCTATAGGGGATGGGAAAGACACCAGTCGCCAACCAAAGATAAGCGTGGTATCTATAAGGGACACGGAAGGCACCAGTTGTCAACCGGAGATAAGCATGATCTGTAAAGGGGACGCGGAAGGCACCAGTCGCTAACCGGAGATGAGCGTGATCTTTAAAGGAGACGCGGAAATCACCAGTCGCTAACCAGAGATAAGCGCGATCTATAAATGGGACGCGGAAGGCACCAATAGCGAAACGGAGACAAGCGAGAACCCTAAAGGGGACGCGGAAGGCACCAGTCGCCAACCAGAGATAAGCATGATCTCTAAAGGGGACGCGGAAGGCACCAGTCGCTAACCAGAGATAAGCGCGATCTCTAAAGAAGACGCAGAAGTCACCAGTCGCTAACCGGAGATAACGCGATCTATAAATGGGACGCGGAAGGCACCAATCGCCAACAGGAGACAAGCGTGATCTCTATAGTGACGGGAAAGATACCAGTTGCTAACCAGATACAAGCGTTTTCTCTATATTGGACGCGGAAGGCACCAGTTGCCAACCGGAGATAAGCGTGATTTCAAAATGGGACGCGGAAGGCGGTTGCAGTGGAGTTAATCTTGCACACGTCGTCCAGTTTAGAGTGAACCTATGATCGCTAAAAAAGGAATAGAGTGTAGCACTATCAGCAGCCACGTAGTGAACGCCACAGAGCGAAGAATCTCAATAACGTGGATACAAGAGACTAAGGCTGCTAATATTTGCCTCCCCCGCAAGGCATCAAAAAATAAAAAAACAAACAAACAAACAAGCAAAAGAGTATAAACGGGTTAATAGCCCTTGGTCGAATGGTACCAGTAACAGCTGGGCAAGGAATCGATTCATCCTCACATAATATGTATGGGACGCAATTTTCCCTGGAAATTAAGCCGTCACTTAGCTCATAAATTGACAGTTTCACTGTTTATTATTCGCCGGATTACCCAATCTTCTCCTGGCCATTGGATTTCTGATATTCCTTTTTGTCTGTTCGACTTTTATGAGCATAAATTCATCACAAAAAAAACATTAACCCGTATTTTAAAACGTTTCAATCTTTTCAAGTCAAATTCTTAATTAAGAAATTTACCTCGAGATTAACCTTGGTGAAATTATAGACAGTGAAAGGCATTGGGAAGATTAGCATAGCTGTATGAACAGCGAGCCATTGATACTTTAGACACCCCTTCATTTCATTTTTTTTTTCCCTGAAAGGAATACTTAATTTAGTTCTAAGATTGTACGCGAACAAATGTTGCAAATTAAGAATGTTAAAAATGCAACGGTGAACTAATTGGCTTGTTTGAGGAAAATGAAAACAAAAGTGAGGAAATAAAAGAAAAATGTTGGGATTAAAATCAGGTGGCCTATTGCTGATAGGCCTATTAATAACGCGCAATAAACATTTCAGGGAATGATTCTTAATTAATTTGTAATGCTTTAAATGGATTTTATTACTATAAAAATACCTCACATACGTCTTATAGGGGAGAGAGTAATTATTTCCTTAACTACAGCTTCATATGGGTATAATTTTCGCACCCGCCTATTTTGCACAATTGCTTCCGTCGGTTGTGGCTAATAAAAGACCGAATGTCTTTAGTGATCTTCCTCAGGTTTTCGCGAGGGGAAGATTTAAAAAAGAATTCTCCGGCGCACACTTTTCTTCCGAATGCACACATTCCCAGCGTGCTGACTGTGTCGGTACACTACACACACGTACATATACATACATACATGTGAGAGTTCGTTTAGTGCGACGCACGTGCTTCAATAGGCACTTGTCACCTTCCTCTCCCAAGAAAAAAAAGCATACGAAAGTGATTTCATTCATCCACCCAAATTAAGTTAACAAATTTGTTATGGCTGCCTACACCCCCACCAGGGGAAGGGGTCGAGTTCGTACGTAATCTTTGTAGGAGCTCGTTCATTGGCTCTCGTCTGTACCATTATCATTCAGGGTTGACTAATTTTATTCTACTACAACCATCCTTAATTTCTCCCCCTACTCCTGTTATTTGTAATCACTCTTTTTCTTAATATTTATGCCCCCTCTTCCTCTAAAAATGCTCTCGTTGGTACACTTCTAAAAAAAAAGAAGAAATCGGCGTTTACAATACCCATGTATCAAAACATTTGAGACCGAGCTCCGAGCGATGGTTCGCTTAAACAAGGGAGTTTGAGCCCGGAGGCGACGTGGAGCGTGCACGCGCGATAGCCGAGGAGGAGGAGAATCGACCCACACAAAAAAGGATTCGACTTTTCTTACGCAACCACCAGTACCATGCAAGGAGGCTTCGGGGAGGAAGATCCCCCAAATAATCTCAAATTGCCGAAAAGAAACTCTCGGTATATATGGAAAGATTTTGATACCCTCTTTAGCTCTTGGCCGGGTCTAAGAAGAAGAAAAATAAAACAAAAAAAAGGATTGATTGCTACAGCCCTAGAAAAATAAAACAAAAAAAAGGATTGATTGCTACAGCCCTAGTAAAAAAAAACAAAAAAGGATTGATTGTTACAGCCCTAGAAAAATAAAACAAAAAAAAGGATTGATTGCTACAGCCCTAGAAAAACAAAACAAAAAAAAGGATTGATTGCTACAGCCCTAGTAAAAAACAACAAAAAAGGATTGATTGCTACAGCCCTAGAAAAATAAAACAAAAAAAAGGATTGATTGCTACAGCCCTAGAAAAATAAAACAAAAAAAAGGATTGATTGCTACAGCCCTAGGCGCAGAGAAGCCTCCTCCAGGAACAAATTCACAGGAGCACGGGTACTCAAAATTACAATTTTTCTGCCTTGAGGCCGGTTATACATATTAGTGCATAAGAAAAATAATTAATTGGATCAAAGTTCTCACGGAGGAAAAAATGTAGCGAACAGGTGAATTTGTAACAACAATAAATTTGGGGGGTAATAAGAGTATACAAGGTAACCCACTCACCCCAAAGACGGATGTACAACTAAATGCAGGAACCCAAACGTACGACTACTAGGTGCAATATTACTAGTACGGAGACTACTAGGTGCAATATTACTAGTACGGAGACTACTAGGTGCAATATTAGTGACTAAGTACATTAGATTTCCTCTCAGATTATGAACTTTTGTCTTTTTATAAGTATTATTTTTTTCATCTTCAATATTTATCGTCCCTACCTTTTGTGCTTGCCGCTCACATTGAAGTGTGAATGCACCTAGAAAAAAAAATACAATTACACAAATTATAAAAACTCCGCCAGCGGTTATTTCAACGAAACTCGAGAAAAGGGGGAGAAAATGTAATACCAACCTTACAATATAAGCAATAAATAGCTAGAGCTTAAATGTCATTAAGAAACAAACGCATCTTAGTTAATAGTCAATAATATCAGCCACATAATTAGGGGACACTTAATGTTTCATTGTGATGCCTAGTGGAAAATTAATATAAAGGTCACAAGTGTAAGGAAACGGCATTCTTTCACCGCAGAGCACCATCGTTTAAAACGTCAATTTAGCTAAAATTCAATTCTAACCACTTCTCTCTTTTTTTGTCCTTTCGAGGAATTCGGGAAAGATTATTTTTGACAAATAATGTTTTTACCAACTTTGAACGCGAAATGAAAGAAAATGAGTGAAGGGAAGCGGGAACACTTAAAACCATCACAATTGACCTCCTTTTATTGATTTTGAAGTTTTCAATGTTACATAACTGTTAATACAAAGGCAGGCGTACAATAAACCACAATTATAATTCTGAAAAGTTCGAATAACTTGTAGGAATTATATGTCGTCAAATCAATAGTTAATAAAAGATTACTGAATTTAGCCAATTAGACATAACGACCAAGCGAGAGGGCGACTCTTGCTTGGTTGCTTTATCGAGGTCGTTGGTGTGATGTCAGAGGGAGTGAGTCACTCAATACTGACGAGAGTCGTGGATGGCATGGCCTACAATTGCAATTGTTCGTTCAAGTTGCCGTTTGTTAAATTAAATTTATATTAATTTTTTCTCCAATGAAGTATAACTTGGAAGGAATAATGAGCGAAAGTGATTTATTCAGATTATTAATTATCGATTATTCTTACTTTCAACAACTGGCGTACATTGAAAGTTCACAAATGACGTTTTTATTACGCTGTTTGAGACGCCATTGACAAATTATTTACCCAGACATCCGTTTCTTAACGTATAATGACTTCTTATCAAAGTTTAGTTCAAAATATTACTTAATTTTATGATCACTAAAATGACCAAATAACAGACCCGAAAAATCAAATAAGCGATTATAAAAAGAGTGCCAAAGCTACTTAAATCTCTATTATTGCAAATACAATGTAATAAAGTTTCCAAAGTTACTGAATATTTATGCTCCTATATTAGAGACGCAAGGTATATCGATCACAGCCAGAATAAAGTAAAATGGTCAACCACCTGAATTTTACGGAAAAACTGACTCGTTTGATCCATGAGGTTGGAAATCGGTTTGGTAAAGTTGAAAGTTGGCCTTAAGTCCCAAGCTGAACAACGTTGAAATTGCTTAGGGCCTTCGGACTTGTGTTAAATTAGATTCTTAAAACTTATTCAACTTTGATTTGCATCATAATTTCCGATCACGCGATGGAAACTTTATAGGCAAATTTCTTCCCAGAGAAAAAGCCTACTTGAGAATTAAAGTTTCAAATTTTAGATTGATTATTTTAAAAACTACCGAAATTTCAAGAAACCCCATAGCAATCAAGGTGACGGATGATTTTTTCCTATGAATCAACCATCCCTAGGAGCCAATTATGGAGACCTTTGCAAAAGAACTTAAATTTGCATCAGTGTTTGGGGCTTTTTCTAAGATCTTGCGCGCATGCGCCGTCCCGCGTTCAAACATGGCGGGTTTGCTCGACTCATTTACCCTTATCTCAGTGTTTCAACTTCTGCTTTCTTGGTCTTTTTTTTATTAAAATAAATACACCAATTCAGACACATGCTTGGTCGTTTTCAGTGATGGATAATAAATTTTAATGCAGAGAAAGGCACACGAAATCCGACTTGAAAATTTGTTAATGATCGCCTTAAGCGAAAAATCCGGCCCAGGTCAATGGATCCCTAACAAATTTATCATAAATCTTTCCCGCTACTTTCAAGAGACCAAAATAACGGAATTAACATCCTCTAGACTACTCACTTCTTATAAGAAATTATAAGATTATAGAGGAGAGACAGAGGAGCATGTACATTAAAGCTCTGCTTGAGGTAATGGTAAACATTTGGTAATAAAATTCAAACCGTTCTTCAACCCATTTATGTAATCACAATTAGTAGATTTAAAAAAAAGATGTCCGCAATAAAAATGAAGTTAGGGAGGCAATAGACAACCTGAATACCTAAAAGAATGACTAAAGGGAAGGAAGAGCGCACAATTCTCCCGCCTCCGTTTATAACTCTTATGGGAAGCAGGAATTAAAACATCTCATGAATCTTAGAAATTGGTGACGCCAGTCTAAACTAAAACAACAATCCATTCACTAATGGAAGGCAGAGGATGGAGCTGTAAAACAATACGGAGACAGACATTCACTTCACTAGCGACAAAGTGGAGATCAATCAGTCTTACGGTACAATATCCCTTATCACCCTTAATTAAAATGGCATTGGACATTGGACATAATAAGAGATGAAATTAGATAGAATTAGAGAGAAAATAGTAAGAGAGTAAAGTGGTTAAGGAGTGAGTTTAAAGAGTAGATGATGTGTGGAAGACAGAATAAAAAGATCCCTGGTGAAAGGGTAGCTCTGTTTGTTGTGTTTTGGATATGTCTTTTTTTATTTATAAACTATAGGATTTATAGTTCATTTAATCAAATCAGCATAGCTAATTTGATTATGGGTTTTCATCATGATGATGATTATTTAATTTTGGGGCATTCAAGCCTTTATTAGAGACGGGGTTTTTACATCCCGCTTTGGGTTTTTGAAAAAAAATTATTTTCCTAAAAATTTTTAGGTTGATTTTGATAATTTTTAGCTTTAATGATTAATAATTAAGTGGATTTGATTTTAGTGATTTGAATTTTAATTAAAAAACTTTCACATTACACTGGTTGGTTGAGTCTCGTCTATTGTCGAACACGTAGTGTATATTGGGGAGTCACGTCACTGTCAGACTGTAATTTACTGCTTTTAAATGGTCT
This sequence comes from Ceratothoa steindachneri, assembly GCA_963969495.1. Lineage (NCBI taxonomy): Eukaryota > Metazoa > Arthropoda > Malacostraca > Isopoda > Cymothoidae > Ceratothoa > Ceratothoa steindachneri. The sequence goes on from OZ018318.1 coordinate 65,161,134, forward strand.
TATCTGTCTGTCGGCCTCGATGTCTAGGTGTGTACGAGAGAACTCAGGGGTCAAGCGCGCACCAATGGCTTGCCATATCCTCTTAGCTCTCTCGTGGAGCGCCACGTTGATCGGAGATAATCCAACCGAGGCGTGGAGCTCCCTCTGTTTTTTGTGTTCTCTTCTTCGGGTATTTGTAATGAGTAAAACCACCTTGTTCTGGATGGTTTGTAGTTTCGCAATGTGGGTCCAGGCGCACGCATTCAACGGCACCGGGGGGCACAAGAGTCTCGAGCGAATGCACGCATTGAATATCTTGAGTTTATTTGAGCGAGTTAGGTCAATGAACCTATAAAACTCCCTGAAAACTCTCTTGCTATTCGCGACTGTCCGCCCGATATGACACTTGTATCCCCCTGTGGTGATTTTGAGCCCCAGGACCGTCCCTTCCGAGCAGTAGGGGATTCTCTCCCCCTCTACCCGTATATCATTGAAGGTCTTGCGAAACATGGGAATTATTTTGAATTTTGGGGCATTGGTCGAAATCTTCCATTTCGACCGAATTATTAAAGGGAAGAACGTCAAGGAGCGGAAAGAACTCGGTGATAAGCAATAGCCAAAGTGACGAATAAGGACAGGGGGAACTCAACTGATACTCAAGATTTTAATAATTTGAATGAATTATCCTCTGGGTACTTTTGAATACCTTCTCCTTCGGCGAATTTGTTTGTGGATGCTTCGAATCCTCCCTCAGTGTCAATCGTTTCCATCCATTCATTTTGTTTACTGGGTTTTTTGTTTACATTATTCCTTCTGTTCTCATTTGTTCCCATTCTTTGATACAGCGTTAAACCCATTCAAAATGTCGGGAGCATTGAAGATAACGGTGAAGTTGAAATCGCGTTAACTCAATACTATAAACAAAGGCCATATGTCGATTATATATAAGCAAAGTATATCCCCCCTTCCCCTGAAAATAACGCTTCTACTACGTTTTGATTTCTTTTTAGGTTCAATCCAATAATAACTAGAAAACACTCAACAACTCCGCCAATGTAAAAAAAAAGAAGTCATATTTCAAACTGTTTACGCTAATAAGTGATCCATAATCCACATCCGGATCTGGATTCCCCTTTTAAATCTAATCAATTCTTCCTTGACATAAAGCCAAGAACCCCTTCACAAAATTTCATCGAAATCCGTCAATAACAGTGGACTGCATCAAAAATGCAACATAAATGACAATATCATTTTCCAGACCAATTTTGCGTGCTGAACACTGTGGTAGTATTCCTTTTCCTCCTGAGGTTCTAGTTCTTGTGTTGCACAGCATGTGTTATAGAGCTAGGTGCATAGGTAGCTATGTATGAATTATTACTGTGTAATGTCCGCGTGTGATCATTGACTGTGTCTTATGTTTATTTATTTTGTTGCAGATTAACTGAAGGATGCTGCAGACTTGCAAGAACCATCCTGACTCGTTCTGCTGCATATGCAGAAAGTACACACCCTCAAAACAGAAGCGCACTATCACATCTTCAGTAAAACGTCTGTATCGTGCCTACTTTGCCATTGAACTAGGAGATCAGGACAAGCCATGAGCTCCTCACTTTGCCTGTGTGAACTGTATTTCTGGGTTCAGCCATTGGATTAAAGGAAAAAGTAATTCAATGCCATTTGGTATACCAATGGTTTGGCGGGAACCGAAAAAATCACCATGATGACTACTATTTTTGTATGGTGAAGCCGTTGGGGAGGAATGCGAAAAGCATGAAACACATTAAATATCCAAGCATTCCATCAGCTATGCGACCTGTACCACACAGTGATGACGTCCCTGTACCAATATGTGTTGAGAATGTGCACCGTAGCAGATCTAGTAACTCTTCAAGTAGTGACCGTGAAGATGCAGATGTGGATGAAGAGTTTAACCCTACCGGAATCCGTGGAAAAAGCCCTCAGTTGTTTGAACAAAGTGAGCTAGATGACCTTGTTCGAGATCTTGGGCTGTCAAAAGAATCTGCACAAGTGCTAGGCTCAAGGTTAGCAGAGAAAAATCTTTTGGGAAGCAGCACAGACTTTGCATGGTATAGGCTTCGAGAGCAGGAATTTGTGCGGTACTTTACTAAGATAGATGACATGATGTATGAGGAAACCCCACGTGGACTCTCTTGAGCAGAACAGAACTACCATGCGCTGCCGAAGGCCCAGTTAGGCCTAAATTGGTAAGCCTACCCCCCCTTCCACAAGCAGTAGCCTCAAACCGTGTCCACCACGATTCCCTTTTACACGGGCAGAATAGCCTCTGCAAGAAGATTCGAGGCCATTCGAGAGTAGAGCTGTTTCCCGCTTACCGCCCCCCAACCCCGGAGAGAGCCTCGGACATAAATAGCGCTTGACTCCTATGAAGAGACACAAAGTTGAGAAGTCTCGCCCGGACCCCAGAAGATTCCCCATAGTTCCAAGTCAGGTGCTAACAACAAAGCAAGGTGACAGCTGAACTATTTTGTGTATTTGGAATTAGCCCCAGCCAGTGAGGTAATTCCACTTAACGATCGCCACCGAGTGATTTTCCGGACTTCTCTCACCAACTCCTGTCGAAGCCCTCCTTCGTTCGCCCCTCGTTTAGGGTGGCCGAAATACTCTCCCCTGGACCGGAAGTTACCCCCCCCTTTGTTTTTGGAGAACCATCATCACTTTAACATCCCGCTCAGAAGTTACGAGCGGCCTCACCTCTCGTGCAGAAGACATCCGTAAGCCAACCCCTCCCCCCCTTCAGTAACCCAATTGAGTTAATTCCCCCTCCTCATTTGAATAGTCTCCTCCTGTAATACCTTAAGTTCTAACTTCATAGTCTGATTTATAACTACAATTCCCCCCCTTCGTTACTAATGTGATTTTGCCCGTTAATTCTCTGAGGTAATTTTCCCTATCAATTCTCTCATTATTTTGATGTAAATAAAATTATATTTTTGTACATTCCTCTTTAAATAACCTTGAGCTTTGCCATTGTCCATAATTTACCTGACCTCGTTGCACTCTCTCTCTACTCGGCTCGTCTAAATTAGTGGTGTTCCGTCCCTTCGTCGGTTCGCCTGTAAGTTATCGGTCCCTTCCCCATAGATATAATATGGTATTGATGTAATATAATGTCCTACCACTACATGGTGTATTTTCATGATGTTTCAGGTCTTGTGGGACACATGGGCAAGGAATACTATCCTGAAGAATGGAGGCTCTTCATCGACTCCTCTACAAGGAGTCTGAAAGCCGTGCTACTTTTTAATGGCAAAAAAGTAGCATCATTGCCCATTGCGCATTCCGTCACCCTGAAAGAAACCTACGCCACCATGTCACTTCTTCTTAACAACATACAATATCAGGATCACAATTGGCTTCTTTGTGGTGACCTGAAGGTCCTAAGTATTTTGTTAGGGTTGCAGGGAAGCTACACAAAACATCCATGCTTTTTAAGCTTGTGGGACAGCCGTGCAGATTCCATACACTACCGACAAGTGCAATGGCCACAACGGACGGAATTTGTACCTGGCCGCCATAACGTCAAAGCTCTACCACTTGTACCAGCGGAGAGAGTGCTTCTACCTCCACTTCATAAAGCTGGGATTGATGAAGAACTTTGTAAAAGCACTTCCGAAAGATGGCAAAGTGTTTAAGTACCTGTCCCACAAATTCCCTTCTGTAAGTGATGCTAAAATGAAAGCCGGCATATTTGTTGGACCACAGATTCGTGGGCTTCTTTCAGATACCGGCTTTACTGAAGCATTAACACCTCATGAAAGAAGTGCTTGGAATAGTTTTAAGTCAGTTGTAACAGGCTTCTTGGGGAACACAAAGCCGATGACTACAAGGAAAGAGTTGGGAACATGCTTCAAGCATATGAGACGGCTGGCGTACGGATCAACATAAAAATGCATTTCCTCCATAGCCATCTTGACTACTTTCCTGCCAACTTGGGTGACTTCAGTGAGGAACAGGGGGAAAGGTTCAATCAAGATATATCCGAAATAGAGCACCGCTATCAAGACAATTGGAGCGTGACGATGATGGCTGATTTCTGCTAGTCGCTTTAAAGAAGCAGGGCAACATCTGTTGATACACCGGCACACAAGAGAAAGTCTCGAACGGGTGGGTGCCTTTGAGGGAGAATAGCTGGCCTCAACATTCAAATACAATGGTGATTTTCGTAAGCAGATATGCACATGCTTGTATGTGTGTAACGTACATTTATCATTATTTTGTTTCTTCTCAATAAAATAAAATGGCCTTTCAACCTCTGTTTGCCTTTACTTACCTATATAAAATTACAGGAATTTTGTAGACCTGGCTCAGACGCATTTATGCACGATAAACCTCAATAATTTAGTGTCGGTTATTACAAAAAAATGAGAACCTCCCTGAACAAAATGACCATGATTTCTGGATTCAGCATGTAAAATTCTAATGGGAAATGGTAATGACGTCTTTGTTGCAAGGAATTTGGGATGGGGGGCATACAGTCCAGTGTAACGTTTTGAAAAATATTTTGCGCAGAAAGACAAACATAGACTGCTGATCGCATATACCTCCGCCAAAAGAGGAGAGCATACAGGATGCCATGGAATTGAAGGAGATAACATACCCCCCCCCCCACTCCAAATATGGTTGGGCCTATTATTTATGGAGCAGTAACGAGAATGGCGTACCGATCGCTTCCCCATCGCGACGCCACTGAACACCCAGATTTGGTTGTCAACCACCGCGCAGGTCCTACCTCTAACGTCCAATATGAAGGAGCTTGATGGGTCCTTCAGTGACTCCAATCCGTCCAACGATGACCCAGAACTTTTTATTTAGGTAACTCAAAATAGGAAGGGGGGGGAGCAGTATAACAATGACGGAATATTTGTGCAAAGAGGCTCATCAGAAAATTGGAGAAATTAGGGCAAGTGAAAATGTGAGAAAGGTACATAGCCCGACTAAAAGAAAGATGAGACTATTAGAGGAAGCAAGACATGAAGGGGACGTAATTCCCCTGGGGTTTCATGTCCCATTCGCAACGAATGCGATTCGCCCGCTGTAGGCCAAGACGTACCCAAGTGGAAACAGAGCTTCTTACTTTGATGAAAGTTAAACCACAGTGAGTATGATTAGTCATTAGATGGAATAATTATAATAGAAGAAATGAATATAATTTTTATTGATTGAAAAAAAACAGCGAAGGCATCTCCATCTCCACCCAAAGGTTCCTGAGAAATGGTTGGTATAGAAAGTGGAAACAAAAAGTGAAAATGGTAATAAAGAGGCGTAGTGGTAATACACAAAGATAAAGAATTAACAAAGAATATAGTGAAGAAGTGGCACAGGTTGGAATAAAAAAATAAGCATAGCAAGAATTCCCATAAGCAATCTTACCACCTCGTCTATTCACAACGGAGGAAGGAGGCCACACTTCTAAATTTCGCCTAATAAAGAACAACGGGATCAATTATCAACACACTTTTATTTGGGTTGAGGGCCGCTTGGACAGCTGATAGACCGCTCTCATTAAGCTTGGTAAAGCAGACCCACAGCCAAAATTCAACGCTCTCTCGATCGAAGAAGATTTTAAGGATTACTTTGGAAGGAATCAACCAGAGTATATTTACTCGCATAAGGGAAACCGAAGGAAGCTGCAGCTCACCTCATTTTGATTTTCATCCAGCGTCTCGTTTACCTTTTCCTCTCCCGCACCCAAAATCCTCCCATACAAGGGGGGTACTAAAAAGAGAGAATAATACTTTTATTAAAGGCCCGTCATATATTTTACCTTAGCTACCCCCCCCCCCCCGTCAACCTGGGTCCAATGTCTTGACTAGTGGACGCTGTCATTTCAACCTCGTCCCAACTATGCAGTACAGTTGCAACTACATAATTGGGGGTACGGGAGAAGGAAGGTTTGAGGATTAGCCCACTGCCAGATACCCGTACCAGAGGAGCCCCTAGACAATGGGCCGGGTTGCAACCTCTGCAAGGGAGTCTAACCACTCCGCCTGCGGGGGGGGGCCAAGACCACTGAGGGACACACAACCGTCTCAGTGTATGGTAGGAAGCAACCCCGTTTTTTTAAATTCCCTAGAGGAGGCGGCAGCCCCGTTTAGCGATGGTTGATTCCACGCTAACCAGCAAAAAGTCCGTCACATTTCACCCCTTGTCAGGAGCCCACTCGGGTCCATTCATCCATCATCATTTCATCATCTCTTGACAGCTAAATTAGTTGAGGCGGGGGTATTAGGAAGTGGGAGGAACCACACAGCACACAAATGGAAGAGAATTTGGAGTACCGGAGATTCCCTCTGCGAACAGAACCGGGGAAACAAAATCCGGAATTCGAACACTTTACATCGAACTGAAGATCGCTCTCACAAAACTTATTGACGTACCTAATGGCTACATCGCCCTATGTCAGAGGCAGGACGACGTGGAACGCTTGGTTGCACCAGACAGGAATAAGGCATTAAATAACATCTGCCTGGCGCAAAAAACTGCCGCCCCCAGCTACTAGCGAACCTCTCTTTCATCTGCCGCAAGGTCGACCTCTACGTGGGGTCACACACCAAAGAATAACTAATAGAAGAAATGGAAAAAGAAAACCAGCACATCAAAATAACTGAACTAATCAAGTTTAACCATCACATACATATGTTCAAGGTCATCTGTGCCAAGGCAGGAATAGCAAACAGGGCCATCTAGAATGGAGTAATCGCCTTTGGGATGAGGATACCGCCAGAAAACATGGAAAAAGAAATGTTTACGAACGTGCAGACTTGTTTCCAATGCTACGCCATAGAAGACCATATCACGAAGAAATGCCCACACAAGGACCGGAAAATATATTCCGAGTGTGGCAATATCGGCCAGGTTTTTCGAGCATGCAAGGACGTAACAAAGAAATGCATTAACTGTCAAGGTCCTCCCAGAACGATGGCAGTCAACTGAACTAAAAGGAAAGAAGTGATACACAAGAAAGAACAAAAGGAAAGGAAAGAAAAAGAAAAATGAGGTAATCAAACCTACGCGAAAGCGATAATCGAGGAAATAAAAGAATCACAAGAGCCTAAAATCAACATAAATATAAACGAAGGAATGGGCCTAGATATCCTCGCTTGCATAATGTTTGCCCATGTGCCCAATATTGCACAGCCGGGACCTTACGGACAATTTAAACCTGCTTCTAGAGAAAAACGGAATAAGGAAGATGTGGTTTCCGCCCCACCCTTCTTCAGCCCTAATATAACGGCGGGCAAAACCTTTCAAATGAAAGAAATGTTGAAAGTCGGAGGAAATGATACCTAAGACAATGACAAGGAGATAGAACCGAAAAAACAAACTCAAAAGAAAACAAAGAGACTTAATAAAAGAGAAAACAAAAAGGCAGAAATCTCATCGGACTCCGATACAGAGATCGATAACGAGGAGGGATTTAAGTTCGAAGCAAGGGACTTCAAATTGAAAATCTTCGTGCACGAGGCATACCCATTACACCAAAAGGACCTAAGCCTAAGGACATAAAAAAAGGAATTGAAAGAGGAACTTGCAAATGGACTTACGTCTCAAACCACGACGAAACATCCATCGGAAAACTAATCGACGAAATTCGAATCCGATTCTTCCCCATCGATATCAAAATGATCAAAAAGGAAACCTTCGAAAAAGTTACAAACAGAAAGTGGAAACAGACTAGGACAAAGCAAGGATCAAATAAAAAGGAGTAAATAAAACAGAACATGGATTACATCAACAGCAAGCTCAAAATACTACATCTGAATACAGACGGGTGGAAGAACAAGTCCATTCAATATGGAAATATCTTCCGTCAAATCGACCCAGATATCATAACAATCTCCGAACATAGACTAAAGAACGATGGCCCGATGAAAATACACAATTACGAAATTATGCAGAAAAATCTCACCGGTGAAAGGTACGACGGCATTTCAATCGCCATAAAAAAAGGGAACGAAAGGTTGATGAGGCGTATACTGCTGACGTGGAAATGGAGCACTCTCCACTCACGATAGCAGCGGCGTACCAACCACCCCACCGCTCGTACATTCCGATCCACTCAATAATGGAAATATTCAATAAGAATAATCCAACCATATTGTTGGGGAACCTGAATGTAAGATTGCAGGAATCCGGCTACCGGAAATATCTTAGAACGATCAGGACCAGAATTCCCAACCTATATTATCGGAAGAGCATCAACCAAACCAGACATCGTACTGACAAATCCCAAGTTCCCCTACAACGTATATATGGAACCAGTCCCCGTCCCATCTAGCGACCATATTGGAATTCTGGTGACCATCAACCAGAATCCAATCCATGTTCCAATAAAACCTCGGAAGTCATACAGAAGGGCTGTGGGGAAATTCCACGTGGAATTTCTTTTCCAGCACGGAAGTAACGTCCATGCGCTGGAGAAGATTCTAGAATTTGGTTAGGCTTAAATTGGTAAGCCTCCCCCCCCCCATCCACAAGCGGTAGCCTCGAACCGCGTCCACCACGGACCACCTTTACGTGGGTTAGAATCGCCTCAGCGTGAAGATTCTAGGCCATTCAAGAGTAGCGCTGTTTCCCCCACCCCCACAGGGGGAGCCTCGGATATATAGAGGGCTCGTCTTCCATGTGGGAGACACAGAGTTGAGGAGTCTCGCTCGGACCCAAGAAGATTGCCCTAGTTCCAAGTCAGGTGCTAACAACAAAGCAAAGTGCAAAGTGACGGCTGAACTGTTTGTGTGTTGGAATTAGCCCCAGCCAGTGAGGTAATTCCATTTGACGATCGCTACCGAGCGATTTTTCCGACTCCACTCATCAACTCCTGTCGAAGCCCTCCTCGTTCGCCCCTCGTTTTGAGGTGGCCGAAATACTCTCTCCTGGACCGGACGTTACCGCCCCCCCCCCTCCTTTTTGGAGAACCACCATCGCGTTAACTTCCCGCTCAGAAGCTCCGAGTGCCCTCGCCTCGCGTTTATTGCCTGCAGAAGACATCCGTGAAGCCTTGCCCTGACGTCTCACCCGGAATCCTCCGTAAGCCAACCCCACCCCCCCTTCAGCAACCCATTTGAGTTAATCCTCCCCATTTGAATAGTCTCCTTCTGTAATACATTATTTTTTAACTTTAGAGTCTGACGCATAACTCTGCAATTCCCCCCTCATTTACCAATTTAATTTTGCCTATTTATTCTCTTATTTTATGTAAATAAAATTATATTTTTATTACATGCCTCTTTAAATAACCTTGAGCTTTGCCATTGCCCAAATTTTGCCTGACCTCGTTGCACTCTTTCTCGCTGTTCCGCGCGTCGAAACTCGTGGCGTTCCGTCCCTTGTCGGTTCGCCTTTAAGTTCTTGGTCCCTCCCCGATAGATATAATATGGTATTGATATAATGTAATGTCATACCACGACAAGGGCAAACTGGGATACATACGAGTATGTATACTACAATGCTTGAAAGATATACTTAACCGGAATTGGAAGGGAAGAACCTGGAACACTTAGAGGAAATAACGGATGCATTAGTTGAAAATATTACCGAAGTGGACGAACTGTGCGTACCAAAAATCGGATACAAGACTCTCCCTCGCCCAAAATGGACTGAGGAAATGAGAAGAAAAGCGAGAAATATCAAAAGTAGTTATGCAGACATTAAAGATACGGGTACAAATCGCCAAAAGATTAAAGAGTTGAATCGTCTGAAAAAAAAGATGTTATTTCTCATAGAGAAACAGCATAAGAGAACTGGGAAAATTTCGTAAGAAAAATTGAAGACAGAACAACCAAATAAAGCATGGAAATTACTAAGTATGTTAAAAGGCAGACTACCAAGAGAAAGAATTCAATTAAAGAACGAACAAGGGGAATATCTAAGAAGTAATGAAGAAATGGCGAATAAATCTAAAGAACATTGGAGTAAAGTATATACCATCGAAGAGGAAGATAACCAAAGATACGATAGAGAGACGGAGGAAATAGTCCACAGATGCCTACGAACAAACCAAGAAAGTATAACCCCTATAGAAAAAGTGGACTATAGATTAGGGGAGAACGGAAGAATAGGATAAAACATCACGGTAGAGGAACTAAAAATAGCCATCAGCTCATTTAAGCAAAAGGCTCCTGGGAAAACACGCCTCACGAAATTTAATTAGGAGAGGGCATCCGAAAACATTATAAGGGCCATAACAGACCTATTCAACGCATACTTTAATATAGGAGCGTACCCAGAAAAGCTCAAACTAGAGAAGATGGTGTTCCTGTTGATACAAGAGAAACCACCCCAACAAGTCTCCAGCTACAGGCCAACCTCACTGTTAAACTTTCTAGGAAAAGTTCTCAAGAAAATACTAAACGCAAGATTGGTCAACTTCCTCGAAGAAAACGATAAATACAACATACATCAGTATGGCTTCCGTATGGAAAGAGACGCAACAATGACAATAGCCATAATAACCGAAAATATTGCGCAGGACAAAGCAGAAAAGGGGTACGTGGACGTGGTCCTCCGCGATGTCGAGAATGCCTTCGACAAGGTCTGGGTTGAAGGACTCAAATATAAGCTCCTTCAACTGGGTCTCGGCATCAAGATGGCAAAAATGTTGGCCGATTACATCTCCAGTAGGAAAGCGTACATCTCCATCGAGGACCACGAGGGACCGACCTTTCATCTACAGACGGAGGTCCCTCAAAGAGGGTGCATGAGCCCCACCCTTTACGCGATATACACGGCTGATCTTCCGCCCCTAATAACACCAGGGTGTATCAATATACAATACGTGGATGATATCAGTCAAATTATTGCATCGCACTCCACAAACCCAAGGTGGCAGGCCAGAACCACCGAAAGGAAAATACATAACATAAATTTATACGAAAATAAATAGAAAATTAAAAATATCCAGAAATTTAAGATCATCCCGATATTAAGACACAAGAAGGACCGCATTACCAACAACAATGTTAATTATGAGTACGCGACGGAGAGAAGTGCATGGGCTTCAGATCGGATCAGGAGGCTATCACACACATACAAATGCGAGGGTAGCCAAAGCTAAAATGGGTATAAGGCTGTTGCACATTCTCCGAAACATGAACTCAAGACGAAAAAGAACGTTCTACAAAGCATTCGTCGAATCTGTCTTAACATATCCTCCGATCCCAATGCACACGATCTCAAAGTCTAACAAAAAGAAACTTCAAGAGTACAAAACAAAGCGATATACCTCATAAGGAAACACAAATCAAAAGAAAATAAAAATAGAAGAAATGTATAGATAAATACAGATTTATATAAACATATATTCATATAAGAATAAATTATCAAACGAATTAGAACTAACTGATCTGAATAAGGTAAAACAAAAACTCAAATAACCACATATACATAGAAGAATGCATTATTAAAAGAAGTAGCACTGACTTACCCGAAAAAAGGTAAACCAAACTAGAAGTAATCAGAGAAGACTTAGAAACAATCACTTGATAGAGACCAGCCAGTATCCTGGCACATATAGAGTCCAACACATATTCATACTTTTAATTCCCCTTCTCTCCCCCACCCTAAGAAAACCCTCTCATGCTATCTCACCCTATCATCTCCCTCACTGCTCTCACCCAGGTGTGCCACATTGGCTTTTTTTCACGCCAAATCCCTTAAATTTGGCTTTTTCTAAGGCTAATTGGCGTCAGGAAAACTTGTTTGGCTCTTGGCTCTTTTCCTGTTGGTATTATAAAGTATTTTTAACATTATTTAGATTGTACAGGGTGGGGCAGAGAGGTTGCCTCGATTTCAAAGGTAAATAAAAACCAAATATATGAAGATACAAGAAAAAACTTCGTATCTCTATGGAGTATATTAAATGCCATTTATTTTTTTGTTTCAGGTAGTACCCACCATGGCCTGGAGTGGAGAGCATCGTGCATTTGTTTTGGAAGAGTTTCGTAAGTCCGCCGTAACGACGCCAACGTTCCTTCCGAAGACACTTTGCGCTTCGTCATCATGATCTCGTCCCGGATGGAATAACAATTCGTCGGTGGGTTTCGAACTTTAGACAAACATCCTCGTCTTTAAACAAGACAAGTCCTGGCCGTCCTAGGACTACTACAGGGCCAGAAAATGTCGCAGCTGTGACATCTTCAATACAGCAGTCTCCCAGACGTTCCACACGAAAACACGCATCTACCTTGCACATGTCCGTTCGAAGTATTCGCAGAATCTTACACAGGTCTCTTCACATGCCTCCTACAAGATGATGTTTTACAGGAGCTAAGCGAGAGGGATTATGAAACCCGCACAACTTTGTGTCGGGACATTCTCGAGACCATCCTCCCAACAGCTGTTCTGATATGCAGTGATGAAGCGCACTTCCATTTATCGGAGATCGTTAATAAACAGAACTTTCGATACTGATCAGTCAATAACCCTCGTGAACTCCACGAACGACCACTCCACAGTGCGAAGGTTACTGTCTGGTGTGCCATGGGTGATTTCGGCGTGAGGGGTCCTTATTCTTTCGAAGGTGTTACATCGGACCATTATTGTGAACTCCTCGAAAGGTTTCTCTATCCTAAAGTCGTCCAGTTACTCGCCGCTCATAATCCAGATGATGTATGGTTCCAATAAGATGGTGCCACATCGCATACGTATGGACATTCACTCGGAGTCCTCCGTGAAATGTTTCCGGGTCATCTTGTTTCTCTGCGAGGCGATATTGGGTGGCCTCCACGTTCCCTGGATTTAGCCTCTTGTGATTTCTTTCTATGGAGGCACCTCAAATCACGAGTTTATCAACACTGGACAGCAACTGTAGAAAATCTAAAAGTAGCAATAACTCAGGAAATCAACGCAATTCCATGGGACATGGTTCAAAGGGCTATGGTGAACTTTTGAGACTTCAAAACTGCATCAACATTTGCGGTTGTCACTTAAGTGATACAATTGTCAAAACCACTTGAATCACAATGACATTTAGTTTACTTATTATAAATACAAAGTTTATTCTCATATGATCAGGTGTTTGTTTTTTATTAACATTTGAAATCAGGGCAACATTTCTGCTCTGCTCCACCCTGTAGTATCCTTCGTAAAATTTACATTTGGTTCTTTCTGATACCTTTTAACTCCAAATTTCGGTTCTTTTGAAAATTTGCTTGTGGCAACCCTTCCTGTAATTCTGTTTCGTGTTCACAAGTGGTCGAACTTACCGTGTGCTTACGTTTTGTATCTTATTTTATGTCGATAATCTTTCCTGTTAAACCCTTAATTATGCCCAAGTGGAAATCTTTGTATGGCCCTAATCGAAAATATAATAATAAATGGAAAGAGATATTTGTGTGGGTTATAAAAGCAACTGATGGATCTCAATCAGCATATTGCAAATTATGCCGATGCAATATTGTGCCCAGAGTTTCAAATTTTTCAGTCATGAAATAACAGAAAAACATAAACTGAATACACCATCAAAATCGCAAGGAAGACTTTTGGTAACAAAAACAAGTAAGAAAATTGATGATAAGGTTAAAGTAGCAGAGCTACAAATTGCTGTTACTATGAGCTGCCATAGTCGATACGCACATTTGATCACTTAGGTCAAATATTGGTAAGACATGGACATGGAAGCACACTTGGCCAGATAAAATTACACAGAACTAAGTGTATATTATTGATAAAAAATATAATTTCACCAGCCTTAAAGTCTGATCTCGTTCAAGACCTGAAAAACCAGAAGTACGAGTATGCAATCATTATTGATGAGTCCACCGATGTCTCTACTCAAAAATATTTGGGTATTTTGGTTAGATTCCTGAGTGGCAGGACAAATGAAATTATTACTGGATTTCTAGGCTTAATTCCTGTTCAACAGACTACAGGAGAGAATATCTTTAATTTGATTGACAGTGAAATAACAAAATGTGGTCAAAGTCTAAAAAAATTGCATTGGTTTTGCATCAGATGGTGCGTCCAATATGGTGGGATGCATAAATCAGTTTGGTCCAGACTCAAAGAAGTATCTCCTTTTTGTGTACAATTAAAGTGTATTTGCCCTACATTAGCATTATGTATGCAATATGCAATGTCAAAGCTGCCATCAAATGTTGGATTTTTGCTGATTAAGGTACCCAATTGGTTGCGTCATAGCAATCTAAGACGAGAAGAATACAAATATTTGTTTCAAGTTATGAATTCTTCCACATAATTTCAGCAAGCTCGTACTGCACCCCTTCCCTTTGAAAAAACTTCTTCACCTGCTGGCTTGTGCATGGAAAAGTAATGTTCAATATCTTAGTGAACTGGGAAGAGCTCAAGGCTTATTTCATTTCAGTTGAAATAGCCGAAGCAAAATTCGATACTAAATATAAAGCAAGAATGATAAAGGAAATTCTATTAGGCAAAAAAAAACTACCCTTTTTTATTTTGCAACCCCAGTTGTGCATGAATTTGAAAAACTCAATAGCCTCTTTCAGAAAAATAAAACAGATCCTCAAGAATTGAACGAAGAATTAATTTTGCATTATAAGAGCCTCAAAGCAGGCTTTATGATGCCAATAATCAGAAAAAAGTACTACGCAAGTTGATTTTGGTATCAAGTTCGTCAGAATGCACTAATTTATGCAACAGAATAATAATATAAACAGTCTGCAAGAAGTTTTAAGTGTTAAGGAAAGATGTTTGTTTATGTCAGAAGAGGCACTCGTTCAAACTGAAAAAATGACTTCCCTCAGCAAGAAATATATTTCAAGATCTGACAAAATTTAGCGCAGGAATAATTTTAATTCAAGTTTCTAGGCCATTATTTTCTGAATTATCTTTTTTGAACTTGGCTGAAGAAAGTCTTACCAATATTGAAAAACAATAATAAAAATTGCCTTTCATATTTTGGAAGGGAGAAGAAGAATTTAAAGAAAACAGACTACCTAAAGACAGTGAGCAATTCTGGCAAGGTGTTTTGCAACATCCCCAATTTAAAGAGCTTGCCTCCTTTGCCCTCACTTGCCTAATAACACATATTAGTAATGCTGTGGTGGAGACGGTATTCTGTCTTCTAACTTGCATTAAGACCAAAGCAAGGAATAGACTGCAACTGACTCTCCTGGAAACACTTATCAGAATAAGAGCAGAACTCTTGTTCTCTAACAAGTGTTGTAAGGATTTTGTGCCATTATCAAAAATGCTTGAGGATTTTAAAGATAAAAATGTATATGCTGCAGATTCTACCCCTTCCCTTAACAATGAAGAAGAAAACTTATTTGTTGAAGAGGTTTTATGTAATGTAAGTATAAAAAGTTTAACTGGCTTTTTTATTTGGCTTTATGAATTTTTCTTGGCAGTTTTTTGGCTTTTTTCTTCCATGATTTGGCATTATTTCGTCATTTTAATCTGGCAACCCTGCTCTCACCTCATTTGGGTTGAGTTTTATCCCCGACACGGATAGAGTGGTCGAATGCTGGTAAAGGAAGCAAAATACTCTCCGATGAGAGGCCAAATTTTAAAATGAGGATGGGAAAGAATTTAGAAGTCTTAATCTCGAGTGATCTAAAATTGTAATACACTGTAGCGTCACATCAGGCAAATAGGAGGGGTCTAGGATACATAGCAAGGTATTTTGCGTTTAATTCGAATGATATTAATTGTTCCTTTATATAAAGCGCTTGTAAAACCTCATTTGTAGTACGCGGTGCAATTCTGGTCTTCAAACATGCGAAAGGAGATTTTAATATTGGGATGCGTTGAGCGAGGAAATTAATTCCTGAATTTAGAAATAGCTCGTAGGAAGGCTTACTGAGACACCTCAAATTACTTTCAATGAAAGATCGACACCTGCCGGCCAATTTATTGTTGTTTTTTTTTAAATACTAATAAAAATTGTGACTAAATATTTAAGCTAGATAACCGAGTGACCACTAGAAATAACAGCTTCAAGCTAGTAAACAAAAGATTTCACAATGCTCAAAAATTTATTTTATTATAAAATAAAACAGACCTGGAATAACTTGGCTATGAATATCTTTTAAGACACTACAGTAAATATGTTTAAGAAGAGAATCGAGACACATTAATTTAAAATATGACCTTGCGGAATTAAGGATCGTGAAACTAATTCATTACACCGGGTAACACTAGTTTTGTTTCTTTAAATGTTTTTATGGTTTCTAAGGTGGTTTTATCTCCTGATTCCAAAAATACCATTGGAAATTGCATAGCATTGATATTTTGGGAGATAATTGGAATTTTGTATCTAAAACTAACCATAAATAGCTGTGAAAGTTCAATTTATTTACCATATTCACATTGTCCATGAATAATAGCTGATAATATTTCGTCCTTGTATTCCTTTTTAAACTAATGAGAAAATGTGATTATAAAAGATAACCTACTAAAAGTGCACTGAAGAACGTCCTTTCTTACTGTGAGCTCCTTGATCTTTACGCACCAGTGACCATATATAGTACCCCATCATAGCAGTGTCCCACCTTCCTTGGTATCTTTTCTCCATTACAGCAATGTTCTGATGGAACCGCTCACCATGCTCCTCACTCACTTCTCCCAAATTTTCACGCAAAAACTCCAAATGTGAACGCAAAAGGAGCACCTTTAGTGACATTCTACATCCTAAATTCTTATAACTTTCTAAAAGTTTTGCTACCAGCTGCTTGTAGTTTGGGTCTTTATTTTTACCAAGGAATCCATTAACTATATTTCGAAATGCACACCACTCCTCACTTTCGACATCACTCATTACATTCTCAAGTTGTACTGACTTCAACATTTTCCATACTTGCGGTCCAGTAAATATACCACCCTTAACTTTGGCCTCTGATAGCTTTGGAAAGAGTAGACGAATCCCTTGAAATGCTTCTCCACCATGATCTAATGCTTTTACAAACTGTTTGACCAAACCGAGCTTTATATGAAGTGAAGGTAGCAAACTTTGGCAGGCTCTACAAGAGGCTGTCTAATAACATTTAGTTTTCCTGGCTGCAAGTCATCTCGAGGGGGCCACTCAACCTTCTGGTAATGTTCATGATCAGCCCTACTGTCCCATAGGCAAAGAAAACATGAATACTTGATGTACCCACCCTGCAATCCGAGTAAGAAGGCAGGCATTTTAAAATCACCACAAACATCCCATTTAAACTTAGTATAGTTTACCTTATCGAGAAGCTTTTTACATTTATCATATTCTTCCTTGATCTGTACCGAGTATGCTATAGGCAGGGATGGATACTGATTCCCATTATGTAGTAAAACAGTTTTGAGACTTTTTGTAGAACTATCTATGAAAAGTCGCCATTCTTCAGGGTTGTGATCAATTCCAATAGCAGTAAACAAGCCATTAATATATTTGCAGAAGCAGAGATCCTCACTTATATAAAAGTATACTTCGAATTCCTCATGGCGCTTCCTGTATACTGTTGATCTGCATTCCTTCCCCAAAAGATTCCATTCATTAAGTCTGGATGCCAAAAGCTCAGCTCCTGACTTACTGAGACCCAAGTCCCTGATGAGACCATCTATTTCACGTTGATTTGGAAAGTCTGGGCGGGTACTCATTCTTCATTGTCACAACCTTCCGACTTTCCTGATGAGACCTCCATCATACTCTCTACCTAGAAAAAAAAATATATAAAAGAGATGCATTTAATAGCTGAAGCATAAATATGGATTGCATGTGTAATCACATTAAAAGAAACCTTAGCTAGATGTTTTGAATATTTCAGTATTGATTCTGTTACAAAGAATATAGCTTACAATTTGATAGGATTTACTTACATTTTCTGGCGGCCGTGGAACCAATAAGGTATCATCATGTGGCACAGGTGCAATAGAGGATGAAATTTTTGGATATGGAAGGGATTTTCGTCCCTTAACTTTTCTGTACTTTGATATGTCAATCATACAAAAATAGCAATCATCGTGATGATTTTGGTGCACTCGCCAAACTTTCGGCACAGCAAATGGCATTGCTTTTCTTGCATCTCTCAGCCATGAATCTAAATTTGATCGACTACTTCCACATATCACATGAGGGGCCCATGGTTTTTCTTGGTTACCCATACTCATTCCAAGTACAGTCTATAAGCAATCCAGTACTTTGCCCCCTTCACAATTTTATGTGATACATGCTGAGGTCCAACATAGAAACCACACACACACAACAGAACGAATCTGGTGAATTTCTGCATCCTCTTGTAGCCATAATCAAGAAAGTCAATATTTATCATAAAAACCTGAAAAAGAAAATAAATAAATTAGCGACAAATGTAAGTGTGTTTTACCCACACATTTCTTTATATTAGCATAATTTGTTATATCTCTCAAACGGTCGATGGTAAAGAAAAAAAAATGGCATATTTAGAATCAGCGCGAAGTTTAGTATTAAAAACAGTAAAAAAAATAAGAGAAACAAAAATTTGTGAAAATTTGTTACCCAGTGGATTATCCACATCCTCTCTGCCTTTTACGTGTCCTTCCTCACTTCCTTCCACACTTTCCCTTCTTTTATGAACCATTCTCGAGTGGATCTTGGGGGCTTTGATGGTTCGTCATTGCGCTAAGGTCAGACTGACAATTAGTGCCAAGCCGGAAGCCATCGGGGACTGGTACTCGTTAAGGAGCGGGTGGAGGCGGGGGTGCATGAGGACCGGTACGTAATAACCCCTGGCAGTAGAAAGGGGGATAGACTAAAGAGGAACAGCCGCACCCCTTAGCATCGTAAGGACCTTTAAAAGGATGACAAAGCTTAGTGTAAATAATTACAAAGGTCGAAAACGGACGCGTGTGCCTCTCCCTCCCCTCTGCCAGGAACGGACGCGTGTGCTCCTCCCCCACTGCCAGGAACGGACGCGTGAGGCCCCCCCCCCTCGTCAGGAACGGACGAGTGAGGCCCTCGCCAGAAACTATTTGAAAATAACTTCGTAATGAAAGAGGTAAAGTCAGGGGATAGAAAATGTATGGAAGGCGCATAGCTCGAATAGCCTATAGAAGAGACTACTAGGGGCGCTGGAAAACCTCACTCCATTTGGAAAGCGGAGTCTCCTCTTGGCCCTCTTTCTACCAAGCGGGGGTGGGGGTATGAAGGGAGAGCATACAGAAAAAAAATAATGGGAGACTAAATAGCCAAAAAACAAACAGGGGTGGCGAATAAAAAGAAAAAAAAAGGAATAGCACAAAAATGGCCCACCCCCACCCCCCGATCCCCAAAATATTGTGGTGGCGAAGGGACAATCCTGGTGCTAGGAACAAACCCGCACCAAGTACTCTCAACCATCTAATTGAGGACTCCCTCCCCTCGAAAGGTCACCTCCCCAACCCCCCATTCCTCCCTCAACTCCACGGGCGGGGATGTCTGGCCTACATAAGAGAGAGCAGGAGAGGAGATGAGAGGGGGGGAAGGAGAGAGAAGAGAGAGGAGAGGAATGAGAAGAGAGGGGAGAAGAGGAATGAGAAGAGAGGAGATGATCGGAAGGAGAGGAGAGGAGAGAAGAGAAAAGAGAGGAATTTTGTGCCCTCCGTGTACATTGGCACGGCTGCAGCGTGACCCGGTGTATGGTTGCTCCAGGAACTACGAACGCGACACTCCCGGTGCTGTGGAGGCAGAGGTATGGCGACATTCAATGGCGGTGTCCCCAAAGGCGGAACCATCCGTTCAGCTGTCCAAGAATCACGACAAACTACATAGTGTAAATTCCCATGGACCTCTCTGAAATCATCCACGGGCGAAATAAGAGCCGTTGATGACTAGGGGAGACGATGAACCAGCACGTACAAGCGCACTAGTGACTGACTGTTCACGAGGCAAACCGAGTGGCAGCTCCCCCTGGGGAGACAAGGCTCTCTCTAGAGGACACGCGGAAGGCACCAGCCCTGCCCCGAAGACCAACGTGGTGGAACGAATCGAGATTCGGCTGTGGACGTCGAAATCTCGAACGCGTCGTAAGTTTAGAGCGAAGAATTTCCATGGCGCTGCGACAAGGGAGAGGTCGGTTAAAAAAAAAATAGGCTCAATGAATCTGTGCGAATCTAACTAAACTAGCTGAGTCTCATTTGAGAAATGGTCCGGGCGAGGATGATGCTCATGAATATGAGACAAGTTCGCAACCTTGCTCTTATGCTTTTAGGCATACCGAGATACGAGGTTCAGAGCCGTAATATAGGGTTTTTACAACTCACTCGTATATACTCTTTGATGATTGAAGGTATTTCTGGTACCTCAATGGAAGAAGACGGAGCAGTTGTTAAAGAATATTCGAGAGCCTTTTAAATGTAGTCTTGCTTACTCGGCAGATGTGTTCGAAGCTTTGAATGGACTCAACCGGCAACGACTGGGGCCAGATACCACTATAATAATGTACGAAAATGCCATCAAAGGCTTTCCTTGACAATCTACTAGCAGAGGAGTTGCAACAAGAGATCAAGGAACACTCGTAAATCCTCCAAAAAGAGGTCTGACACTATTTTCCTGATATTGATGCAAATGAGAATGTACAGCTGAAACTAGCCCGCTATCCTTTCCGATGCACTATGGAATATCTTCCTGATGACCTAAGAGGAATTCTTGGGGATCATCAACAACACCGCAACCAAAGAGGAGTTCCAGGAACAACAACAGTTCAGCAGCTCTAGTTGCTAAGCCAAAATTCTTTCCGCTGTTCCCAGACCAGCGAATTCGCCCTGAAGGGTTTCATTCCTTTCTCATCGAAATCCCTCTGTAAAAGTGGTACCTTGACTCTCCTGGTAATCAAATCAAAGGCCCGAAATAGGTTGGATCGCTGAAGCAGACATGGGATGTGCCTTGAGCCACACAGACCCGCGTATCGATTTGTTGAATCAAAAAAGCAAATACATCCTTCTCATTGAAATAGAGGATTAAATCATTCCTTGTTAAAAAACAATAAAAAATTTGTTTTTGTTTTTGCTCTCTCTGCTGTGATTAATTTTTTAAAATGTTAAAATAATGTATCTGCGATATTAAAAATTAGTAGGTTTTCAGAATCCTTATAAAGGTCGGAGGGCATGGTAACTTGGTACTACTGAAGGGGGTAACGTACTGGAAAAGTTTGGGAAACTGCTGTAGAAGAATTTATTCCTGGATGCTTATATGACATCCCCTTAGTTTTACCTTATAATACTGCTTTCTTGCTGCTTCATAGTTTGTGGGTGTGTTCGCGCATGTGTTGGTTTCACCGCCTGAGTATTTGATTCAAAGGGCATAAATGCGTTCGATTAACAAATAGTGACAATGAAAAACATTTATTATCGTATTGTAGGATTAAATCATGTCACCTCAAGGAATAGCATGAGACGAAAACAAAGAGGGGAAGAGCAGAGATATGAAATTAGAGAATAAAAACGGAAATGCAAATAAATGAGAAGAGGAGAGATATGAGATTAGAGAATGAGAGCGGGAACGCGAATAAATGAGAAGAGCAGATATATGAAATTAGAGAATGAGACCGAGAACGCCAATAAATGAGAAGAGCAGATATATGAGATTAGAGAATGAGACCGAGAACGCCAATACATGAGAAGAGTTCCTGTGTTTATAGATAATTAATTGGATATTAGCAGTTAAAATGTGTACATGTATAACTCGCTCCGTGTAGCTTAAATGTGTTTAAAAATAGAAAGGTTTAATGTAAGTTAATAAATTATAATTGATTAGTTTCTATTTCACATTCACCGTGCAATTTCGCTCATTACTGTTACTACGAGTATTAGCAGTATTTAAGACCAAACAGAGAATTTGTCAAAAAGTTTCTAGGTAAAGAAAACGGTGAAGTTAGGGGTAGTAAAAATTAGGGAAACTAGCGCAGTAATACAAATAGATTAATGATGGGACGCAACTCTCCGTGATATACCCAATCTCCACAATAAAGACAGCCCCCCCCCCTACCGCAGGATTCGGCCCCAGCATATGTGCTCTTTTTTATTTTCTTCTTCTGTCTCTCCTCTTCGTTATTCTTTGTCTTGTCACGATAGGCCTGAACATAAGTGACAGAGGGCATTAAACCGTGGCCTTCGTGAATAAGAAGGCCTCGTCCCTCGCTCCGTGAGCGAGTGACGCTGGAAGGCTATTTGGCAACTTAACCGCCGCACTAATCGGCACAGTAATGACCCAATTTCAGTTTGTTGTGGGTCACGAGAGGACAAGGGTTAAGTGAAGTGAACCTGGATATTTTAATAATTTTCATGGTAGTTTTTCAATACAAGTAACTTTTTAATCTATATTAAAAATAAATTAAAATTTTTATCACAAAGTGACATAACTGTCATACTGATGGTTGATGAAATTCATATTAAACATTATTTTGATTACAAAGGAGGCAATGTTGTTGGTTCGGGTTTCAACAGCACAGAGGCAGCAAACGGTGCTTTTGTATTCATGATAAGTAGTTTGCTCTCAAAGTTTAAGGACGTTGTTCACATTTTGACAGTTAAAACGTTGAAAGCAGAAACGTTGCATACAATAATAAAGCTAGTCATCACCGGATTAGAGCAAATAGGCTTCCGAGTCATGTGTTGTAACAAACAACAATACCATCAACAAGAAAGCCATGTCATACTTTCACACTCCCCCTCTATGTTCCACTGTATATCGCCACCCAGCACAAAATTCTAGACTTCTGTTTTTCTTGTTTGATTCTGTACATATATTCAAATGTATTAACCAGAAAAATGGTGACAAATGTATGGAATTTCCCCACTTTTCTTTAGAAAATGTATGTGACTCAGTAACTAGAATTTGCAAGGCTCCTTTTACAACTCTAAAGAAACTTCACTCCGTAGAAGCAGATTCTCTCCTAAAATATGCTTATAAGCTTACGACGCTAAAGGCTCTGTCACCCTCAACTACGGAGAGGAAAAAGGTCAATTTAGTAACTCATATTTTCAATGAGTATATCGTCCAAGCATTACTAACTCTTTGGAAAGTACATAAGTTACTTTGCTTTGAAGATGTTGCAAAGTACATAGAAATAATTCATGTTTGGTGGACAATAATCAATGTAAAAAACCCATCTAAAGGTCTTCGTCTTAAAAATAAATATGCTACCCCTCTGACGAAGGACGAGAATAATGAAGGTGACGGAAAAACTTACTCGTGAAACCTTTAATGCTCTCAAATACACAACCACTGGTATATTGCAAATAACCGATTACTGCATACGTGAACTTAACTGGAAGTATATTTTATCTGGAAAATTCCAGACAGATCAATTGAAGGGAAGGTTTGGCACATATCGCCAGCTTGCGGGTGGCAATTATAACATATCAGTTCGACAAGTGTTCGAGTGTGAGAAAAAACTGAGAATGATGTATGTGCTGAAATTACCTTTCTGCAACAAAAGTGTAGAGTTGAAAATATTTGAAGAAACGACTTGGGAACACATGGAAATAACTGATTTGCTAAATTTGGAGAAGTATGATATAGACATCACTGAAAATGATATTGAAGATTGTATGGGGTATCAACAAGTTTTTACAACAAGTTGTTTTAGCGTTGCAAAGAAAATGAAATGCGCATTGTGCAAAAACCTTCTTACCTGCAATGAAACCATAGAAAGTTTACCACACAACCATGATTATATACGTGGTATTAGCAGAGGCTCACTTTTATATCCTGACGACGCTGTAGTAAATATTATTAGGTATAATTATTTAGTTACAAATAAACTTACAAAAGATCCTCAATTCTAAAATCACTTCACTCAAGGACTATTGCTACAAAAGTAACACTCAATGTACTAACTGATAATGATGGATTCCTCCCAATGAATAATTGTAATAATGGTCATGACAGAGAAAATTAAAAAAATGCTGCTGTGAGCCTCAACCAATACTTTCCTCAACAACTGTGCTAAGGAAAATGATTTTATTTGTGAAAGCAAGACATCAGGGGAAAAAAGGAAGCTGCAAACTATAGAATAGGCCTATATGTGAACTGTCCGCCTTGATTTTAGTAGTATTTAGGATGCCCATATTTGTCAATAAAAGTAGGAAGCCATAGCTATTATCTTTTTATTTATCTTCCATTATGTTATGATCAGTTTGATTATATAAAGGTGATTTCAGTATTTTCTAAGTTCATGGTCGTTTTCTAATGTTAAAAGATGTTATGCATGACGATAACAGACATACTAAGAAGTGTATATGCACAAAATGAAGGGCAAATAAGGTAGACACTGCAGTGGACGGGAGCGCGGCTATGGCCTACAGGTGTGACGTCACGGGCCGAGTGACGCAGCCTTCTCATTCACGAAGGCCACAATTAAACCCATTCGTATATTTCCTACAACGATAGGCTTTGGGCCTATTGAACGTCAACTTCAAACTGTTAATCTAAAATTAGTAATTTAGGAGCCCCAAGGATTCATTCCAGCTACATTCTCAGCACCATATGTAGATAACATCAGAGAGCAGCACCATACAAGCCCTCCTCCCCCATTCACCACAAAACCCCTACAGCTTCAGTTGTGCTAAGAGTTGACCCATGTCATCAGGGAATCAGGCGAGTCCTTTTCCCCGAATAATTTAGCCACAGCCCCACGGAAATAGTGCACACAATGCTTTAAGTCGGGTTCTTTAGGCTCTGGATAATATCCCAGTAATAAACCATTCCCCCAGTTGAGTCATGGCATTTTACCCTGGTTTGATAGACACTGGCTAGGTTACTGAGCATAATTAACGACCGTTGAAGGAGTGTATAAGAAGGAAGAGCAGGAAATGAATGGCTGGCTGCCAGATCTTGATTTTCGATTCTAGGCATTTTTAAAAGTCTTCTTCAACCCGATTAAACACTATCGGAATTTATTTTATTTCATGGCATAATTCGGGCGATATCAAGGAAAGCATACATACAAAACAATGAAGTTAGGAAGACTTTATTCTCAGCAAACCTTATTTTAAGCATAACTGATAAAGTTAAGAGAAAGATGCATCTAAATAATGAACGACTAAAGATGAAAAGACTGTGCGAGGCCTCTGGTAAAGCAGCAATAGATGGCATGCGACACAGCATCTACACCATAACGGTGAATGACCTATTATTAATACTTAGAATTCAAAGTAATTATTATCATCACTTCATCATCATCATCACCATCTCTATAATTTAAGAAGGGGAATTTTTTGAGTATTTGAATAATAATTTCATCTTAGTTTGGTTAGGACTTTTAACCAAAGATATTTCTAATAATTCTTTTATAATATCAGGAAGACTTTATTCTCAGCAAACCTTATTTTAAGCATAACTGATAAAGTTAAGAGAAAGATGCATCTAAATAATGAACGACTAAAGATGAAAAGACTGTGCGAGGCCTCTGGTAAAGCAGCAATAGATGGCATGCGACACAGCATCTACACCATCCACGTAAAACACTCAAGCAACGGTCAACATAAGTTAATCCAATGTACCCACCATCTGGTGTTATTCGCTGGCCATCTTTGTACCCAAACTTTCGTGGGAAAAACAAACTCTCAAACATAACGGTGAATGACCTATTATTAATACTTAGAATTCAAAGTAATTATTATCATCACTTCATCATCATCATCACCATCTCTATAATTTAAGAAGGGGAATTTTTTGAGTATTTGAATAATAATTTCATCTTAGTTTGGTTAGGACTTTTAACCAAAGATATTTCTAATAATTCTTTTATAATATCAAAAAAACAAAATGGTGAAGTTCAGAAATAATTATAAGTATCGAAATTTTGTGAATTATTTAAAACCTAAAGAATTACAAATGGTGAAGTACAGAAAATTTCTTTTTATATATCTTCTATAACTATATTTTAGCAACGTGATATTTTGAAAGGGGGAAAATTTAGTTTAGAGTTCCTTTTTAAAATTATTATAAATGGCGAAGTTCAGAAAATTCATAAAAATTTAACCATGGCTGCTTTTTTTAGATTTTCAATTTTAATCTTAGTAGGGTTTGATTCACAACTAGAGGAAACACACAAAAATCGGTACTCGTCGCGAAATTTGCCGCCAATTGGCGTGGCGTCGAGTCAAAAGCACCAGCGCACCAGCTCTAGTCACATACGCCATTGAGCACACAGGCAATCACGACACCGCTGTCTTATTCGCTTACTTTCGCACATACAACACATCCCTCCCGTTTACGGAAATCCCAGAAGGGGTTTCAAATCCACACTCTCCTGATGTGAAACGGGTGGCTTTTCCTTGGGCCAGGAAGTATTCTAAACGTCGCTGCTTGGTGTCAATAACACATAATTAAGTTCGTCATCCACCCCCCCCGACCACAACGAGGAACCGGTCCCTAATGCCTACGGGGTTGGCAGCGATCGTCATTCTGATCTTTATGCGTATTTCATTATCTGGTCGGGGGTTTCGTTCACAATTGAAAGGGGTGCAATTAACAACTAGTGGACATAGCAGTTGATACAAGGTTGAAAGGTGGGTTTGGAGGACTTTTACGCACCCGATGCAGCTGACATCTGGAGATTTGAGTGCATTTCCAACCCCAACACCAACAGCTTGCACTCTTGGCCCCATCTTGCGTTATATATCTTCACATGTTCATTCATCCATCTTCATTTTCTTTACTGCCTACAAACTTTCTGCGGGAGATGCCATCGTTGGTTTGTACCTTTAATTCGAAGAGAAAACCGTGAGGTTCTCCGCTGCATTCCCAAACCTTTGATTTTCACATATTTATTTTTTCTTTCTGTTCAGTCACATTTCATCTATCTGTCCCTTACCTGTTGATCCTTACCTCTTCATCCTTTACCTCTTGTTAAAGTTGGTTTCTAAATATTTAAAAAAAAAACAAGTTGAAAGTTAATATAATATTCGTTCTATCTCAAGCCTATTTGCGCGAGGGAGGGGGGGACGCTCTCTTTCGCCTACCCAGGCTTCGAAAGGAGACGAAGAACAGGTGGAAATAGGTCAGATTAAGTATCAAAGCGTTCCTTTCAGCGAAACCACTCAACCATAAATACTGCAATTGAGAAGACTTAGTGAACTACCCCAGGGTACAAATTCATACAGAAAGCAATGGGAAAGAACCCAGAGCCCGAATATAAACCCCGGTGAGATGCATACAAACGAAGGTATACCCAAACGAACACAAGCAGCCGAGCGGGCCTATCATTCCTAACCACGAATTACTGCGGAAGATCAATTCATTCTGAATAAAGAAATTGAGCGTGAATTCGAGGACGCAGGAAGATATGATGCTTTCTTCAATGGCAGGAACCATACGAAATGACTTTCAGTCTTTGTACAACTGAAAGATAGACCGTGATGCTCTGAAACTGGATCTGTCGTCGGACCATTAAAATTCGTTCTCATCAAAGCTTATATTTTATATAAATCACGAGGCTTGTTTATGGGTAATCTCGGGGGAGGAAAATGGGGTATCAGCAAGATATTAATCAAGCACCTTCAGGGTGGAAAGATTGAACAGACAATAAATAAAGGGAAAAAGATAAACAAATAAAAAAACTAGGAATAAGAAGAAATGGCAAGACATACACAGTTTAAATCTAGGGATGAGACTCCCCTCTCCCCCCATTACCCATATTCGAAATATCCGCCCGGATTCAAGTCACTCAAATAAACAAATTTATTGACATCTACAGGGAATCATAAAAGCTCATACATTTTAGGTACTATTAAGAATAAGGCAAATTTGGGTGGAACCCCTTCTAATATTTGTAAGCTATTTTAACTTTATTTTCTTTTAAATATGTATCAAATTTGGTTTTCATAATTTTTGTGTTTGGGGCGCTGACTACTTCTTGTGGTAGGTAGATTGTTCCAGACTTGAACGACGGTTTGCTGAAGGCAAATTTTTCCGTTGTTTTGAATTTCCACCTTTTCATATTTTTATCGTGTCTTCGCGTCGCTGTCACGCCTGTCAAATTACAAAGTTATTTCTAATAATACTTTTATATCAAAAAACAAAATGGTGAAGTTCAGAAAATTTCTTTTTATATATCTTCTATAACTATATTTTAGCAACGCGATAGTTTGAAAGGGGGGAAATTTAGTTTAGAGTTCCTTTTTAAAATTATTATAAATGGCGAAGTTCAGAAAATTCATAAAAATTTAACCATAGCTGCTTTTTTTGATTTTAAATTTTAATCTTAGTAGCGAAGCGCAAGCTTCACCCGCAGGGGGGGGAGGGGAGTGGCGAAGTCATTGCCTGGTTCATCAATAATTTATATGTTTCTATTTATTCTCTCCTTTTCCTTTTATGTTTGAGGGAAAAGAGATTGAGTTTTTTAAGTCTATCAATGTACCTGTTTTATTCCACTTATCCTTTTCGTATAGTGACGCTGTACTTGTTCTATTATATCTACATCTCTAGTTAATTGTAGAGATCAGAAGGGAACAGCATAATCTAATATAGGTCTGACTAATGAAGTGTAGTTCTCCTTTTCCTCACATCTACCTTTTTTGAATATGTGAACAACAGTGGCCAGTTTCCAATCCCTGGAAACAAAATGTGTTTGTTTCGTTCAATAATTCAAAACAGTCATTCTGAATCTTCCATCCTAGTTTTTTTTTTGGGTATTTACTCTTTTTCTAGCTATCATCTACCTCATCATTCTCCCCACCCCCCGCCTCAATGAACATACCTGTATTAGGAAAGTACCTCTTGTTCTTATCAAGTCCTTAAAATAAACCTAGCAAAGGTATTCAACCGAACGACAGAATGGGCGGGTTCATGAGTTTTCATCCAATCTTGCCCCGTGTCCGCGTACCCCCAATAATCTCTTTTGATCACTCGGACTATTCTAACCCCACACTTTTAGTAGATCTCCTAATTTCAACATTTTCTTCACGAATCTCTTGAAAACAATTCCGGTGATTCCCTCACTGCTTCTTTTCTTTCTTTTTATGAGTCATCCTTCAAAGACTTAAGAAACAAATTGTAGGTATTGACGTAGTGTACACGTATTTAATCAAGTCCCAGATAGAATCACTCGATCACACCTTTTGTAAATATTCCCTCTATGCGACTCTAATTCTCTTAATATTCTTTTTAATACTTTTTTGTTTTTTGCTTGAGTTATCCTCCTTTTTTTCAGATAAATAAATAGTCGTTTAGGGCAGAACGTTGTCAATCTCTGTACTCGAGCCATTATAAGTCGTTCTCATCAAAGCTTATACTTTATATAAATCATCAAAAGTTTTTAGTTTATTTAAATCCAAGGAGGAAATCCTACTTAGAGACCGAAAGCAGAAGGTAGGCGCTCTGTACAGGTCAGGGAAACTCAAAGGATGAATTATAAGTGCCGTGGCCTACTTCGAAATTAGACTTTCTAGCGGTCCCCTTTTTCTTTCCTTTAATTTGTCTTAAAAACAAAATAAATAAAACAACAAAGGACGAATCAACTTTCGCGGCAAAAATGGTGGCGTTTCGACCACAGCTCGTTGGTGTATGGATGATGATAAAAAATGATTCATTAAGAAAAGGAAACTGGTTTAAGCAACGAGTGCACAGATCACCAATAGAAAAAGTGAAAAGGCGGACAGACAGAAGGAGAAAACTGCTGGGGACAAAAGGGTCCATTAAGCCCAAACCAATAAGACAAATCTAAACAGATACACACATTCGAACCCCCTTGTTTACAGAAATGGGTTACAACTTTACCATGGGGCTCACATTCGGTTGTCGAAAGAGTTTGAGTGCCAACGACGGATTTAGGCAACTTACATCTGAGTAAGCCAAAGAGAGTTGCGCACAATTATGGGCAGCAACGCTCTAAGTAATCTCTTCCTTAGACTATTCGGGATATGAAATTTTCGGGTATTTTCACTTCTTATTTTCAAGACTTTCTAAACCTCTCCTCACAAACTTTCTAGTGGACATTCCCTCGTTGGTTTTCGCTTATAAAATAATAATATTAATTGTGATAATGATAATAATAATGATAAGATCAGGGTCACAGGTTGAGGATCAACTTGAAAGTTATAAACGGTGAAATTGTGTAGAGGGTGCGCAACCCGAGTACCCGAAAGAAGAGACTACTTCGGGCAAGAGACCAGGGAGGGTGTCAACTCTCTTTACCTCCCCCCCCCTTGATACAGCATGATTAATCCTTTATAATTGGGAAAGTGATGGTGTGGAGTCTTAGGGTGAATAGGAGACCCCATGGAGACTTAGAAAGGGATTAGATATACGGTGGAGTCTTAGAAAGTGATTGGAGATACCGTGGAGTCTTAGAAATGGATTGGATACCGTGGAGTCTTAGAAGTGGATTGGAGATACCGTAGAGTCTTAGACGTGGATCGTGGATTGGAGATACTGTGAAAACTTAGAAGTGGATTGGAGACACCATGGAGTTAGAAATGGATTAGAGATACCGTGGAGACTTAGAAATGGATTGGAGATACCGTGGTCTTAGAAATGGATTGGAGATACCGTGGTCTTAGAAATGGATTGGAGATACCGTGGTCTTAGAAGTGGATTGGATACCCTATGGAGTCTTAGAAACGGATTAGAGATACCGTGGAGTCTTAGAAATGGATTGTAGATAACGTGGAGTCTTATAAATGGATTGGAGATCCCGTGGTCTTATAAGTGGATTGGAGATACCGTGGAACTTAAAAGTTGATTGGAGATACCGTGGAGTGTTAGAAGTGGATTGGAGATAACGTGGTCTTTGGGCTGGATTGAAGATACCGTGGAGCCTCGGAGTGGGTAGGGGACTCTTTGGAGATTGGGCTGGATTAGAGATATCGTCGAGTCTTAGAAGTGGATTGGAAATACCGTGGAATCTAGATGTGGATTGGAGGTACCGTGGTCTTAGAAGTAGATTGGAGATGCCGTGGTCTTAAAAGTGGATTGGAGATAACGTGGAGTCTTGGGCTGGATAGGGGACCCCTTGGAGTCTTATAAGTGGATTGGAGATAACGTGGAATCTTTCGGTTGGATTGGAGATACCGTGGAGTCTCGGGGTGGATAGGGGACCCCTTGGAGACTTGGGCTGGATTGGAGATACTGTGGTGTCTTAGAAGAGGATTGGAGATAACGTGGAGTCTTTGGGCTGGATTGGAGATACCGTGGAGTTTTAGAAGTGGATTGGAGATAACGTGGAGTTTTGGGGCTGGATTGGAGATACAGTGGAGTTTTAGAAGTGAGGTGGAAATATCGCGTAGTCTTAGAAGTTGATTGAAGATACCGTGCTCTTAGAAGTAGATTGGAAATAAAATGGAGTATTGGGGTGGATTGGAGATACCGTGGAGTCTTAAAAGTGGATTGTAGATGTGGAGTCTTAGAAGTGAATTGGAGATAACGTGGAGTATTGAGGCTGGATTGGAGATACCATGGAGTTTTAGAAGTGGATTGGAAATACCACCGAGTCTTAGAAGTGGATTGGAGATACCGCGGAGTCTTAGAAGTGGATTGGAGATAACATGGGGTCTTAGATGTGGATTGGAGATATCGTGGAGTCTTAGAAGTAGATTGGAGATACCGTGCCGTCTTAGAAGTGGATTGGAGATAACGTGGAGTCTTGGGGTGGATAAGGGACCCCGTGGAGACTCGGATACTAATTAATATATTGACAATGGCAGACAAATGGCGTCTGAGGACAATGAGCCGTGGCATCGTTTGCGAGCCCCTCTTCGCCGACTCAATGGCCCCCGGCCAAAATGAGACACGGTCTCGCCGGATTCCGAGACTTTCGTTACGTCACGTGCCTTTTGGATCGTGCCTAGACCCGGGAAGGGGTCTACTCCCACCCACCCCCCAGCTTTTAAAGTTGTTGAGCTTTGGTCTTGCAGTCATCTCTGCTACTCCTCCACTCTGCCATCCTCAAAATGAGGAGCAAAAGCGATCGATGGTATCTGTAAAGAAAGTAGAGAAGGTAAAGGAGGTGAAAATGTGTGGAAGAAATACAGCGACAAATACTTCGGTAGAAAGTGGGGCCGGGAGGGCACACAACTAAGGGATTAGGGCAGGAAGGGCAAGTAATCCTTCAGATGGCAGCTGCAACATGGTTTATACACTCCACCTGATACCGCGTTGAGGGGAGAACAGGGTGGAAAGAAAGCAGGCATCTTAACACACACACACACACACACACACACATACATCGGAACCAAGAGAGTGGGCATGACTCCCTCCTGGTCCTGACAAGAGGGATGAGTGGACGAAAGCTGATCGTTGAGTAGGCTGCGATATTAGCCGCCCGCCAAGAGAGGGTGGGGGAGGGAAGAGGCTTGGTACAAAGTGACAAAATGGTGTAAAATGAATATATAGAAGAAAAAAACAGCCCCAGTAGTTTCAATCTGGTCTGAGACTATGGGGGACACTAGGGCCGGGAGGTAGTGCCGCTCCTCCAGATGCCAGGTGTAACTGTCTACACGAAGTACCCTCCCCCCTTGCATGGGAGGAAAAGAATGAAATGCTGAGGAGGGAATGAAAAGAAAGGAAAAATGTAGTAGTGAAAAATGGGTCGGTTCAATGACAAGGACGACGACTATTGCCATCTTTGTCCATCCTAAATTGAAACACCTTCCCGCCATAAATTGTTTGAACCCCTTCCCGCCATAAATTGTTCGAACCCCCTTCCCGCTATAAATTGTTTGAACACCTTTCCGCCATAAATTGTTTGAACCCCCTTCCCGCCATAAATTGTTTGAACCCCCTTCCCGCCATAAATTGTTTGAACCCCCTTCCCGCCATAAATTGTTTGACCCCCCTTCCCGCCATAAATTGTTTGAACCCCCTTCCCGCCATAAATTGTTTGAACCCCCTTCCCGCCATAAATTGTTTGAACCCCCTTCCCGCCATAAATTGTTTGAACCCCCTTCCCGCCATAAATTGTTTGAACCCCCTTCCCGCCATAAATTGTTTGAACCCCCTTCCCGCCATAAATTGTTTGAACCCCCTTCCCGCCATAAATTGTTTGAACCCCCTTCCCGCCATAAATTGTTTGAACACCTTCCCGCCATAAATTGTTTGAACACATTCAAGCTATAAATTGGGATAAGCTGATGAATGGCGACGGCCATTAGGGTGCTCAAAATAGGCTCGGGGAGAAGAATAGCGCTTTCCTTTCCTGCGACATAGGTGAAAAATCAGCGCTAAGGGGGTATGGAATTAAATATTTCATGGAGGCAGAAAGAAAAAGGAGACAAAAATCACGCAAAGAGCAATGAAAATATAAGCAAAATCCTTCCAGTCATTAAAAAAAACCCAGGTTTTTGGAAAACCATTGTCTAGTACGAGCATTCCCTATGTGGGATTGATAACCACACAATTTCACCAGACAAATATTGTTATATATATATATAGCAACATTTGTCTGGTGAAATTGCTTTACATAAAGCATAAGTTGTACTGAACTTGCAACAAGTGTAAAAACAAACAGCCTCTACGACATTCGGAATTTGAGTGTGGTTAGAGCGTCCTAAAAATTCCAGTCAATTTTCTAACTCGACTCGGACATTCTTGACCTTTCACCTCCGCTTGTTTGACCCTGATCTTCGATAAAGGTGCCGACACCAAATAAGGCCAAGAAACACTATATTCACCATTCCATGAAGGTTCTTTTCGGATAACAGAAAAAAAGTCACAAAACATATCCTACCTACTTTGGCGACTAAAAGCCTGTTGTGACAAGCCTACTAAACAGAGGCCTATTCATTCTTTACCAACTCTAATTCAGAATACTGGAGTATTTTGCGGTGGTTTAAGGGGTAAATGGCATCTGATATGGTTTAAGTATGGTGTGGTACTTCGATTCCTGTCCAGATGGATCCGAGTACCGGTAGGCTTTCAACCTAGTAGTGGTTAAGTTTGCCAACCAAACTGGTTCCGAATACCTGGCGATCATCGATCAAGGCCGTGACCTTAATGTCCCATTTTAAGCCTGAAATTCGTGCTTATTAGTACATCAATGTGAGTATTTTAATTGAGAAAAAAATGGAAATTTGTGCGAAGGGATTTTTTCAAAGGCGAAAGAATGAGGTAGAAAGTAATACATAACTGTATGTATGTACAAAAAGGAAAAGATGGAGAAAAGACAATTGTGGAGAAGGGTGAATGCTAACAGGCCAATAACAAACCAGAACTATAAACAAAGTCATTGGAGAGTACGTACAAAGAGCAGAGTCAGACTAAAGTACGAACTTCTGCTTCCATGAATCGGCGGTTGTAGAAAACGCATGGACATAAAAGGACTTGTTGAAAAGACGAGCCCCGAAGTTCAGCCCCCAACCCCCAGCCCAATAAGAGATCGGCTGGCATTTCCAAACGTCCATAAGCACAGATGTAAAAGATCCGCGACCGAGTTAAAATTTCGCCATGACACCCACCAACGAAGGAATTACCAACTCCGGTAACACAGCATCGAGTCGACATCAAGGGTAGGGAGGGAGGGGAGGGGGGCTAGATGTGGAATGAATGATCAGAAATTGCCAGTACAGGGATAATTAATCGTTCAGTGACAGGGAGAGGGGGGGAGGTCAATACAAGGACTGTGCACGGTAAATTACGCCAACAAAAAACATGTACAAGGTGACCCCAAAATAACGGGCGCCAATTTCGATAGGCTTTATTTCTTAATTCGATAAAACATTAAGAAATGAAGCCTATTGAAAGTTGCGGGCCCGGGGTTTTTTGGGGGGTGGGGCGGGGGGTCATCCTGTATGACTTTTAGAAACCCGTCTCTTCCACTGTAACAACTTGGGGCACCGATGACCAACTTGTCCAATCAGTCCCCCAAATCAGTCCAGTTTTTAGTAATTAAAGTTCCCTAAAACAACCATCGCCATCTAACTAGGCAACGAGAGCATCTCTGGCAGAATGTTTTTGAAGATTCATTTTCAAAGAGGTAAAGTCAGAAGGAATTAAAAATATGTGTCGATACAAGTAGAAAAGATAGTGAGTTGGGAGACCAGGAGAGGTTGCAACTCTCTTCCACTTTGTTCCACAACAAAGGTTTCCTTGGCTTTTTTGTCCCGTTAGTGGTCAGTAATCTTAGATTATCAGATTTATTTATACCTTATGAGTCTATACTTATCCAATATTGCGTTTTTCTTTCACTTATTAGTTTTTTCTCTCCTCTCGTATTCAGGTGGAACGTATGTCCCGTGCATAATCTTGTATTTAAAGGTTTTCTCCTACGGAATTATTTTAAACTTCCCCTCTGCCTCCTTGTTCCTTCCCTAATCCGAAATGAATTATGGCGGTGCTAACCTATCCATGTGCGAAGCCCTTCTCACACAATCAGAGCCCCGTTGGGGTCCATTAAACTACACTATCGAGCAAAATAAGAGAACAATTTTCCTTTATTAAAATATTTTCAAAAATATGAGTAGGTAGATGAAATGTCCATGGTACATAAAGACATGCATTTAATATATTTTATGAAGATTTCATATGATACAATAGTACAGTAAACCCTCGATATAATGAACTATATGAGGCGGGGGGGTCGTTCGTTGAAGCCGAAAGTTCGTTAAACCCGATGGGTGTCAAAAGCAATGGAAATAACGAACCAAGTTCGTTATGGATATGTAATACGTATGTAATTACTAATAAAGTTAAGTGGACTACAAAACATACTATTGATACGAACCTTGCAGTTTAAGAGACATGTGACACACCAACACTCACTCAGGCTGGTCGTAACGCTTGCCTGTTAAACCCGTTGGAGTTCGGCCAGGAAATTTGGTTTGTTATATCCGAAATTCGTTATATTGAGGTTCGTTATATCGAGGGTTTACTGTATATTCAAGAAATTATACTAAATAAACTAACAAAATAAAATATCGAGACGTGCCAAAATAAGAGAACGATAATTCATAGAATTGCTTAGCAAACAAATACACTGGAAACAAGGCAAGATTTGACAATGATGAAACTTAAAACACTTAATATTATGTGTTGCAGCATTTGTTTTCTATTACTTGGGAACAAGGGTGACCAGAGAACCTCAAGTTTCTTGCAAAGTTCTCGTTATTTTGTTTCATTCTTGCTCAATTTTCATCCATAAATCCGTCACAGTTGAAAGCTACTAATCTCGAACTTTGTCTCCAATGATCTTCCAGAGGTTTTCAATTGGGTTCTGGTCCGAGCTCTGAGCAGGCCACTTCATTACTTCGATATCTACTTGGTTCAGATATGCTCGGAGTGAAGGTATAACATGTTGTACAAGGTTTAAGTACACATTGGCATTTACCGTTCCAATTATTCGCACTAGCGGACCAACTCTTTCAGACGAAAACATCCTCCATACCATGACGCTACCTCCTCTATGCTTGGCAGAGTTTTTAAAAAATGTAGCCAACTAAATTAAATTTACTTTCGTCGCTGAAATGAATTCCCTCCCATTCTTCATCCCTCCAAACAACATGAGCTCAACATATTCGAATCTCGCCTTCTGGTTCTTCTTACTGATGATTGGTTTGATTGTTGGAGCACGAGTTTTTAAGCCAGATGCATCGAGGCGACAGAAAACGTGAAACGGCTCATTTCTTCGCCACTATTGGTCTTAATTTTTCGAGAGATTCCTGCTGCAGTCTTATAGAGAAGCACCTAATAGCTCGATTTTTTCGAGCGGTAGTTATGCGGGATTGACCGACTTTTGAACGAGATTTGTAGGTTTTGTTTTCATTGTATAACTTCAGAAAGCACGAAATCACACTCTTGGACCTTCCTACCTCTCTTCATATCACAGAAAGAGTCATCTCCGAAGTCTTCAAGTGAACAATTCTCTGACGGAGCTCAAGAGTCACTTTCCGGTGTGGTGGCCTCTCTGCAGTGAGTACGGCAACAATGGCGGCTGTACAGTTCTTACCTATATATAATAATGTTGCCAGATCATTTCAAGGAACTTCTAGAATGTTCCTGAAAAAGTCGTTCTCTTATTTTGCACGTGTCAATATTTTGTTAGTTTATTTAGTATAATTTCTTGAATAAACCTACGATTGAATAATATGAAATCTTCATAAAATATTGTAAATGGATGCCTTTATGTACGATTACCATGGAAATTTCATTTACCTACTAATTGTATTCTAAAAAAATATTTTAATAAAGGAAAATCATTCTCTTATTTTGCTCGGTAGTATATGTTGTAGCAATCCACGGTTCATAATCTCCTCCTAAACACGCCCCAAATGGGATAGACCTAGAACGTTGCGAAGCGGTTTTGTTTTGTTTGTTTTTTAAGGCGCGGTTTTTGTTCCGCGCCAAATCTGTCTTCCTCCAGACTTGCCCCCCCCCCCCCGCCCCCGAGTTGAACACTTAAAAACCTTCATCTTGGGTTACAATATTCATTCATCCTCCCTTTCTTGGGAAAGACAAAAGCCTTCCGGGTTCCCGCCCTTGTGATTTGTCCCATATTGAGGTGATTTAATGAATGATTTAGACGAATAACAAAACCTCCCCGCGTCTAGGTGCGCTGGAGGGAGGGAGGGGGGGGGGTAACCACGAGCTAGGTAGAGTTTAAACTTCTTATTTTTCAGTCTCATTCTTTGTTTTTATTCTTCTCTGGGGTCTTTTTTTATAGAAAACTGGGGCAACCCTGGAGTGAAAGGGAGGACACTTAAGAAGATGGAGGATAAGAAGCGAAACCACGAGGGAAATCTCTGCCAGATAACTTGTAGGGGGCAAAGCCCCTGGAGGTCAGTTGCACAATGGTTGACTCGTTGATTAAGTCCACCCCAACCCCCGTCCATGAATAAGTCAAAATAACAAAAGATATTAACATGAACCTCCCCCGGGGCGGGGGGGGGGCTTATTGTACTCCTTTTGGGGAGTTTGACCCATGGAAAAGTGGTAAAGTCAGGGAAAGTGAAAATGCGTGTGAGATACATAGCCCAAGTAAACAAAAATCGGGGAAAGGGAATGATAGCGGTGTCAAGATTGATTATGTGCATGATGACGCATGTGGAGCTACTACCCCCCCTCTCCCCGAGGGATGTAGTATCAGCGCATCCGCCCAATAGGCGGCCAGCTCATGACCCCGTTTAAATGTTTGTGACTGCGCTTGCTGGGACTGGACCCTTGCCTAGACGTCAGAAATCCAACGCCGTGTCCAGAATGCTGGCGAAAGTTCCAATCGAACCTCGTTCTTAGAGGATTTCAATATGCCTTATTGACTCCAACCTTTAAAGTGTCGATATTTACTGCAAAACTCCTTTAATCCTTGGGGGGGGGGTCAGGTTGCTAGGTTTCTCCTTTCATTTTTTTCTTCCTGTCTTTTCAACTCCCAACTAGACCCGACCGCCAATGATAGAGTGTTAAGATGAGTGTGTTTTTTTCTTCCTATCTTTCCAATCTCTAACTAGACCCAACCACGGGTGATGGAGGTTATTAAACAAGATGAAAGGTTTTTTCCTGTCTTTTAACCTCTAAATAGACCCAACTACGGGTGATGGAGGGTGTTAAACAAGATAAAAAGCCCATTCAGAGATGATAGCAGTTTGTAATGGCTAGTGTCTTTTTAATTGTCAATAAGGCACCTCCAGGCTTGTTGAAAAGAGAAACTCAACAACAAGGAGGTCTTGGTAGTGCAAGGGGGGGAGGAGGCAAAGAGAGAATCCAGATACTTGGGTTCCGATTTTGTAAACTTCCAGGAATAAACACCCACAGGAAAACAAAAACCTGGTCTCACTCCTAACGAGGGTGAGAAATTTCCTACAAATACCAGTCGCTTTAATTCCATGAAAAAGGAATTGAGTGCCGTCCTTCCACACTCCCGGGGGGGGGGGTCCTGTTCAGGCTTTTCCAGGCCTGACCAAGACTGAGCGAGGTGATTATATTTCTTTAAAAAGTGTCCCCACTCCATCAAAGAACCCAACCAATCTAAAAATCATCGCATTTGACACCGTAAATAACCTGTACAAGTTCCAGATCATTTGTAGAATAATTCTTTTTTCGAAAAAGAAGGAACGAAAATGGTTGAAAATTACAGCGAGCCGCAAAGATGACAGGAACTGACCATTTCTTTCTTACTTTTTAAAAAAATTAAACTAAACTCACAAATGTGACAAGTGTTATTTTCATAAATACCTAAATATTTATCTTTTAGTAATACCTTAAAAACGGATTTTAAAACTTTTCGTGGTATTTTAAAAAGTTTCGTTTTGCCGACTCGAATCCCATAAACAGCAAAACATGAAAAAGATAAACACTTCAAAATCTTTTTATTATTATTTTCTTTTCACTTCCGTCAAAAAATAAATAAAAAGGAAATAGTGACCGCTGTTCTTATTCTAGGGACAGTTCTGGTAGTTACAGCTTGGACGCAAATATATACTTTAAAAACTTAATTTTCATCATATTTACGGTTATAAGTAATTATTAACATAATGGGTAGTAGGAGTAATTGTTAGTAATAGAAAGCGCTTGAAAATGTTAAACAAACTAAATTTTTAAGCGATGGTGCAGCCAAATAAAAATTGTGCCGCGCACATAAAGAAAATACCCAGAAAGTTGTACATTTGATAATTTGTTTCCATATTAATTTACCTGAAGATGATTATCAGATGTAAAGACAAAAGATCCGACAGTAGGGTGTCTTTCAACAGCTTAATTAGACAATCAAAACAATGCAATGACGTCACTCCCCGTTCACAAATCCACTTTTCTACCAACTTCACACTTGGAAGACGCGTGGAAACTTATAAAACATATTTATTTATGTACAAATGTTTCCCAAATTCGGTAATCTGTATCACATTAATTCACAAGTGAAGTGTTTTTAACACGGGTTATAACAGCAACTTGGACGAAGCGGCAAGCCACAATCTTTGACCGACTCAACGTTTGAACTGACTCTCTGCTTCCCATATTGATCGTTCGCCACACCCACGAGCGATGGTTGCCACAAGCTCTGTGTGAACACCGTGGAATTCGATAAAAACGACGGAAAGAACCTTGATTGAAAGCCTAGTCATTCTGTCGCCGTAAAGACTTTGGAATTTTATAATAATGAACAATTAAGTCCTAATGAGCCAAACTGTAGAAAGAAACTGTAAATACCACAGCCTCGAAATGCTTTCTATAAATAATGTATTATAAACATCCTTTTTACATGACAAATAATATTTTCGTGGGTAAATTTATTCACGTTATCACAATGCGTAGGGGCGAAAGAAAACCATTAGATAAAGTCACTCTTTTGTAAGTTAATTTAAGAAATAATCTTATGGCTTAGTTCACCTTTCGAAACGCTACCAATGATTGATGAAGGGCGCTTTGCATCATTACTTTAGTAATGAAGTCCCTTGGCCTCACTTTTTATTATATTCAATGTTGGGTGGCCAGATTAAAAATATATACAATTGTGTAGTAAAAACTAGGTGGGTAGAAATTGTGAGCTTGTTAACCATAAAGGAAAATTAAAAAATAACTCAATCGGTTCTTTTGGAAATCATAGTTATATCATTCGGTGCTCCTTTATTTGCGATCGATCACATTTATCCGTTATCGTACGATCTAGAACAGGCAGAACTTAACCTAGGTCCACAATTCTAATTCAACATTACAATTTTATCCTAAGGTCATTGAGTCTCAAGATTACTTCTGACCCCGTAGGAAATGTTTGATTTAGATTGGCACCCCTTACAAAAGTAATATCACATTTGAAGATGAGGAAGTGAAATATTTATAACCACAAACTTAACAAATTCAACTAAAAATAAAGCTTTCGTTTCGTTGCATAAGATGCAAATTTTAGGTCAATCGGAAAGTTAGTACCCTCTTGATGTAATTCCTTTAGTTGATTCGAACGTTTTTACTGACCTTTCTTTAGAGAGTTTTTGATGTAAAAAAAACTCATATGTGGCAGAAGTTTTCTGGTTCGTTCACATATTTACGACGCTCCATTGAAATTCACTTTCCACACTTAAAGAAGGCTTAATGTTGTGTCAAGAGAGAATGTGATGTATGTGAAGCAGCACAGTAAAGTTGAAGATTAGCTGCTCGGCTGCTAATTTATATTTATAGATATTATTCATATATACGTTTGGTTACTATATGGATCCCCCCCCCCTCAATAACCACCCCACTCGCTGTCAGTAACAAGTATTTAGCAGCCGAGTGGCTTATCTTCAACTTTACCAGCAACGCTTCAGAAAACAAACGAGTCAGAGATGGATTAAAACAAATGCATGCGAATGAGAAAGACAGTGAATGGCATAAAATAAATTGGTTGAGTTCGCAAAAGCTATACGTAATAGAAAAAAAAACTAATGCCATGAGCTTTCAGCTCGTTGATTTAATTTAGGTTGGGTCAGTTCACCGAAGAACCATGGAACTTTTTGAATTTTGTTGACCAGTGTAATAGTTTCCTTCCACTATATAAAGACCAGGCAATGGCTTGGCTACTAAGATTGAAATTTTTAAAAAAACAGCTATAGTTAAATTTTATAAATTTTATGAACCAAACTAAGATGAAATTATTATTCAAATACTCAAAAAAATCCCCTTCTTGAATATGTAATTCTTTGTAATTCTTTGGGTTTTAAAAAATTCACAAAATTTCGATACTTATATTTATTTCTGAACTTCACCATTTTGTTTTTTGATATTATAAAAGAATTATTAGAAATAATTTTGATAAAAAAACATAAGTCATAACCAAAAGACGAGTTGTTCACCTAAAACTAAAATATTAACAGTCCCAAACAAATCCACTATTTCATATTTACTGAAATGGGTAGCATTAATAAATTTTGTAAAGACCAGGCAATGGCTTCACCGCTTGCGCTTCGCTACTAAGATTAAAATTTAAAATCTAAAAAAAAGCAGCCATGGTTAAATTTTTAAAATTTTCTGAACTTCGCCCATTATAATAATTTTAAAAAGGAACCCTAAAATAAAATTCCCCCCTTTCAAAATCTCACGTTGCTAAAATATCATCATCACTAACTCTATAATTTAAGAAGGGGATTTTTTTGAGTATTTAAATAATAATTTCATCTTAGTTTGGTTATGACTTATGATTTTTTTGTCAAAGTTACTTCTGATAATTCTTTTATAATATCCAAAAACAAAATGGTGAAGTTCAGAAATAAATATAAGTATCGAAATTTTGTGAATTTTTTAAAACCCAAAGAATTACAATTGGTGAAGTTCAGAAAATTTAGAAAAATTGAACCATGGCTGCTTTTTTGTAGATTTTAAATTTTAATCTTAGTAGCGAAGCGCAAGCTTTCCCCGTAGGGGGCAGTGGCAAAGTCATTGCCTGGTAGTTATAGAAGATATATAAAATAAATTTTCTGAACTTCACCATTTGTAATTCTTTGGGTTTTAAAAATTTCACAAAATTTCGATACCATTTTGGTTTTTTGATATTACAAAAGAATTATTAGAAATAATTTTGATAAAAAAAAATAAGTCATAACCAAACTAAGATGAAATTACTATTGAAATACTTTAAAAAAATCCCTTTCTTAAATTATAGAGTTAGTAATGATAAATTTTCAAAACTGTTTAAACAATAGTTTTACTAATTAGAATTTAGATTTGTTTTCGTTAATAACATAACTATTCAAAGCTTTTCTCCTGTAAAGGACCGTGTCCGCCGGTATTCACGCAGTGGTGTCGTATACCAATTCTGATATCCAGGATGATCCTCGGCTTCATATATTGACAGCGCTGTTAAGTATTAGGGGACACGCTTCTCATCCTATTTGGAAATAAGTCACATAACTAACTGTATTTTATGTAAAAGAGAACAATCTCCAATAAGAGCTCATGTAGTAAAATGCCAAACGCCAGTTTCTATGAATAATTTTAAAATTTTATAAAATACACAAGGACTGAGAATGGCGAAATCGTTATATATAAAATCACTTAAACCAA
This sequence comes from Ceratothoa steindachneri, assembly GCA_963969495.1. Taxonomy (NCBI): domain Eukaryota; kingdom Metazoa; phylum Arthropoda; class Malacostraca; order Isopoda; family Cymothoidae; genus Ceratothoa; species Ceratothoa steindachneri. The sequence goes on from OZ018318.1 coordinate 65,203,960, forward strand.
CCCCAAATAACGATTCCTCGGCTATACTTATTTGTTTATGCGAAGTCACAGTCAATTCAATACAATTAACTTTCCTTAGTAATAATTTGAAGCATTTCAAAGATAGCATCGTTAGCAAATATATATATATATATATATATATATATATATATATATATATATATATATATATATATATATATATATATATATATATATATATATATATATATGGACCCATATGAATGGACTACCAAAATTTCTCTAAAAGGAGAAATTTCAAGAAGTCTTTTCAATGGGTTGGCGTTTGAACTTTAACAGAAAACTAGATATTGTGACATCTTTTTGCAGCGCTTCGTCCATCTTATTTTTGTGATAATAAACTATACTGCCCATGTTAATGTGGTTAGGTAAGAATTCTAGCGGATTAGGGAATTTTTACTATTCTAATTACTCCTCACATCATGATTTTCTGTGAATGTTTTACAGTCTTTTTAAGATACTCTAGCATAAACTCCTCACCTGACCGCCCCCTTACTACCTTCACATGGTCATCAAGTACTGCAATAGTTGACTCGTCCGAAAACACAACCTGCAACAATATAGGAGTACTTAAACGACCTGTGATGGTAGTGGCAGCAGTTAAACAACCAGACAAATTATGACTTGAAATTATTTCATTTAGCATGAACGCGTAGCTAGTAAGTAAATCAGAATGTATCTAAACAGTGAATAGAGTATGTTCTCTTATGCTTAATAAAGAAAATAACTGGTAAATGTACCACTCTTACCTGTTCCCATTACTCAGAAGTCCAATCAGCATGAACATTAGCCCAGACTTGACGTGTCTGTATCATAGTTTTGGTAAGCCTAGGCTTCTTTCTTGGGCAGTAGGCTCGTAATTCTCTGTCCAGTAACCTCCTATTTACTGTTATTCGAGAAAGACTAATGTCGTGGTTTATGGCTGACTACGGATGTACGTTTGATTCGTACATGAGTAAATCTGTTCCACTTTTCTCTAAGAGTGCTCTAATTTAATTCTTTAACTAGGTAGGCTTCGTATCATGATATATCTATTGCCAATTCTGCGTTCGAGGATCTAATTAAACAACTCCGAAAAAATATACTTTTAATCACATAAAAGAAAGAAATGTTAAATCTTTAAATACACGAGATTTAAACACAATTAATGCGAGTTCTTAAGTCATTTGAAATTGAAATAGTTTGGTTACGACTACCATATTGAAATGGTTTTTGTTACGAATACACTTTCGCACGGAATGGGAAATAACAAAATGAATATTTTTTGTATTCGTTTTACCTTTAACTCAGATTGTGTCAACAGTTGGGTGACCTTGAAAGTGGGCCTCCTCGATGGTTTGGGCGAGTTTGACTGCGGACGTCGTCGCTGAGGTGAGTGACGAGCGTGGTGAGATGAGTCGGGAAAACAGCTGATGCTTCTCCGGGGATGGTGGAGGTGAGTGACGATGCTTCTCTCGACTTGAAGATGTAAGTGAGGGGATCTTGGATGAATGGAAATTACCCCGATCCCTGTGTTACTAATTATGGCTTCTCGATGATGAGACTTAACCAAGATGTGAATCTCTTCTCGTATGGGAATTCAATTTGGTCTTTCTCAATGGTAAGGGGTGTCTCTGCTTTATCAACAAACTGAGATACGTGATTTTCTCTGGACGAGAATGGTAGGAGAGTTGGTCTCGATATCACTGGTCTGCTCTTTTAAGCGACCAAAGGAACCGCCTCGGAAGGGTAAGTCCAGCTTGGTTCCAACTATATTCTTTATTCCCTGTTTGACCAAGGGACTCGTCTTCTTCTCTCGATGCCTACGCGAATTCTCCTCTAAATTTCTCAAGATCGAAATATATACGTCAATTATTCATTGGGAGGAGGGGAGACGAGGGAGTTTAGGAGGGGCGAAACCTCAATAGCCAACGATTATGCCCCTCTCCTAAGACATAAATTTTCAAAGCTGTGACAATACGCCCCTTCATGTTTACGCACGGGGAAGGTGAGATTTCGTCTATTTGGCAAAAAATAGACATAAACAATCGGAGGGAACAGTGAGCCTTGTTTATAGATTTTCTGCCGCCGAAGCCTTAGGCAGCAAGATTTTCCTTATAAAGGCTCTCACACCCAACTATGTTTATATTAACGGACGAAGGGAGCAAGTCTTGGTTACTTGACTCCGGGGTGAATTTTTACACCACCAGTCTCGTAAATTACGAAATCTGCTGACCGAAATCCGTCTTTGCGCCCGACTTCGAAGGGTCTTGGGGCAGCTGGGAAAAGGGAGGGAAGTCTTGGCTCAGGCGGAGTGTAACGGTTGACGCTGTAAAAAAAAATAGCGTCTGCTTGTCCTCGTTATATTCATTCCTCCACAACTAATGTCATCTGCAACAGTTCATTTGCAATCTTCCGACAAGATTTGTTTTGTCCTTAATAGCCATTTGTTTTATTTTCTTTTCTGTTCTTGGTGTTGCTTTTCTCTCGTGACAAATTTTCCCAGCCCTTACTAAATCCAAATTAAGACAGTTTTCAATTTTTTTTTATATTGCTTACTGTTTGAGTGCACTATCACTTAATAAAACTTTGATCTGTCCAGTTTTCGGAGAACTCAAGTCAGTGACTTTACCCATAGCCGTTCAATAAAAAAACGGTTACTATTATCTACAGTCAAACAAAATACACACTAGTAACAGAAAAAAAGAGAATAGTTCGCACACCCTCACCCTGCGAAGTGTGAATTGGAATTGAGACAGGAGGCTAACAGTTACCGCAGCGGGCAAAACCGAATCAGTGTTGTCTTCTTTCATTTCAACAAGTTTGCCACAAAAGAGTGGCAAAATAGTTATTTCACACTAATATGATAAAATAACCTCATTATTGACTCATTAAATAGTTTAAGTTACCTTTTAACTGAAAAAATACGAATTTTCAAGAAATCCATAAATATTTGATCACTACTGTATATATTTGTAGGATGACTACAGCCCTAACACTATTCCTTCCCTAAAAAAGTTGGCTTACCATATATCCTATGCTCGTAATGGGTATATGAATATTATTATAGAAGGAGAGTCTATTTTCAATTAAAGAAATGACAACAAAAAAATCTGGACTCCATAAAGGCTACAAAATGAATGTTACTTAGAATTATAAATAGAATATATATATATATATATATATATATATATATATATATATATATATATATATATATATGTATATATATATATTAACCTAACCTAAACTATTTACATAAATTATTCAGTATATGACCGTATTCTTATCGAACGACACTTGCATGATTGAATATATTGGTTTTCTTCAGGTGTCGATTGACTCCTCATATTTATCCTTCTTAGCCACCATACGATTAAGAACACAGTGTTATAATGAAAATCGTGGTAACAGCTGCAATATAATTGGTCACAGGAGTGATTTTTCGTACTAGAAAAGAACGGTCCGTCTTATAATTGCCTAATTGATCATTCCAAGCATGGTCATGAATTTCGGGGATAATAGTTACTTGGGAAGCCGAAAAATTAAGAATGGTTATGTCAATTGGCAAATCAATGGAGTTCAAATTTGGAAAAGGGTAATTTTGATTCCATTTGAGTAATGAATTTCAACAAAATCAGAACGGATTGAGCTACCTTGTGAAAGCCGAAAAGGTGATTTTATAGAGATGACTGAAGGATTCCCAAGACAGGTCTAAGTAATTTGAGTACCTCGTCCATGTTTACTAATGAAGGACCTTGAGGGGGATTTTGTCAATTAATATTATTTTACTCAATGGGGACCTTGATGGTCCTTTGTAAATTAACGCAATTTTACTCATGGAGGACCTTGAGGGGGATTTTGTGAACTAATAAAACTTTCTTAAGGAGGACCTTGAGGGGCCCTTTGTTAATTAACGCAATTCCATATGAGGACCTTAGGGGGCCTTTGTAAATTAAGGCAATTTAAATTAAGAAGTACCGTGAGGGTCCTTATGTAAGCTAAGCTACATGGGTTGGTTGGTTTTTATTAAAAAATATGGGCATCTCGGTACTGGCGTATTGGTAACTAGTAGCGAGACAAAGGTTTCAGACGGAGAATTCTAGAAGATGTAGAATAAGACAAATTATATTAATTATAGCATGGGTATATTTACAGTGATGAATGTCCATAGGAGTGAAGAATGTGTGTGTTAGTTCTTGGAAAGAAATAGGTAGGGTGCAGACTTTTTCAAATAAATGCAGCTCATAGTCATTTAGATACGGAGTTGGGAACGGATGTAGATAAGAGATATCAAATGTAGTCAAATCAAATAATGTATAATGAGTACATAGCTCTATGGTTCTGGCCCTCGTTCTAAATTGATTTTTAAAAAAAAGGACTAAATTAGTGCGTTCCAAAGTATCTCCAGAAAGAACGATTACATCCTTGTTTTTAACAAGAAAATTAAGAATCGCCTCCAGATGCGAAGTTTTTAGAATTTGGGGCACCACCCTAAGGGAACCATGGAGACATTTGTTGTATTTCTGCTTTAATGCTGAAGGATCTAAGTTAGTAGATCTGGAGACTCTATTTATCATGAATCTGGGGATTAAATCTAAATTTCGAGGCTGACTATGAGCGCGAATTGTGGATAAATTCATAATTGTTAGAATTAAGATAGTTCGAGGCTGGCTGAGAGCGGGAATTGTGGATATACCTTATTTGGGCATTCAAGGGGTGTATTTTGTGATGGCACCGAACAAGGTTTCAAGCGGGGCAAATTTTCATTTCATTCTTTACAAAGAAATCGTCACAGAGTAAAATATCATTCCCAGCACCTCAAATATAAGTAATCAAGAAAAATTTGATGCTAAAAAATAATTCAAACTTTTAGAAGCGACTGCCAAACACAAAGAAAAACTAGATAGATTGCAGCTGCACTTCTTACAATCAAGCTTACATGAGTCGAAAGCAAAATAGGCATATCAGCTTCTGGACTTTTTCTATCAATGTCTCGCCTATCTGATTCAACTTTAAAGGCTCAAGTTTTCTTGAAATATTATTCTATAAATTGCGAGGAACAAGATGATTAGACTAATTAAGTCCAAAATTCTAATATGTACTAAATATGTACAGCTAAAATTTCAGTTTGATTAATTGCTTTCAAAGTACGAGGGGCGGTCAGTAAGTTTTGCGAATCGGTAGGGCAAAACATAGGAAGGGGGATGGCTGTTTGTGGGGGTGTTAGGACAAGTTATGACAAGTCAGGACCTGCAGCCGCACGCTCCTGCCTCGTCTATTTAAGAAGCAGTAGCTGATCGCAGATCGTCAGTCACAATTTTTTCAACAATGGACAAGGTTGAGCAACGCGCAGTGATCAAATTTTTGACCAAGGAAGGCAAGAATGCAAAAGAGATCCATGAACGCATGATTGCAGTGTACGCCGACACCGCCCCTTCCTATGCAACCATTGCTCGCCGGAATAATGAGTTCCGCCATGGTCGTGAGTCCCTTGAAGATGACCCCCGTCCAGGACGCCCGTCCGACGTGACCAACGAGGACAATGTGGCCCGTGTGGAGAAGATGATCCTCTAAAATCGACGGGTGAAGGTCGAAGAAATCGAGCGAGAACTTGGAAAGGATGGATGTTAAACTTATGGGTGGGTGAATAATTGGTCGGAAGTTCTTTCCCCTCCGCCTTCTTAAAAATAGGAGTTATATTTGCTACCTATCTTAAAATTAGTTACTTCAGAAACTTGCATATCATTTATTTTCTCTTCATTGAGCAATTCTTTGATAAGCTTAGAACTGAAAAATCTCCATTTTTCAGCTTATATTGAAAGAGTTGAGATAATATTTCCATTAACCAGAGTAACTCTATGCAGTCAATGGACCCCTTAAAAATAGAGGTTCAGCATGTGTTTGAGTTGTAAACATTTTTGAAAATCTTGTGTATAGTTTTCCTATATTAAAATATTCAAGCAGAATATATAGTCTATTCCAACTGTTGATGCCACACCATGAGGTCAAAGTCTGGACCCCCTCCCCCTCAAACTTATCTGCCAAACCAAAAACTGATTTAGAGATGCATTTTTTTAATGCACATTTAAAACTAATTCTGATGCCAGATTTTGAACCATGTAAGGGGTGCGGCGATTTGCCTTCCTCGCCGCGGGGAGCTGACCGAACTCAGCGCCCCGTCCATGCCCCAGCTTAGCCTCTTCTTCTTTCAGACAACCTGTATTTCTTCCCTACAACCTCTCCCACGTTATCAACATCACCCACGACAATTTGGCCATGACCAAGGTTTCTGCCCGTTGGGTCCCTGGAAACCTCACGCCCCACGAGCGACTTGAACGTCGTCAAAGTCCACAAGGCCAGAGTTGTACAAGCTGCCCTGCGCAAGTGCGGATTTGAGAAGCTCAACCATCTCCCCTACAATCCAGATCTGGCTCTAGCGACTACTTTTTATTCCGCCAACTCAAGGCTGCACTGCGCGGACTTCGGTTTGGGGACGATGAAGATGTCCAGCTCGCCGTCCAGGAGTGGATTGAACAGCAGTCGGGAGATTTCTGGTTGTCGGGAATTCGAAGCCTCAGGGACAAGTGGCGCAAGTGCATTGAAGTCGAGGGTAGTTATATTGAAAAATAATAAAACACTTTTCCTCATATCTCGTTTCCTTATATCCAAATTGCAAAACTTATTGACCGCCCCTCGTATGTTTACTAGTTAAATTTCTTTCAAAGATTTTATTTGTCTAAAGGCCTGTTCTTTTTTTGGAGGGGTAATTATATGATTTTTCTAAACTTTCTTTAAATCTTACTAAGTTATTTAACAGGAGATTTTAAACATAATTGATCTCAAGGGTTAGGTTTTTTATACCATTTAGACAAATAAACATTGGATAAAAATAAAAATATTTAGTTTGAGGAACGGGAACCGGAATTTCCCAGTTCGGGAATTTTTTCTTGGTATCAATCCCGGTTCCTAATTTCACTGGCCAACAAATTTGAACTTTTCCTAATCATCAGAGACCTGAGCAAACTTTTATCATGGAATTTTTCTCGCTGATTTCAAATCTGACTTTAGTTTTTCTTTAGCACATCAGGTTTTCGAGATATTCGAAAATGCAATATGACCGCCGTCACTGATAGAATGTAGCGTTTTACTCCGATTTATTTGCTGAAACTGGTGATATATGGTTGCATAGCGCCATTGCTAGAAAAAAGATTGCCTTCTGTATATCTCCATGTGCATTGAGAAGTTGAACTGACACAAAATGATGCATTTAACATATAGAAACTCTAAAATTTATCATTCTCTTTAGGCGTAAACATATGATAAAGATAAATAGCCATGTTTTGTTTATTCCACAAGCATCATAAAGTTAATGGTAATTATATTGCATGTATAAGAATGGTAAACAATGATTGAAGGGCTAATAAGTCAAAACTCGAATTCATAACCGTTGTGCATGGGATTTGCGTTTGAATTCTTTCTTAGGATTATCACGATACAACATCCAACAATGATCTCCCATCATGCTCTCATTCCAAAATCCTTGATAGCGAGTTTCCATGGCCTTGATATCCTGGTTGAAACGTTCACCTTGCTCGTCACTTACGGCTCCAAGATTTTCTGGGAAAAAATTAGGTGCGAATGCAGTAAATGGATTATAAGGGACATACGGCGTCCCATTTCTTTATAAGATTGAAGAAGGTTTTCCACGCCATCTCTGTATGTAGGTGACTTGTTGACGCCCAGAAAGTTTGCACATAACCACTTGAAGGCTAGACATGCATTTAGTTCAAGAGGAGTGAGGGTATTCTCGAAGTCAGGGTCTGCTAAACCTCCCTGATTTGTGGTCCCACAAATATGCCTTCTTTTAGTTTTGCCGCGCTCAGTTGTGAAAATATTTTGCACAGATATTGGAATCCCTGAGAATTGTCCTTAGCCATTGCTTTCACGAAGTTTTTCATTAGACCTAGTTTCAAATGAAGAGGTGGCAGATATATTTTCTTAGGCTCTACCAAGGGGACAGAATGAACACTGCTTATTCCAGGCTCATATGTAGATCGAAGTGGCCAGTCACGCTTGTCATAATGTTTTGCAGTGGCACGGCTATCTCACAGGCAGAGGAAGCAACAGTACTTCGTGAATCCTCCTTGCATACCCATTAGCATGCCTATGAATTTTATATTACCACAGATGTACAACTGATGGGCTTGGTAGTTTATGGCTTTAAGAAGAATATCCATATTGTCATATGTCTCCTTAAGGTGGACAGAATGACCAATAGGAATGGAAGGCTTTACATTGCCTTTGTGCAAGAGGACAGATTTCAGACTTGTCTTAGAAGTATCAATTAAGAGACGCCAGTCAGATGCCTCATATGTCTGTGACAAGGCTTCGAACCATCCATTTATATCATGGCAGTAGCAGAGACGTCCATTAACTGTGAAGAATGAAGTTAAATCACGATTACCCTTTCCAAAGTAACTCACATGCACATTTTTCTCGAGTAAGAATTTTTCCTGTAGTTGAGATGCTAGAAGTTCTGCTTTATCCTTTGACAGTGACAGATCTCTCACAAGATTATTCAAATCTTCCTGAGTAAATAACTTTGGTTCAGAGTTAGCATCCTCATATTCCACATCCGCATTTAATGTGCATGCACCTTCAGCACTACTATCATCACTGATATCATCAGGTGGAACTGGAATTGGCAAGATTACATCAGGTGGAACTGGAATTGGCAAAGATACATCATGTGGAACTGGTCTACACGCCGAATCACAAATTGGGTCTCCAGCATGACAAAACAAATTGTAGCAGTCCTGAAGAAGAAGAGACATCATTGTGAATATGGACTGAACGACCTAATTGACTGTATTTATTAATAAAATGGGTTTTGCCTCTAATTTTTAGTATATTTCACCTCTAAATTACAATAAAAACATACTAAAACAAAATGCAACGTTTGACTAGTTCTATTAATTTACTTATATGACAAAATATAGTAGTCTCAAAATATTTGACCATAATTGTAGTAGAAGAGAAAGATAAGGGAGTACAAAGCGAAAAAGGTTGAAAGAAAGCAGGTATCTTACCCTCACTCATTCCTCGCCCATCGGAGCTAAGAAGATGAGAGTGACTTCCCTCTCCTCCCATCCCAAGTAGGGATGAGTGGACGAGAGCTGGTCGGCGACTAGCATGCTAAACTAGTCGCAAACCCAAAGAGGTGAGAGGGAGCTTTCAACGAAAGTGGCCCCAAAAAAGGAAAAATAGAGATGTCTAGAAAGAATAGAGCCTAGGTAATCTCAATCTACTTTGATACTACTGGGAGCACTGGGGCAAGGAGGGCGTGTCGCTAATCCCGGCTCGATTTGCAAGAGTGCACATGGGGCACCCGTGTAGACTATAACATGTGTAGTGTTAAATCAAAAGGGGATAAACATGGACGTTATTCCTTTGCCAGGATATAAAAAATCTCGTGGATCAAAGGACTCGTGACGTCATTTTGATGAATGAAGGCCAAATGAGGCGATGAAAAATGGAATTAAGAACTGAAACAAAATGTAAAGAACAATCCTCGAGCCGCTAATTGTAGGCCATTACTTGCTAGTCATTTCTCACTAATGTTTTCATGCTAATGTTGGGCAAATTTTCATGGTAATTTTTAACGTGCTTTCACGGTAAAGTTGCGCATGTTTTCCGCTAATGTTGAGTATGTTTTCATGCTAATTTACAACATATTTCACCTCAATATTAAGCATGTTTACACGCTAATGTTGAGTATGTTTTCATGCTAATTTACAACATGTTTTCACCGCAATATTAAGCATGTTTACCCGCTAATGTTGAGTATGTTTTCATGCTAATTTACAACATGTTTTCACCGCAATATTAAGCATTGTTGTACGATAAGTTTTCGCATGTTTTCCCGGTAATGTTGAGCATGTTTTCATGCTAATTTACAACATGTTTTCACTGCAATATTAACCATGTTTACACGCTAATGTTGAGTATGTTTTCATGCTAATATACAACATGTTTTCACCTCAATATTAAGCATGTTTACACGCTAATGTTGAGTATGTTTTCATGCTAATTTACAACATGTATTCACGGCAATATTAAGCATGTTTACCCGCTAATGTTGAGTATGTTTTCATGCTAATTTACAACATGTTTTCACCGCAATATTAAGCATTGTTGTACGATAAGTTTGCGCATGTTTTCCCGGTAATGTTGAGCATGTTTTCATGCTAATTTACAACATGTTTTCACTGCAATATTAACCATGTTTACACGCTAATGTTGAGTATGTTTTCATGCTAATTTACAACATGTTTTCACCGCAATATTAAGCATTGTTGTACGATAAGTTTGCGCATGTTTTCCCGGTAATGTTGAGCATGTTTTCATGCTAATTTACAACATGTTTTCACCTCAATATTAAGCATGTTTACCCGCTAATGTTGAGTATGTTTTCATGCTAATTTACAACATGTTTTCACCGCAATATTAAGCATTGTTGTACGATAAGTTTGCGCATGTTTTCCCGGTAATGTTGAGCATGTTTTCATGCTAATTTACAACATGTTTTCACTGCAATATTAACCATGTTTACACGCTAATGTTGAGTATGTTTTCATGCTAATTTACAACATGTTTTCACCGCAATATTAAGCATTGTTGTACGATAAGTTTGCGCATGTTTTCCCGGTAATGTTGAGCATGTTTTCATGCTAATTTACAACATGTTTTCACTGCAATATTAACCATGTTTACACGCTAATGTTGAGTATGTTTTCATGCTAATTTACAACATGTTTTCACCGCAATATTAAGCATGTTTACACGCTAATGTTGAGTATGTTTTCATGCTAATTTACAACATGTTTTCACCTCAATATTAAGCATGTTTACACGCTAATGTTGAGTATGTTTTCATGCTAATTTACAACATGTTTTCACCGCAATATTAAGCATTGTTGTGCGATAAGTTTGCGCATGTTTTCCCGGTAATGTTGAGCATGTTTTCATGCTAATTTACAACATGTTTTCACTGAAATATTAACCATGTTTACACGCTAATGTTGAGTATGTTTTCATGCTAATTTACAACATGTTTTCACCGCAATATTAAGCATGTTTACACGCTAATGTTGAGTATGTTTCCATGCTAATTTACAACATGTTTTCACCTCAATATTAAGCATGTTTACACGCTAATGTTGAGTATGTTTTCATGCGAATTTACAAAATGTTTTCAACCTCAATATTAAGCATGTTTACCCGCTAATGTTGAGTATGTTTTCATGCTAATTTACAAAATGTTTTCACCGCAATATTAAGCATTGTTGTACGATAAGTTTGCGCATGTTTTCCCGGTAATGTTGAGTATGTTTTCATGCTAATTTACAACATGTTTTCACCTCAATATTAAGCATGTTTACCCGCTAATGTTGAGTATGTTTTCATGCTAATTTACAACATGTTTTCACCGCAATATTAAGCATGTTTAAACGCTAAGCTTGCGCATGTTTTCCCGGTAATGTTGAGCATGTTTTCATGCTAATTTACATGTTTTCACTGCAATATTAACCATGTTTACACGCTAATGTTGAGTATGTTTTCATGCTAATTTACATGTTTTCACCTCAATATTAAGCATGTTTACAGGCTAATGTTGAGTATGTTTTCATGCTAATTTACAACATGTTTTCACCTCAATATTAAGCATGTTTACACGCTAATGTTGAGTATGTTTTCATGCTAATTTACAACATGTTTTCACCGCAATATTAAGCATTGTTGTACGATAAGTTTGCGCATGTTTTCCCGGTAATTTTGAGCATGTTTTCATGCTAATTTACAACATGTTTTCACTGCAATATTAACCATGTTTACACGCTAATGTTGAGTATGTTTTCATGCTAATTTACAACATGTTTTCACCGCAATATTAAGCATGTTTACACGCTAATGTTGAGTATGTTTTCATGCTAATTTACAACATGTTTTCACCTCAATATTAAGCATGTTTACACGCTAATGTTGAGTATGTTTTCATGCTAATTTACAACATGTTTTCACCTCAATATTAAGCATGTTTACCCGCTAATGTTGAGTATGTTTTCATGCTAATTTACAACATGTTTTCAGGCAATATTAAGCATTGTTGTACGATAAGTTTGCGCATGTTTTCCCGGTAATGTTGAGCATGTTTTCATGCTAATTTACAACATGTTTTCACTGCAATATTAACCATGTTTACACGCTAATGTTGAGTATGTTTTCATGCTAATTTACAACATGTTTTCACCTCAATATTAAGCATGTTTACCCGCTAATGTTGAGTATGTTTTCATGCTAATTTACAACATGTTTTCACCGCAATATTAAGCATTGTTGTACGATAAGTTTGCGCATGTTTTCCCGGTAATGTTGAGCATGTTTTCATGCTAATTTACAACATGTTTTCACCGCAATATTAACCAGGTTTACACGCTGATGTTGAGTATGTTTTCATGCTAATTTACAACATGTTTTCACCTCAATATTAAGCATGTTTACACGCTAATGTTGAGTATGTTTTCATGCTAAGTTACAACATGTTTTCACCGCAATATTAAGCATTGTTGTACGATAAGTTTGCGCATGTTTTCCCGGTAATGTTGAGCATGTTTTCATGCTAATTTACAACATGTTTTCACTGCAATATTAACCATGTTTACACGCTAATGTTGAGTATGTTTTCATGCTAATTTACAACATGTTTTCACTTCAATATTAAGCATGTTTACCCGCTAATGTTGAGTATGTTTTCATGCTAATTTACAACATGTTTTCACCGCAATATTAAGCATTGTTGTACGATAAGTTTGCACATGTTTTCCCGGTAATGTTGAGCATGTTTTCATGCTAATTTACAACATGTTTTCACTGCAATATTAACCATGTTTACACGCTAATGTTGAGTATGTTTTCATGCTAATTTACAACATGTTTTCACCTCAATATTAAGCATGTTTACCCGCTAATGTTGAGTATGTTTTCATGCTAATTTACAACATGTTTTCACCGCAATATTAAGCATTGTTGTACGATAAGTTTGCGCATGTTTTCCCGGTAATGTTGAGCATGTTTTCATGCTAATTTACAACATGTTTTCACTGCAATATTAACCATGTTTACACGCTAATGTTGAGTATGTTTTCATGCTAATTTACAACATGTTTTCACCGCAATATTAAGCATGTTTAAACGCTAATCTTGCGCATGTTTTCCCGGTAATGTTGAGCATGTTTTCATGCTAATTTACATGTTTTCACTGCAATATTAACCATGTTTACACGTTAATGTTGAGTATGTTTTCATGCTAATTTACATGTTTTCACCTCAATATTAAGCATGTTTACACGCTAATGTTGAGTATGTTTTCATGCTAATTTACAACATGTTTTCACCTCAATATTAAGCATGTTTACACGCTAATGTTGAGTATGTTTTCATGCTAATTTACAACATGTTTTCTCGCAATATTAAGCATTGTTGTACGATAAGTTTGCGCATGTTTTCCCGGTAATGTTGAGCATGTTTTCACTGCAATATTAACCATGTTTACACGCTAATGTTGAGTATGTTTTCATGCTAATTTACAACATGTTTTCACCGCAATATTAAGCATGTTTACACGCTAATGTTGAGTATGTTTTCATGCTAATTTACAACATGTTTTCACCTCAATATTAAGCATGTTTACACGCTAATGTTGAGTATGTTTTCATGCTAATTTACAACATGTTTTCACCTCAATATTAAGCATGTTTACCCGCTAATGTTGAGTATGTTTTCATGCTAATTTACAACATGTTTTCACCGCAATATTTAGCGTTGTTGTACGATAAGTTTGCGCATGTTTTTCCCGGTAATGTTGAGCATGTTTTCATGCTAATTTACAACATGTTTTCACTGCAATATTAACCATGTTTACACGCTAATGTTGATATGTTTTCATGCTAATTTACAACATGTTTTCACCTCAATATTAAGCATGTTTACACGCTAATGTTGAGTATGTTTTCATGCTAATTTACAACATGTTTTCACCGCAATATTAAGCATTGTTGTACGATAAGTTTGCGCATGTTTTCCCGGTAATGTTGAGCATGTTTTCATGCTAATTTACAACATGTTTTCACTGCAATATTAACCATGTTTACACGCTAATGTTGAGTATGTTTTCATGCTAATTTACAACATGTTTTCACCTCAATATTAAGCATGTTTACACGCTAATGTTGAGTATGTTTTCATGCTAATTTACAACATGTTTTCACCGCAATATTAAGCATTGTTGTACGATAAGTTTGCGCATGTTTTCCCGGTAATGTTGAGCATGTTTTCATGCTAATTTACAACATGTTTTCACTGCAATATTAACCATGTTTACACCCTAATGTTGATATGTTTTCATGCTAATTTACAACATGTTTTCACCTCAATATTAAGCATGTTTACCCGCTAATGTTGAGTATGTTTTCATGCTAATTTACAACATGTTTTCACCGCAATATTAAGCATTGTTGTACGATAAGTTTGCGCATGTTTTCCCGGTAATGTTGAGCATGTTTTCATGCTAATTTACAACATGTTTTCACTGCAATATTAACCATGTTTACACGCTAATGTTGAGTATGTTTTCATGCTAATTTACAACATGTTTTCACCTCAATATTAAGCATGTTTACACGCTAATGTTGAGTATGTTTTCATGCTAATTTACAACATGTTTTCACCGCAATATTAAGCATTGTTGTACGAAACGTTTGCGCATGTTTTCCCGGTAATGTTGAGCATGTTTTCATGCTAATTTACATGTTTTCACTGCAATATTAACCATGTTTACACGCTAATGTTGAGTATGTTTTCATGCTAATTTACAACATGTTTTCACCTCAATATTAAGCATGTTTACCCGCTAATGTTGAGTATGTTTTCATGCTAATTTACAACATGTTTTCACCGCAATATTAAGCATTGTTGTACGATAAGTTTGCACATGTTTTCCCGGTAATGTTGAGCATGTTTTCATGCTAATTTACAACATGTTTTCACTGCAATATTAACCATGTTTACACGCTAATGTTGAGTATGTTTTTATGCTAATTTACAACATGTTTTCACTTCAATATTAAGCATGTTTACCCGCTAATGTTGAGTATGTTTTCATGCTAATTTACAACATGTTTTCACCGCAATATTAAGCATTGTTGTACGATAAGTTTGCACATGTTTTCCCGGTAATGTTGAGCATGTTTTCATGCTAATTTACAACATGTTTTCACTGCAATATTAACCATGTTTACACGCTAATGTTGAGTATGTTTTCATGCTAATTTACAACATGTTTTCACCTCAATATTTAGCATGTTTACCCGCTAATGTTGAGTATGTTTTCATGCTAATTTACAACATGTTTTCACCGCAATATTAAGCATGTTTAAACGCTAAGCTTGCGCATGTTTTCCCGGTAATGTTAAGCATGTTTTCATGCTAATTTACATGTTTTCACTGCAATATTAACCATGTTTACACGCTAATGTTGAGTATGTTTTCATGCTAATTTACAAGATATTTCACCTCAATATTAAGCATGTTTACCCGCTAATGTTGAGTATGTTTTCATGCTAATTTACAACATGTTTTCACCGCAATATTAAGCATTGTTGTACGATAAGTTTGCACATGTTTTCCCGGTAATGTTGAGCATGTTTTCATGCTAATTTACAACATGTTTTCACTGCAATATTAACCATGTTTACACGCTAATGTTGAGTATGTTTTCATGCTAATTTACAACATGTTTTCACTTCAATATTAATCATGTTTACCCGCTAATGTTGAGTATGTTTTCATGCTAATTTACAACATGTTTTCACCGCAATATTAAGCATTGTTGTATGATAGGTTTGCACATGTTTTCCCGGTAATGTTGAGCATGTTTTCATGCTAATTTACAACATGTTTTCACTGCAATATTAACCATGTTTACACGCTAATGTTGAGTATGTTTTCATGCTAATTTACAACATGTTTTCACTTCAATATTAAGCATGTTTACCCGCTAATGTTGAGTATGTTTTCATGCTAATTTACAACATGTTTTCACCGCAATATTAAGCATTGTTGTACGATAAGTTTGCACATGTTTTCCCGGTAATGTTGAGCATGTTTTCATGCTAATTTACAACATGTTTTCACTGCAATATTAACCATGTTTACACGCTAATGTTGAGTATGTTTTCATGCTAATTTACAACATGTTTTCACCTCAATATTAAGCATGTTTACCCGCTAATGTTGAGTATGTTTTCATGCTAATTTACAACATGTTTTCACCGCAATATTAAGCATTGTTGTACGATAAGTTTTCGCATGTTTTCCCGGTAATGTTGAGCATGTTTTCATGCTAATTTACAACATGTTTTCACTGCAATATTAACCATGTTTACACGCTAATGTTGAGTATGTTTTCATGCTAATTTACAACATGTTTTCACCGCAATATTAAGCATGTTTAAACGCTAAGCTTGCGCATGTTTTCCCGGTAATGTTGAGCATGTTTTCATGCTAATTTACAACATGTTTTCAATGCAATATTAACCATGTTTACACGCTAATGTTGAGTATGTTTTCCTGCTAATTTACAACATGTTTTCACCGCAATATTAAGCATGTTTAAACGCTAAGCTTGCGCATGTTTTCCCGGTAATGTTGAGCATGTTTTCATGCTAATTTACAACATGTTTTCACTGCAATATTAACCATGTTTACACGCTAATGTTCAGTATGTTTTCATGCTAATTTACATGTTTTCACCTCAATATTAAGCATGTTTACACGCTAATGTTGAGTATGTTTTCATGCTAATTTACAACATGTTTTCACCTCAATATTAAGCATGTTTACACGCTAATGTTGAGTATGTTTTCATGCTAATTTACAACATGTTTTCACCGCAATATTAAGCATTGTTGTACGATAAGTTTGCGCATGTTTTCCTGGTAATGTTGAGCATGTTTTCATGCTAATTTACAACATGTTTTCACTGCAATATTAACCATGTTTACACGCTAATGTTGAGTATGTTTTCATGCTAATTTACAACATGTTTTCACCGCAATATTAAGCATGTTTACACGCTAATGTTGAGTATGTTTTCATGCTAATTTACAACATGTTTTCACTGCAATATTAACCATGTTTACACGCTAATGTTGAGTATGTTTTCATGCAAATTTACAACATGTTTTCACCGCAATATTAAGCATGTTTACACGCTAATGTTGAGTATGTTTTCATGCTAATTTACAACATGTTTTCACCGCAATATTAAGCATTGTTGTACGATAAGTTTGCACATGTTTCCCGGTAATGTTGAGCATGTTTTCATGCTAATTTACAACATGTTTTCACTGCAATATTAACCATGTTTACACGCTAATGTTGAGTATGTTTTCATGCTAATTTACAACATGTTTTCACCTCAATATTAAGCATGTTTACCCGCTAATGTTGAGTATGTTTTCATGCTAATTTACAACATGTTTTCACCGCAATATTAAGCATTGTTGTACGATAAGTTTGCACATGTTTTCCCGGTAATGTTGAGCATGTTTTCATGCTAATTTACAACATGTTTTCACTGCAATATTAACCATGTTTACACGCTAATGTTGAGTATGTTTTCATGCTAATTTACAACATGTTTTCACCGCAATATTAAGCATGTTTACCCGCTAATGTTGAGTATGTTTTCATGCTAATTTACAACATGTTTTCACCGCAATATTAAGCATTGTTGTACGATAAGTTTGCGCATGTTTTTCCGGTAATGTTGAGCATGTTTTCATGCTAATTTACAACATCTTTTCACTGCAATATTAACCATGTTTACACGCTAATGTTGAGTATGTTTTCATGCTAATTTACATGTTTTTACCTCAATATTAAGCATGTTTACACGCTAATGTTGAGTATGTTTTCATGCTAATTCACAACATGATTTCACCTCAATATTAAGCATGTTTACACGCTAATGTTGAGTATGTTTTCATGCTAATTTACAACATGTTTTCACCGCAATATTAAGCATTGTTGTACGATAAGTTTGCGCATGTTTTCCCGGTAATGTTGAGCATGTTTTCATGCTAATTTACAACATGTTTTCACTCCAATATTAACCATGTTTACACGCTAATGTTGAGTATGTTTTCATGCTAATTTACAACATGTTTTCACCTCAATATTAAGCATGTTTACCCGCTAATGTTGAGTATGTTTTCATGCTAATTTACAACATGTTTTCACCTCAATATTAAGCATGTTTACACGCTAATGTTGAGTATGTTTTCATGCTAATTTACAACATGTTTTCACCGCAATATTAAGCATTGTTGTACGATAAGTTTGCGCATGTTTTCCCGGTAATGTTGAGCATGTTTTCATGCTAATTTACAACATGTTTTCACTGCAATATTAACCATGTTTACACGCTAATGTTGAGTATGTTTTCATGCTAATTTACAACATGTTTTCCCCGCAATATTAAGCATGTTTAAACGCTAAGCTTGCGCATGTTTTCCCGGTAATGTTGAGCATGTTTTCATGCTAATTTACAACATGTTTTCAATGCAATATTAACCATGTTTACACGCTAATGTTGAGTATGTTTTCCTGCTAATTTACAACATGTTTTCACCGCAATATTAAGCATGTTTAAACGCTAAGCTTGCGCATGTTTTCCCGGTAATGTTGAGCATGTTTTCATGCTAATTTACATGTTTTCACTGCAATATTAACCATGTTTACACGCTAATGTTCAGTATGTTTTCATGCTAATTTACATGTTTTCACCTCAATATTAAGCATATTTACACGCTAATGTTGAGTATGTTTTCATGCTAATTTACAACATGTTTTCACCTCAATATTAAGCATGTTTACACGCTAATGTTGAGTATGTTTTCATGCTAATTTACAACATGTTTTCACCGCAATATTAAGCATTGTTGTACGATAAGTTTGCGCATGTTTTCCCGGTAATGTTGAGCATGTTTTCATGCTAATTTGCAACATGTTTTCATTGCAATATTAACCATGTTTACACGCTAATGTTGAGTATGTTTTCATGCTAATTTACAACATGTTTTCACCTCAATATTAAGCATGTTTACCCGCTAATGTTAAGTATGTTTTCATGCTAATTTACAACATGTTTTCACCTCAATATTAAGCATGTTTACACGCTAATGTTGAGTATGTTTTCATGCTAATTTACAACATGTTTTCACCGCAATATTAAGCATTGTTGTACGATAAGTTTGCGCATGTTTTCCCGGTAATGTTGAGCATGTTTTCATGCTAATTTACAACATGTTTTCACTGCAATATTAACCATGTTTACACGCTAATGTTGAGTATGTTTTCATGCTAATTTACAACATGTTTTCACCTCAATATTAAGCATGTTTACCCGCTAATGTTGAGTATGTTTTCATGCTAATTTACAACATGTTTTCACCGCAATTTTTAAGCATTGTTGTACGATTAGTTTGCACATGTTTTCCCGGTAATGTTGAGCATGTTTTCATGCTAATTTACAACATGTTTTCACTGCAATTTTAACCATGTTTACACGCTAATGTTGAGTATGTTTTCATGCTAATTTACAAGATATTTCACCTCAATATTAAGCATGTTTACCCGCTAATGTTGAGTATGTTTTCATGCTAATTTACAACATGTTTTCACCGCAATATTAAGCATTGTTGTACGATAAGTTTGCACATGTTTTCCCGGTAATGTTGAGCATGTTTTCATGCTAATTTACAACATGTTTTCACTGCAATATTAACCATGTTTACACGCTAATGTTGAGTATGTTTTCATGCTAATTTACAACATGTTTTCAATTCAATATTAAGCATGTTTACCCGCTAATGTTGAGTATGTTTTCATGCTAATTTACAACATGTTTTCACCGCAATATTAAGCATTGTTGTACGATAGGTTTGCACATGTTTTCCCGGTAATGTTGAGCATGTTTTCATGCTAATTTACAACATGTTTTCACTGCAATATTAACCATGTTTACACGCTAATGTTGAGTATGTTTTCATGCTAATTTACAACATGTTTTCACCTCAATATTAAGCATGTTTACCCGCTAATGTTGAGTATGTTTTCATGCTAATTTACAACATGTTTTCACCGCAATATTAAGCATTGTTGTACGATAAGTTTGCGCATGTTTTCCCGGTAATGTTGAGCATGTTTTCATGCTAATTTACAACATGTTTTCACTGCAATATTAACCATGTTTACACGCTGATGTTGAGTATGTTTTCATGCTAATTTACAACATGTTTTCACCTCAATATTAAGCATGTTTACACGCTAATGTTGAGTATGTTTTCATGCTAATTTACAACATGTTTTCACCGCAATATTAAGCATTGTTGTACGATAAGTTTGCGCATGTTTTCCCGGTAATGTTGAGCATGTTTTCATGCTAATTTACAACATGTTTTTACTGCAATATTAACCATGTTTACACGCTAATGTTGAGTATGTTTTCATGCTAATTTACAACATGTTTTCACCTCAATATTAAGCATGTTTACCCGCTAATGTTGAGTATGTTTTCATGCTAATTTACAACATGTTTTCACCGCAATATTAAGCATTGTTGTACGATAAGTTTGCACATGTTTTCCCGGTAATGTTGAGCATGTTTTCATGCTAATTTACAACATGTTTTCACTGCAATATTAACCATGTTTACACGCTAATGTTGAGTATGTTTTTATGCTAATTTACAACATGTTTTCACTTCAATATTAAGCATGTTTACCCGCTAATGTTGAGTATGTTTTCATGCTAATTTACAACATGTTTTCACCGCAATATTAAGCATTGTTGTACGATAAGTTTGCACATGTTTTCCCGGTAATGTTGAGCATGTTTTCATGCTAATTTACAACATGTTTTCACTGCAATATTAACCATGTTTACACGCTAATGTTGAGTATGTTTTCATGCTAATTTACAACATGTTTTCACCTCAATATTAAGCATGTTCACCCGCTAATGTTGAGTATGTTTTCATCCTAATTTACAACATGTTTTCACCGCAATATTAAGCATTGTTGTACGATAAGTTTGCGCATGTTTTCCCGGTAATGTTGAGCATGTTTTCATGCTAATTTACAACATGTTTTCACTGCAATATTAACCATGTTTACACGCTAATGTTGAGTATGTTTTCATGCTAATTTACAACATGTTTTCACCGCAATATTAAGCATGTTTAAACGCTAAGCTTGCGCATGTTTTCCCGGTAATGTTAAGCATGTTTTCATGCTAATTTACAGGTTTTCACTGCAATATTAACCATGTTTACACGCTAATGTTGAGTATGTTTTCATGCTAATTTACATGTTTTCACCTCAATATTAAGCATGTTTACACGAAAATGTTGAGTATGTTTTCATGCTAATTTACAACATGTTTTCACCTCAATATTAAGCATGTTTACACGCTAATGTTGAGTATGTTTTCATGCTAATTTACAACATGTTTTCACCGCAATATTAAGCATTGTTGTACGATTAGTTTGCGCATGTTTTCCCGGTAATGTTGAGCATGTTTTCATGCTAATTTACAACATGTTTTCACTGCAATATTAACCATGTTTACACGCTAATGTTGAGTATGTTTTCATGCTAATTTACAACATGTTTTCACCGCAATATTAAGCATGTTTACACGCTAATGTTGAGTATGTTTTCATGCTAATTTACAACATGTTTTCACCTCAATATTAAGCATGTTTACACGCTAATGTTGAGTATGTTTTCATGCTAATTTACAACATGTTTTCACCTCAATATTAAGCATGTTTACCTGCTAATGTTGAGTATGTTTTCATGCTAATTTACAACATGTTTTCACCGCAATATTAAGCATTGTTGTACGATAAGTTTGCACATGTTTTCCCGGTAATGTTGAGCATGTTTTCATGCTAATTTACAACATGTTTTCACTGCAATATTAACCATGTTTACACGCTAATGTTGAGTATGTTTTCATGCTAATTTACAACATGTTTTCACCTCAATATTAAGCATGTTTACCCGCTAATGTTGAGTATGTTTTCATGCTAATTTACAACATGTTTTCACCGCAATATTAAGCATTGTTGTACGATATGTTTGCACATGTTTTCCCGGTAATGTTGAGCATGTTTTCATGCTAATTTACAACATGTTTTCACTGCAATATTAACCATGTTTACACGCTAATGTTGATATGTTTTCATGCTAATTTACAACATGTTTTCACCTCAATATTAAGCATGTTTACCCGCTAATGTTGAGTATGTTTTCATGCTAATTTACCACATGTTTTCACCGCAATATTAAGCATTGTTGTACGATAAGTTTGCGCATGTTTTCCCGGTAATGTTGAGCATGTTTTCATGCTAATTTACAACATGTTTTCACTGCAATATTAACCATGTTTACACGCTAATGTTGAGTATGTTTTCATGCTAATTTACAACATGTTTTCACCGCAATATTAAGCATGTTTACACGCTAATGTTGAGTATGTTTTCATGCTAATTTACAACATGTTTTCACCTCAATATTAAGCATGTTTACACGCTAATGTTGAGTATGTTTTCATGCTAATTTACAACATGTTTTCACCTCAATATTAAGCAAGTTTACCCGCTAATGTTGAGTATGTTTTCATGCTAATTTACAACATGTTTTCACCGCAATATTAAGCATTGTTGTACGATAAGTTTGCACATGTTTTCCCGGTAATGTTGAGCATGTTTTCATGCTAATTTACAACATGTTTTCACTGCAATATTAACCATGTTTACACGCTAATGTTGAGTATGTTTTCATGCTAATTTACAACATGTTTTCACCTCAATATTAAGCATGTTTACCCGCTAATGTTGAGTATGTTTTCATGCTAATTTACAACATGTTTTCACCGCAATATTAAGCATTGTTGTACGATAAGTTTGCACATGTTTTCCCGGTAATGTTGAGCATGTTTTCATGCTAATTTACAACATGCTTTCACTGCAATATTAACCATGTTTACACGCTAATGTTGAGTATGTTTTCATGCTAATTTACAACATGTTTTCACCTCAATATTGAGCATGTATACCCGCTAATGTTGAGTATGTTTTCATGCTAATTTACAACATGTTTTCACCGCAATATTAAGCATTGTTGTACGATAAGTTTGCGCATGTTTTCCCGGTAATGTTGAGCATGTTTTCATGCTAATTTACAACATGTTTTCACTGCAATATTAACCATGTTTACACGCTAATGTTGAGTATGTTTTCATGCTAATTTACATGTTTTCACCTCAATATTAAGCATGTTTACACGCTAATGTTGAGTATGTTTTCATGCTAATTCACAACATGATTTCACCTCAATATTAAGCATGTTTACATGCTAATGTTGAGTATGTTTTCATGCTAATTTACAACATGTTTTCACCGCAATATTAAGCATTGTTGTACGATAAGTTTGCGCATGTTTTCCCGGTAATGTTGAGCATGTTTTCATGCTAATTTACAACATGTTTTCACTCCAATATTAACCATGTTTACACGCTAATGTTGAGTATGTTTTCATGCTAATTTACATGTTTTCACCTCAATATTAAGCATGTTTACCCGCTAATGTTGAGTATGTTTTCATGCTAATTTACAACATGTTTTCACCTTAATATTAAGCATGTTTACACGCTAATGTTGAGTATGTTTTCATGCTAATTTACAACATGTTTTCACCGCAATATTAAGCATTGTTGTACGATAAGTTTGCGCATGTTTTCCCGGTAATGTTGAGCATGTTTTCATGCTAATTTACAACATGTTTTCACTGCAATATTAACCATGTTTACACGCTAATGTTGAGTATGTTTTCATGCTAATTTACAACATGTTTTCACCTCAATATTAAGCATGTTTACCCGCTAATGTTGAGTATGTTTTCATGCTAATTTACAACATGTTTTCACCGCAATATTAAGCATTGTTTTACGATAAGTTTGCGCATGTTTTCCCGGTAATGTTGAGCATGTTTTCATGCTAATTTACAACATGTTTTCACTGCAATATTAACCATGTTTACACGCTAATGTTGAGTATGTTTTCATGCTAATTTACAACATGTTTTCACCTCAATATTAAGCATGTTTACACGCTAATGTTGAGTATGTTTTCATGCTAATTTACAACATGTTTTCACCGCAATATTAAGCATTGTTGTACGATAAGTTTGCGCATGTTTTCCCGGTAATGTTGAGCATGTTTTCATGCTAATTTACAACATGTTTTCACTGCAATATTAACCATGTTTACACGCTAATGTTGAGTATGTTTTCATGCTAATTTACAACATGTTTTCACCTCAATATTAAGCGTTTTTACCCGCTAATGTTGAGTATGTTTTCATGCTAATTTACAACATGTTTTCACCGCAATTTTTAAGCATTGTTGTACGATAAGTTTGCACATGTTTTCCCGGTAATGTTGAGCATGTTTTCATGCTAATTTACAACATGTTTTCACTGCAATATTAACCATGTTTACACGCTAATGTTGAGTATGTTTTCATGCTAATTTACAAGATATTTCACCTCAATATTAAGCATGTTTACCCGCTAATGTTGAGTATGTTTTCATGCTAATTTACAACATGTTTTCACCGCAATATTAAGCATTGTTGTACGATAAGTTTGCACATGTTTTCCTGGTAATGTTGAGCATGTTTTCATGCTAATTTACAACATGTTTTCACTGCAATATTAACCATGTTTACACGCTAATGTTGAGTATGTTTTCATGCTAATTTACAACATGTTTTCACCTCAATATTAAGCATGTTTACCCGCTAATGTTGAGTATGTTTTCATGCTAATTTACAACATGTTTTCACCGCAATATTAAGCATTGTTGTACGATAAGTTTGCGTATGTTTTCCCGGTAATGTTGAGCATGTTTTCATGCTAATTTACAACATGTTTTCACTGCAATATTAAACATGTTTACACGCTAATGTTGAGTATGTTTTCATGCTAATTTACAACATGTTTTCACCGCAATATTAAGCATGTTTAAACGCTAAGCTTGCGCATGTTTTCCCGGTAATGTTGAGCATGTTTTCATGCTAATTTACATGTTTTTACTGCAATATTAACCATGTTTACACGCTAATGTTGAGTATGTTTTCATGCTAATTTACAACATGTTTTCACCTCAATATTAAGCATGTTTACACGCTAATGTTGAGTATGTTTTCATGCTAATTTACAACATGTTTTCACCTCAATATTAAGCATGTTTACACGCTAATGTTGAGTATGTTTTCATGCTAATTTACAACATGTTTTCACCGCAATATTAAGCATTGTTGTACGATAAGTTTGCGCATGTTTTCCCGGTAATGTTGAGCATGTTTTCATGCTAATTTACAACATGTTTTCACTGCAATATTAACCATGTTTACACGCTAATGTTGAGTATGTTTTCATGCTAATTTACAACATGTTTTCACCTCAATATTAAGCATGTTTACCCGCTAATGTTGAGTATGTTTTCATGCTAATTTACAACATGTTTTCACCTCAATATTAAGCATGTTTACACGCTAATGTTGAGTATGTTTTCATGCTAATTTACAACATGTTTTCACCGCAATATTAAGCATTGTTGTACGATAAGTTTGCGCATGTTTTCCCGGTAATGTTGAGCATGTTTTCATGCTAATTTACAACATGTTTTCACTGCAATATTAACCATGTTTACACGCTAATGTTGAGTATGTTTTCATGCTAATTTACAACATGTTTTCACCGCAATATTAAGCATGTTTAAATGCTAAGCTTGCGCATGTTTTCCCGGTAATGTTGAGCATGTTTTCATGCTAATTTACAACATGTTTTCAATGCAATATTAACCATGTTTACACGCTAATGTTGAGTATGTTTTCATGCTAATTTACAACATGTTTTCACCGCAATATTAAGCATGTTTAAACGCTAAGCTTCTCATGTTTTCCCGCTAATGTTGAGCATGTTTTCATGCTAATGTTTAGTATGTTTTCACGGTAATGTTGAGCATGTTTATACACTAATGTTGCACATGTTTTCTTGCTAATGTTGAGCATGTTTTCATGCTAATGTTCAGCATGTTTTCACGGCAATGTTGAACATGTTTAGACGCTAAGTTTGCGCATGTTTCCTCGCTAATGTTGAGCATGTTTTCACGCTAATAAAAGTTCAATGGACAAAAGAACGAAAAATGTTTAGATGTGACTACAGTAGAATGAAGTCAGGGAAAGTTCGCAAGCAATTTTATAATCAAGCAGCAAAATAAAAGCCTCCTAAGAAAAGCAAATGTTCCTATTTTATTTTTATTCAAATATTATTTCAATAAATTATTTACTATTAACCTCAACATGATTAGATACGTATATACAAATTGGAATTCATTTAAATGTGAATATGCCTCGTAATTTTGTTTACCAAATCTGACAAGTCTACCCAAATTCAATATGAATTAATTAAAGAAAACGAAAACTGACGAAAGCTTCTATACCAGAAAGGTTTGGATGAGATTCATAAATGTATAAGCCAAACTCGAACTAGACAAGGTGGCGAAAAAGGAGGGGCTAGATTACCAGGCATATATTGGGCAATATTGACAAGAAAATTTGGAGTTGAATATATAATACGAGTACGAAGAGTGGTAAATGGGATGTGCGGTTTAAAACCCAGAAACTTTCCCTCAAGGAATATAGAACCCTTTCAGGGAAAGGGGAAGAATATAATGGTGAAATTTTGCCTTTCATTTTTCCTGTCTGCCACCGACCGCAGAACTCGAAACCTCCCTCTGAGCTTTCCTTTAGAAGTCTAAAATTGCGTTTGAAATTGTCTATGCGAATGCGACTAGTGAAAGTATTCAGAATTATTGCCACAATGGTGTAAACGAGAAAATGGCTGAATATTATTTCAGCTTTTATCCCAACATGAACAATGGGCTCAGATAAACTATGCAAATTTACTCTATCGAAAATTTGAGTCGTATAAATATACAATACAACAGATTTGAATACATCATTTATTCTGTAAATAATAATTTGATGTGCTGAAGTGCAGGGAAACTCTAAAATTTGCTTCACAAACAAGGGCGGGAATATTCAACAGACGGCCGTTATTTTCTCCGCCCCAAACTTACGCATTCCAATTTTTCTTTCTTATCTAAATATGGAATGAATCAAATCCATGAAAAAAAATGCCTTTTTTATGACTTTATACAAAATAAGAACAGGATATACTTGTGGACTAATCTTTCAATGAGGTTTTAATTTAATTTTTTTTACGTAGAGTCAAATAATATAAAGTAAGTGGTAGCAAAATTTGTGGTTAATTTGTGGTAAATTTGTGCTTAACTTCGTTATAGATGGAAGGTGTTTTCATTTGGGTGGGCCAGAACTCAATATTATGAGTAGAGAGTTTCAAGAGTTCTTTAATTAAGGGTTGACCAGTATCTTTGTGACCTGGTCGCTTCTCTGCGGCTTTAGCAAAGAATGAGAAGAGCCGGAACGAGAAAAATCGAATAAACATACAAAAAACAAGAGTAGTAAAAAAATGGGAACAAAAAGGATTGCCAGAGCAAAAGCCCTATCAACTCCTAAATGCTCGGTTCTTTGGTAGCTATCGGAAGTCACCAGGAACAACTTTGTACTAAAATAGGTACTAAAAGATCCAATTTAAACCCTTCTGTACGGACAGAGTTTGGACTCCTTAAATACACAGGGATTGAGCAAGGTAATGAAAACAGGCCTCGTTTTATATGATAATATTCATTCTACTTAATACGATTAAAGAGAACCCCGTTGAATGTTTATTATATGATTAGCTTCTTTTTTAGGAAAAAGCCTATAGCGTGCGGACTCGGGTGGACACACAACCTACGTTAATAGGGAAGTTAACTTACACCAAGTCTGGTAATTTGAGGGATGGAGTCCCGCTATAAATGCCTCTGGTTCGGACCCCTATTAAATTCCAGCTGTGACGGAGATATAAATGGGTTTCAACCAATGTAGATCAGTGGTGAAGGTCCCAGCTTTTTTTCCACCGCATAGAACCGTTTGTGTAGGTAGGCCTCATTCGATATCAGCATGCTGGAAAGACATAAACTTGTAGACACCACCCCACACGCCCCCCCCCTCCTCTAAAGTAAACATAAAACGTTGATTATTAAAACGAACCATGTCTCGAAATTTTAAATTTAACTTCTGTTGCAAGAAATCAAGCACCTTATCCTTTTTCAATCATAACATTCATGCGATGGACGAGGGTGTTGGAATGGGGATTCGTACTTTTGTGTGCTTGACTTTTGTTCCTGGTAAATTATAATGCACCTTTCCGTCCACTGTCTCTTCTTCCTCTTTATTCCACGCTTGGATAGTTCCAACTACAAGGGAAAGAAGGCGTTAAACTACTTATCTAAATCAACCAAAAATAAAGCCCCCCCCCCCCACACACACACATAATGGTGGTGTTATCGAATCTGGACAGTGGATCAATGAAAATGAGTCATCTAATGAAATGAGTCATCGTTACGCTCTTACCAACTTCCGCTCAGTTTCAAGTATGAAAGAAGCCTAAAGAAGCTTTCAGACGGACTGTTTGGTCATACATAACCTCTGAAGCGTGGAAGCGGATGACTTGGGTAGTGACTTCAAAGGATTCTCTAAACTTTCAAAAGTCATACATGGAAAGATTGTGTCTCAGAGCCTTTTGTCTACTTAGGCTGATCTATTCCATCTCTGCAGTCACTGATATTCCTTTTTAATTTATTTGTCATTTTGAGAGGTAACGAAAATGGTGCTAATTGCTATGCTGATACAAGTAACAAAGTTGTTATATAAGTAACCCAATGAAAATAAAGGGGGACAATTTATGTTGATTTTGATTATTCACTTAATTTAGACTATAATTGGCGCGTGCTGATTTGAAAACTAGTCAGTTTTCTTCTCTCACGTCGTTTTTTTTTATGTACAGCATACTCTAAATTATAGGACTGTTCAGCTGATTGCATTTATCATTTTATTATCTATTTATTGTTAATCGTAAATATTAGAAGGAAAAAGCTAAATTAACTATTTTATCAATTAATTTTATTAACACTTTGACCGCGACTCGTAGAAGAGACGCTATTAGTAAACGGCAACTTGTAACTTGTCTATTGAGTTACCTGCGAGTAAATTTCAGAGCCGTAGCAATTTCTAGTGCCCCCCCCCCATCCAGATCTAGATTGCGGGGCCCCCATAACAATATTCCTGTAATACAAATATTCTGGTCTATCATTAATGACAGTTGAAAGGGAATAGATAAATCAGATAATGTGTATTCGAAAATTTTATATTTTCATTAATAAAATAAAAATTGGGGGGCACAGTGGGGCCCCTTCAAAAGCCCCCACCGGCTGGGAGAAGGCAGGGGGCGGTTGCTACGGCTCTGTGTGAGATTATGCGGTGAGTGTTTGTGTGCCGCTCTATATAGGTGATTGCTATCATATTCTGCAAACAATACACAAGCGGTTAGCAGACCATAATGTAAGTTCTTTTCTAATCTTGTGACTCTTCAGCTTAATTTTTTTTAACATACTTATTTCCTTTCTTTTCGATCATGTCTGCCTCTACTACATCTCGTCGTAAGGGCGTAAACAGCCCGGATTCCTTGTTATATCTGTGGCAGTTTCACTATTCCCAGTCAAATGGCAAACCTCATCGTATCTGTCAAGTAAGCCTATTTTGCCTATTTTAAAGTAAAAAAAAATGGTGACCAAGAGAAGTCCTGCCTCCTCAAAAGGTGTGCAGGTAGTGTGTCAAAAATTTACGGATGTGGATCAAAGGGAACACGTGATAAGTTGGCATTTGATATACCTATGATTTAGCGAGAAGCAAAAGATCACTTCACAGAGTGAAGGTATCCTATTTTCGATCTAGAGAAAGCGCATTTCTGCAGTAATTTATAAGTGACATTAACTTTATGACTCAATCTTCTCACTCAACTCTTTAAATTATCGTCTTTCGCCAGCTACATACACGAAGATAAAGGGGGCTGGTATCCCACGAACTCGCCCGACTAGGAGGGGGCCGAGACTTTCGGCGTCCCTTAGGAACATATTTCGCCCTACAATTCTTCCTTTACCTAACACCTCCAAATCTCTCCCTTCCTCCTGTGCTCATCAGCAGGCGCTGTCAGCGTCTCTTCTGAATATTAGGAGCCTGACCAATAAGTTGGAGTATGTCAATGACCTCGTTGTTCTCACTGGAGTTTCCTTCCTTGGCCTTACAAAAACCTGGCTCGAGTCTGATTCTGGTTCATGCACTGCCCTTGCAACCCCTCCCCCCCGGGTCATTCTTTCCTGCATGTTCCTCTGAACCACCGTGGACGGGGAGTTGCACTGATTTCCAACTCATTCTTACCACTGAATCTTCTCCCCTCCGCCCCTCTAGCCTCATTTGAGGCTGCCATTGCTGTCTCACGTGTTGTGTCCACTCTGACTATTGTGGTCCTTTACCGCCCACCCAGCTCGTCTCCGGCCTTATTTCTCGATGAGTTCAGTAACCTACTCTCCGACTTATTATTCTCGGTGACTTCAATCTTCCTAGCCACAATTAGACTTTTCGTGCATTCATTGAGATCATCGACCTCTTCTCTCTTACACAACATGTGTCATCCCCAACACATATACATGGTAATACCCTGGACTTAGTCATCTCGAACCTCCATATATCTAATCTAACAGCAACTGACCTTTCTATTACGATTTCCGACCACTTCTTGGTCAATTTTAAATTCTATATTCCCTACCACCTACCTCCTCGCTCGTCCCGAGATCCTACTCCTTTCCGGCGACTATCGTCAATTGATACTAGTTCTCTCTCTAACGACGTTGTTTCTGCCCTACCTCCTATGGATACTACTGCTTCACCTGACCAAACCTTAAACTCTCTGTACCAATCATTACTCGCCTGCCTTGACGTGCACGCCTCCCTTATCATTCCTTCTTCAAACCGCCATCACCGTGCCCTTTGGTTCACCATGGAACTTCTTCCTTCAATGAGTCCTTATATGCTTATGAACGAGCCCTCCGTAAAGCACGCTCCCGTGGGCAGGATACGACCTCCCTCTCACTTGCCTATCACCTTACTACTTCGACTTATTCTTCCAAATTAAAATCAGCGCGCGAGGCTCATTCACGCAAACTTTTATCTGAAAGCAAGAATGACCTTCGAACTATCTTTCGTCTCCTCTCTCGTCTTTCCTCGCCTAGCCCCATTTCCCCACCTCCCCCCCCGATCAACCCCTCTACTTTTTCTATTTCTTTCTCTGATAAAGTTACAAGGAGCTACAAGGAAAATAAGTACCCTAGAAGACCTTACAAGGAGGGTACTTTTGGCGCAATCCTCGAAGGTGTCCGTTGGCAACCTCGAAGATCACTTGCGAGGATCTTAACGGCGATTTCGCAAGACTTTATCTAGTCTTAACTTGAATTGGTCAACAGATTCACTGTTGACAACTTCCGTCGGAAGTGCGTTCCAACTACCACAGATAGTGTAAGTGAAGAATTTCCCACACAGATCACGGTGGTATCGCTTCAGTTCAAGTTTAAAGCCGTGATTTCTTGTTCTGCCATCGCTGAGCTGGAAAATATCCCAGGAGTCCAGTCTGCTGAAGCTTCGAAGAATTTTAAACACTTCGATAAGCTGGCTACGTAGTCTCCGGGTCTCCAGCGAGAACATATCTAATTCCCTTAATCAATCTTCATAACTTTTATCTCTATTATAGAGGGAATCAGTTTGGTTGCCCTGGCTTGCACGCGTTCCAATCTCGAGATGACCTTTCGAAATGAAGGACTCCAAAATTGTACGGCATACTCCAGGTGCGGTCGGACGAGGGAGTTGTACAGACACAGTACTATCTCCTTGTTCCGATATCAGAACTGTCACTTTATATACCCTAACATCCTTTGGGCTTTCTTCTCCACCTCAATACACTGTTTCGAGAACTTGAGGTCACTCATGATAGTTACACCCAAGTCCTTCTCAGTGTCACTCGATTCAAGAGCAGTGCCCTTAAGGATATAGGGTGATTGAGGATTTCAGTGGCCGATATGCATCACTTTGCATTTGTTTACGTTGAAAGGCATTTGCCACGTATCAGACCACTCCCCAATCTTCCCAAGATCATCTTGCAGGCGGGCAGTATTTCCATCCTTTGCAACATTCATACCAAGCTTGGTATCGTCGGCAAATCTAGAAATCTTGGCAACCATGTCACCGTCCATGTCGTTGACGTAGATGATGAATAGTAGTGGTCCTAGGACAGAACCTTGAGGGACCCCGCTAATAACGGGCACCCACTCAGAAGCCTGTCCATTCACCACCACCCGTTGCCGTCTGCCATTTAGCTAGGTCTCTATCCAGCCTGCTACTTTTCTGTCTATGCCCAGCGCTCGCACTTTCCGGAGAAGGCGGCGGTGTGGTACCTTATCAAAGGCTTTCTGAAAGTCTAAGTAGACCACATCCACCGCCTTATCCTGATCGTGCTCACTGAAAACGAAGTGGAAGAATTCCACAAGGTTCGTCAGGCATGACCGTTGCATTCGGAAGCCGTGCTGGGAACTCCTGAGTAGTAGATTTGATTCTAAATATGACGTCATTTTGTCCACCATGATGCTTGCCATGAGTTTACCGACTATCAAAGTCAGACTGATAGTTCGGTAGTTCGACGGTTGGCTACGGTCTCCTTTCTTGAAGATAGGAGTCATCTCCGCTTCACGCCAGTCTCAAGGAACGTATTCGGTCCGGATTGACATGTTGAAGATTACGCTCAGGTGTCGTGACACTTGATCGAGCACTTCTTTCAGTCTTTAGGTAGAAAGCCATCCGGGCCAGGTGACTTATTCATCATTAGGTCACTGATCTTCTTTTTTATTTCTCCTTCGGTGAAGTCCAAATCCTCCAGCTTTTCCCTCGAGTAGGAATCTGTCGGCTGGGGGATGAGACCACACTCTTCAGTAAACACTGAAGAGAAGTAGTCGTCGAGGAGGTTAGCATTTTCTGCATCTGAGTGCTTTAATGTCCCCTCCTCAGTCCTCAAAGGGCCAATCGTTCGACGGATTGGTTTACGGCTGTTTACATATCCAAAGAACTCCTTGAGATTCTCTTTACAGAGTCTCGCCACTCGGAGTTCCTCAGACCGCTTAGCCGCCCTTATGCTGGACTTCACTCTCCTGGCTAGCCTCCGGTATTCGTCAAAGTCACCTGAGATCCTCGATTGCCGGTACACAGTTCTCTTCTCCCTAAGCAGTTGGCCGATTTCTCTATTAAACAACTTTGGTTGAACAGAAGACCGACGGGGACATTTCAGAGGGATGAAACGAGATTGGAGACTCATGAATGTGGTTTCGAAACTGTTCAACGAGTCTTCAACAGCATTGCACACTTCTAACCTCGCGCCAATCAGTCCAGCACGAAGACCTGCAAAGTCTGCTCTTCTCAAATCGAGTTTCCTCGATTTACTAGTTGCAGGCCTTGCCTTCGGGACTTTGACTACAAATCTAATTAGTCGGTGGTCACTGCCACCGAGCTCTTCGCCAACAGAGAGGTCCTCAACGATGTCATCCTCAGAGGTGAAAACCCAAGTCGAGGATATTGTCTCATCTCGTTGGCTCTCTCACCCATTGAGTGAGGAACTCGTTGTTCGCGAACTCCAGGAGTAGTGCGTTCTCGCCACAGGGTTCTCTGGTTTCCCAGTCAACTTGTGTGTTGAAATCACCCATGACGATACACAATCTGTCTTCGACAACTTCTCCTAGTAGCTGGTACAGATCTCTGTCCTTTTCAACGAGTTGAGCAGGAGGTCTATAAAGCACCAGGGTCCTGTATTTGGTAGGCCCTATCTCTAGGTCAACACCTAGTAGTTCATGGTCAGATACGATGTTGCAATCCGTCGAATTGAGAGTATCCTTGACATACATCACACCGCCACCCTCTCTGTCTGGCCTATCTTTCAGGAAGAGCTGGTAACCGGGAATCGTGAATTCACCTTCAAAATCACGGCTTGAGGTTTTTATCGACGACTCCGTTATGGCCACCATCTCAGGTTCCTCTGTTGCTACGAGGCCACGGAGCTCAAGAAACTTATTCCTGATTGACCTCGCATTGAACAGAACTTTGAGGGAATCCCCCAGTGTAGGATTCCCTACGCTCTTCCGTTTCCCGGCTTCTTTTGTGTGGCAGTACCTCTCTTTGCCACATCTAAGAACGTCGTCCCAGGAGGGACACGGGCATACTGTCTTACGTCCCTCTTCACTCTGGGTCGGACGCTCCTCTGCGTCCGCTCTACGACATCCTGGATTAAGTTACAGAGTACAGCATTTCCTTTAAAGGATAGATGTACTCCATCCCTTTGGTATAGATCATTTCTACCATAGAAGGTGCGGTAAGGGTCCACAAAAAAGACCCCCTCCGCCGTACACAAATCTTCGAGGCGTCGATTAAGGGAGACGTTCCTCGAGTGAGCGGTCCGGGTTTGACCTCTTCTCGGGAGCATTACGACCACTACACGTCTGCGTGTCTTCAGCCCACAGTCGTCCACAGAACCCATGACTGTGTTGAGAATCCGTTCTGTGGGGCCTATCCTTCCTCCTTTCAGGTAGAGGTCGTTGCCACTTACCATTAGGGCAACGACTAAGTTATCAGAAATCTGAGATTTCTCCGCCTCTACTCTGATCTGCTGGTTTTCCCTTCCTGGTAGGCAAGTTACCTTCACACTCGCGCGAAAGCGTGCTGCTAGGAGGGGTTGCAGGGCCCGTGCTTGAGAGTCTCCAATAAGGTTGATCCTCGCACATTTGGCTGCACTCTTTTCTTTCGCCATAGACTTATCTCTTTTCTCTTTCGTCTCCGTATTTCCCTTGTTTTTCTTCTTCTTCTTCCCTTTTTTTTCGACCTCAATTTGTCTTTTCTTGAGCTGACTGGGCCTCTAGTTTAGAGGCTAGCTCTAGGATTTTCTCCTCGAGACGCCGAATCTGAAGCGCGTGCTGCGTTTCTAGGGTCTGTATTTTACTTTCCAGCGCCCTAGATTTTTCTTCAGAGGTTGTGAAGAGATCCTTGAGTTCATTGCAGTATGCCATTGCCTCTCGGACCTCTCCTTTAAGGATGCAGTCGGTGCATATACTTCCCGGGTAGCATTTCGAAAAACATCCTTCCGGGAAGTCCACGCACCACTTATCCTTCTGGCATATCGCACATGTATATTTGAGTGCAGCTGGACCTTTTTTTCTGGGTCATTTTGAACACTTTCTCGCTCTCAAAACTTTGCGACCAATCAATAGTAAAAAAGGGGGTTGGTGAGTTCTCCCCGCGTGAGTCGCTCCCGCCTATCCATCGGAGAGGTTTCGGATCTTTCAGAAGGCACGCTATATGTGCTGCTGTTCGTCCGACCGAGTCGTCAAACCTCGGCGTGCCGTCGCTCCCAACCAAGCAGCACTGACGGTCCCCGAAGGGGCCATCGATTTCTCACCAGGTGAACAACGGAGCACGCCCCGTACTAAACTCCTGTTAGTTCCCTTCACGACGGCCAAGATCTCGGAGCAGCGTTCAATGGATATCCCACCACACCAAGAGACTCGACCCAAGGCTTTTTATTGGCCTGGCAACCAACCTGGGAACAAAGGGCCGTCACCTTGGACCGATGCTACCAGAGGCACCCGTCAACGGTCACTGGGAATGGTCAATAATTACGCACCAGGGAAGGGGTTAACGGGGCACTACCCTCATCCCATTCATCGTGCCCCAACGCCTAGGACACCTCTAGTCCTAGTCTCTCGCAACCAGTGAGCGTCGATTGGCGTTGTTTATAGAGGTTCCAAAGCCTCTCTTCTGACGCGTGAGGTAGCGGCCAGGTCCTTATATTTAGAAAGATTGAAAAAAGGGGTGAGAATGACTTGATAGTAGTAGGGTTTTTTTTTCTTTTTATATAATAAGTTGAAGAGATAGGATAAAAGTGAAAAAGGAGAAGGATAGAGTAGAAAAAAGAATGACGCACTTAGTCTGGAACCTCGTTTCCGACCAAATCGACAAGGGAAGCCCGACCGGGGGTATCCAAAAGAGGTGTACCCCCACCGACATAACTCGAAAAGTCAAAGGTACACACAAGCTCTCTTCCCACGACAAGGGGGCGTCACCTCTCCCTCTACTTTCTTGAGAGAGAGAGAGAGAGAGAGAGAGAGAGAGAGAGAGAGAGAGAGAGAGAGAGAGAGAGAGAGAGAGTTACTACTCCAGTCGTCTGAACAAGCCCATGCTGTTCTCCCCGACCATACTCCATTGCCGCTTAACGTCCTCACTCGGGCATCTTCTGAGGAAGTAGCTGCCCTGATCTCACGCTCTAACAAATCTGGATCCCCTAAGGACGTCTTTCCACCCAAACTCCTCCACAAATTCTCCCTGCTGTCCTCCCACCGATTCTTCATCTCTTTAACACTTCACTTGCCACAGAGGTGGTTCCATCTTCCTTCAAACATGCCTCAATTCGTCCTATCTTTAAAAAAAAACACACCTTAACCCCTCTGAACAATCTAGCTATCGCCCTATCTCACAGCTTCCATTCCTCTCTATATCCTCGAGAGAGAGAGTGGTTTTCTTTCGCCTTAATGACCACATTTCTAACTGCAATATCGATAAAATGTACCAATCGGGGTTCAAAGCGAAGCACTCTGCTGAAACCGATCTTCTTAATGTTTCAGACGGTTTACGTAGAGCAGCCGAGAGGGGTTGTACGTCCATTCTAGTCCTCCTAAACCTCTCCTCTGCTTTCGACACTATCGACCACACTGTCCTCCTTGATCGTCTTCACACTTTCATTGATCTCTCGGGCTCTGCACTTGATTGGTTCCACTCATACCTCTCCTCCCGCACTCAGTCGGTCGCGCTCGATAACCTCTCCTCCGAGCCTGCGCCCATTCATTTTGGGTACCTCAGGGCTCAGTCCTTGGTCCCCTCCTCTTTCGCATTTACTTACTTCCTCTTGGCTCCCTTCTTCGCGATTTGGGCCTGCCCTTCCACCTCTAATGCCGATGACACTCAGATATGCCTTTCCTCATCCCCTGTGTCCTTCTCTCAATCAATTACCAAGCTCCTTTCAGCCTACACCTCCATAAACGAAATGGCTGTCTGCCAACTTTCTCAAACTTAACCACGATAAAATTGAAGTTCTCCTTGTTGGTACCACTTCGATGGTAGAGAAATCTAAAGCTCTCTTTCCCTCCCTTAACCTTGGGGAAACCAATGTCGCCTTCTCTGATACCGTCAGTAATCTTGGTGTTATTTTCGACGAGCAACTCTCGTTTAAACCGCACCTCCATCGTATCTGTAAGTCTTCCCTCGGTTTCCTCCGCAACTTTTCTCGTGTTCGATCCCATTTTGATCGACGAAGCCTTGAGACTGCCATTCATGCCCTCGTCACCTCACACTTAGACTACTGCAATTCTCTTCTAGTGAATCTCCCTTCTTCGTCACTTCGCCCACTACAACTAGTTAAAAACTATGCTGCCCGGCTCCTCCTTCGCCACCCGCGGTTCTCTCCTTCGATGCCTCTGTTACAGGAGCTACACTGGTTACCTATTCGCTTCCGTACCCACTATAAAATTTTTCTCATCACCTACAAGGCCCTAAAACTCGAGGTTCCACCTTATCTCTCGTCTGCCCTCTCCCGTCGTCAAATTCCTCGGTCACTCCGGCCCAACCTCGCTCCCCTCCTGAACACTCCTCGTTCTGTCCTCTGTTCGATGAGTGACCGTTCCTTCTCAGTTTGTGCTCCTAGACTCTGGAATGCTCTTCCTTCCGAAGTCCAATCCTCTCCCTCCCTTGCTATTTTTAAACGTCTCCTGAAGACTCATCTCTTCAGAATTGTCTTATTTCCCCTGTAAACTTTCTCTACACTCGCTACACAACCAGCGCTCTGGGAGGGCTACCTGCCCTGAAAGGTGCATTATAAATACTTATCATTATTATTAGCATAATATACAAGGTTTACTGCAGGAATTGGGAATTCCGATCTACAAGTCAACTGAATGGCAACTGTTCGTCGATAGTTCAAAGCGAAGCTTAAAGTAAGTCCTCCTCCACAATGGCAATTTATATGGTGCAGTCTCAGTTAGGCATTCAGTCAGTCTTCGGGAAGAACATAGATACATAGAGTCATTGAGTTGTTGCAGTATCACAAACACAATTGAATCATCTGTGTTGACCTTAAAGGGCTATTCTTCCTTCTTGTTGAATAATGCGGGTACACGAACTATCACTGCCTTTGTACATGTGGGACAGCAAAGCTATAGAGAAGCATTGGGTAGAGACGAATTTGCCTCCAAAATCTGACTTCACACATGGTGATCGCATTTTATATGAGCTACTTGTTGAGAGAGAGAAAATTATATTCCCATCTCTGCACATTAAACCGGGTCTCATGAAGCAATTCGTTAAAACATTGCCAACTTAAGGCGACTGTTTCAAGTACCTCCTTTTGGCATTTCTTGGCCTGTCAATTGAAAAAAAAATCAAGACCGATGTGTTTGATGGTCCACAGATTCTGCTGCTCGTCAAAGATAATGTCAAACGCGAAAAGAATGCTTGGTTATCTTTCAAAAACATTGAACAGAATTTTCTTGAAAATACACGAGCAAAGAATCAGACCGAAATTGTCGAGAAATTATTGGAGGGCTACAGAACGCTCGGTTGCAACATGAACATCAAGTTGCATTTTCTATATTGCCATCTTGCTAACTTCCTGGAAAACCTTGAAGTCAGCAATGAGCAAGGTGCACAATTCCACCAAGATTTTAAGTTATGGAGGAACGGTATCAGTGTAAATGGGATGTGAATACGTTGACTGATTACTGTTGGAGTATAAAGCGAAATTGTCCACATAATGAACATACCAGGAAAAGTTATACATAAGTTAAATATTTGCCTTAACTACTTCCACACAATATGACTTACAGTAACACTATCCTTGGTAAATATGAATAAAATAAATTTGTACAAACATTACAGTCAAGCAATGTTTTATTATTTTTGAGTATATGTAAATTTTTTAAACATTTAAATATCAAATTTCCGTTAGATGTGGTATTTTTATAGTGTTTTTTTTTATACAAAGAGAACATATCCTGTGGCACAAAAGGTAATGCAATACAGAAAAACTGGTCATTTGGGGATTCAGAGGCCAAAAGTTAGTAAAAAACAAGTGTCAGATCTAACTCAACGAGAATTGTGTTCCCCAATCTAATCTAATATTTCCATAAGTGGGTAAGGCAAAGTGGCTAAAAGATATTGAAATATTTACTACGTCTCCTGTTGCCCTGGTTGGAACTAGGGAACATTCTAGAATCTATTTTGGGAAGTGTTTTCAGGGGTTTTCAAATTGCGCTTCCATTTTTTTTTCTTTTATTCTTGATAATTTGACTCTCCTTCCTATTACTATCTTCGTTTGTCCTTTCCTTTATTCATCCCTTTATAAAAAAAATATGCCTCTTTATTCCATTTATGACGAGCAGAATTAGGCCTTTTCAATTTATTAAAAAAAAAGTTCATATTAAGGAAATGCTAATGTGCGTAAGAGACCCAAATATACATCAGGGATTAGCAGAGGAGCAAGGAAATAGAGAATAATAAAAGTGAATATACAATGAAAAATGCTTCTGAAGTACTACAATAAATATCTTGATTGACGGATCTGAAGATGCTAACGAACGTAGTGAGCTCTATCTAGCCGACTGGAAGCACCGTCTCTCACGTCGATAGTAAACTTTCTCACAAAGCTCAGGTCTGAAATCATTGCCGAATCCATACTCACTTGGGATCACAGAAGTCTCCAGACCATCCACACTTTCGTTCCCCCCCCCCCCCTTCCTCTTTGACTTCTTCAACTTCTTTCATGCTGGATTCCCTGCTTCCACTATCGACCCCCGCAACACGTTCAAAATTATGATGTGTTATTCTCCGCCATGCAACACAGGCGCTATTATATCAGAGAAGAAAGATGAGTGACAGAGGTTAAAGAGGAAAAATTACTTGTAAAGAACGAGGGGCTTCTGGTCAGAATAAAATAAATATTCCGAGTTAGGGCAAGATTATTTTTTTAATTTAAGGTTCTATACTGGAATACCTGACGAAATTGCACACATTTTAAAAACTAGTTTTTTAACCTATAAAAAGGCTAAATTAATTTTAAAAAGTAA
Source organism: Ceratothoa steindachneri (assembly GCA_963969495.1). Classification (NCBI taxonomy): domain Eukaryota; kingdom Metazoa; phylum Arthropoda; class Malacostraca; order Isopoda; family Cymothoidae; genus Ceratothoa; species Ceratothoa steindachneri. Next base: position 65,244,377 of record OZ018318.1, read on the forward strand.
AACCCGCAACCAGGTCAAACCAACAAAAATTGCAAGGAACAAAACGACAGCAAAACCAACTAAAAAAAGAAAGAAAAGAAAAGCATAATCAGGTGCTGGGGAGGGGGGGCCTTTCAGTTCGGGGACCGAGCATGCACCCCAAACAGACAAAAAAACCAACAACTTTTTACAAGGAAGGAGATCAACCTCCTCCAGGAACTCAGCAAATCCATAGTCTGTAGCGCACGAATCCATCCCGAACACAAGGGACAAGCGGTAGCGACCACACTAGTACCTGTACCGAGGTAGGTAACGTGCAAGGAAATCCCCCAGAATGGGACAAGAATTTGCTGGAAAGTTTGGGAAACAAACCAGTCGTGGCAGTAAGGTGAAGGGAAGCGCTCCATCAGATGACTCTGCGTCTCACGAGTGTACTCGATTCGGAGGCGACAGAATGCGAGCTGAAGCAGTTAAGGAATTGGGGGCAGGTCCAAGGGAAAAATCGCGGCGCATTGGCGCTCAGGTATAGGTTCCCGTCCGTCGTCTCCCATCTCCTTTGCCATGAAACTCGAAGGGTTGACTTGATTCCTGCCACATAGTAAGAATGAGGAAGAACCAAACACTGGTCCGGTTACCCATTCGCTGCAGACTGTTTGGTACACTCATCCTCTCGTCGATCTCCCGCTATCCATACAAGTCCAGGAACCAAAGAGAAAACAATCTCGGCTCGTAGCAGCGGAGGTGTCACGAAAACTGCGAAGCAAGGGGTGCAGATATTCCAAAGCCTCGAAGGAACTTATGGTTCGCTGTGAGTCGCTATAAATCACGCTCTGGTCTTCAAACCCGGAATGGCGCGAAATCTCTCATACCGAACGGTGTATTGCAACCAACTCGGCCCTGATGATATACACAGCGCAAAGTAGAGCCCTGTCGATTTAAAGCAAGGGGGAGACGGCGTGAATGCAGATCCATTCTTCGGATTTGGAGCCATCAGTATACACTTTTACGGCTCCAGCGTGACACGAACTGTTCTCCTCAAAAGGCCAAGCGCAATACTTACGGGGCTATAGAAGCTTTGGGAGCAGAGGCGTGGTGACAAATCTTCAAACGTTGTACCCTCCATAGTTGCGTCCTGAGTAGAATCACAAGCATCGCGGACTCGAGAGCTTTTCGAGATAATTAAATAGTTGCCTTGCCCTAAATCCGAAGGGCTTAGGGCGGCTCCAGAAGTACTATGTAGAAAACCTCTTTAGCAATGGTGAGTGGTAAGAAGGAAGCCCGCCCACCAATCAGAAGCGTGTTGTAGAGGTTGTCACCGCCCATCGCAAAACTAAGGTTGAGCAAGGTTTTGTTGTCCTAAATCTAATCGAAAGTTCCTGAAGTTTGTGACCAGTATGTAAAAAAAAAGGAAGGTTGGTTAGTTGGATATATTCTGCTTTCAGACACCACCGCCTTATGGTGTGGTATTGCTGACTGTGTAGTGACACACACCGAACAGAATTTTCCTAGTAGACAGCTCACTCCACAAAAGCCGCAGCTCCCAAATAAGCAGCCAGAAGGGCAGGGCGACAAAGTAGATTTCCCTAACAGGTCATATTAATCGTTGACAAGACGGCCAGTATCTTTTATGAGACTGGACCTAAGACGTTTAGTTACCTGGCATCCAACAAAACAGTAAAGCCCACCCCCCATAAGCAGTATACCCTTATTCACCCGAAAATGGCGACAGAGAGGTAGGCAGCCCACTAGGCGTAGGTAAGGTGTTACTGGTGCGAAACCGATCTTCCCATTAATCGCACCCCAACGCCCAGGAACCCTTAAGTTGTGATATCTTGCAACCTGCAGGTATTAAACAGTAGTTTTTTATAGGTTCTAAAGCATCTCTTTTAATTGGACATGAGGCACTGGTCAGGTTCTTAAACCTAGATAGAGGAAGTAACGAGGTGATACTCATAGAAGAAACCGGGTGAAATAGGAAAAAGGGAAATGCACCAGCATCCCCAGCCCTTGTCAAAGTTCACTTCCAAACAGAAGAAACAGGTTTTAAAGGTTTGAAGCAGCTAGATAGATCAAAGAGTGTGGGCCTGTGATCTAGCGAGAATGGTGTTGCCGTAGTAAAAGAATGAGGTAACGAAGGCATGAATGGCAATCGCAAAGCTGTTGAGGTCAAAGTGGGAACGAATGAGACAGAGGTTACGGAGAAATCAGAGAAAGGATTTACATAGAATTGCCGTTGATTCCGGGCCAACAGGGAGGAGCTGCGGAGGCTCGTCTCCTCCCATAGCTATCCTTTTTCATCCGGCATGATATCTCCATTCTTCTCTTTGATTTGAATACCTCCTTTCAGGCAGTAGCTGTGTAGCTGCATAGGAGGTATATGTACTGTTATTTCTGCATACTTTCCACCGTCAGCCGATTTCCGTCGCGTCGTGGCCCATTCTCTTGGTCGGAGATGTGAACGGAAGACACTTCCTCTGGGCAGATTAATCAATCAATCTCAGGGGTCAGGTCCTTGCTAACCTGATCGACGAGCTGGAGATAGGTGTCCTAAATGTGGATGAGTTTACGCATCACTACCCGAGAACCGTTTCATTTTCCTGCCTTGATCTATCTCTGTGCTCTCCGGATGCACAGCCTGATTTTATGTGTGTGGGATGGGGGTGGAGTTGATGACCTTCATGGTAGTTATCATTTTCTGGGTCACTGCCGCTTGAGAGCCCACCCCGGTTGTATTTGGCGCAGGCGCGGTGATCCGCATTTCAGGAAATGACTCATTTCTCTATCTTATTTGGAGTTTAGGTCGGTGGAATAGGCCGTTGAGTTCTTCTTCGGCAACCTTATCGCCGTGGGTCTACTATTCCAAGAACATCTGGCCGTTTTGCGCACCGACCGCTACCGTGGTGGTCAGCCCTCAAACAGAAGCGTTATGCCTATATACGTTATAAGCACCGCCCGAACGATCTTAGTTTCGGTGAATTTCGCCGAGCTAGGGCTAGTTTCCGGTATGTTTCGAAGCATGCACACCGCTCTTCCTTGACTTAACGGGAAGAGCCCTCTAGCAGAGCTCTTGTACCCGCCGCAATGGATATTCTTCGCTCCTTGACGTTCAGCGCTTGTGGCGCTGATAGGGCTACTGCCTTACTTTTTTATCGATCTTTTGTTCGTTCGAAGCTCGACTACGGATGCGAGTTTAATGAATCCACAGCCGAGCGTGTATTGCGGAAGGTGGACTCGATCCACCACACCGGCCTTCCGCCCATCTCCCAATGAGAGCCTACTCGTCTATACTACTGGCTCTGCGCCGTGCATTACTCCCCTATACGCGTGAGCCCGGTCTCTCCCTCAGTCTCCAACAGAATGGGCGGCTGATATCGACGGTGCCTATGGCACCGTGAGACGCTAGTCATACCCTAAGCCTTTTGGGTTTAGGGCTAGGAAACTCCTTCGAGAGCTCGGTATAGCTCTCGGGCCACTGGTGCCTCTGGTTTTGTCCTGGACACCACCCTTGATGTTTGTCGCCACGCCTCTGCTCTCAAAGCTTTTACAGCACCAGGAGTATTGCGCTTGGCCTTTTTGGAGCACACTCCGCATCCCGCTCGACCAGTGCTGCCAGTATTTACGGATGGCTTCAAATGCCAAGTGGTCGGTTTCCACTGTTTAAAATCACCGGGGCTCTGCGTCTATCTTCACGGCTGAGCTGTTTCCAATACACCGCTGGGTATGGGAGATAACGCGACGTGCCCGGTTCGGAGACTGGATTGTGATCTATAGCGACTCACAAAGCTCCCCGAGTCCTCTCGGGGCATTGGAAACTCCCCATTCAAGGGTTTGCGATATCCGTGACACTACGGTTTTGGCGGGCCGGGCGGATGTCGAAATTATCTTCTGCTGGGTTTCTGGACATGTAGGAATTGCCGGGAAATGACCCCACCGATAAGGGCGTCAAAGAGTCCACGAGGACTAGGCGACCAGAGCAGCGTTTCGATCTTTCTCACACCGATTACATGGCAGGAATACGGCCAGCTTGTCAATGAATATTGGAAACGATCGAGGGGAACTTAAAGTTGCGAACCATTGCGCCGCGACTGTTCCCATGGACTTACTATCCAAAGCCGCGACGGGTTCAGGTTGCTTTCTGTCGTGTCAGAATTGGACACACTCGCGGAACGCACCTACATTTGATGGCGCGCCCGCCTGCGCCTTATTGTGACGACTGCGTTGTCCCCGAGACTCTACGGAACATTCCTGTTGAATGTCCAAGTCTGGGTGATCCCCGCGCACAGGGTCGCTACCGCTTGTCCCTTGTACTCGGGACGGGTTGGTGCAAACACTTGGGGACTATACGACTTTTTGGAGGAGGCTGGCCTCTTGCACTCTGACTCTGTTCTAAGTCCCATGTTCTTGCGACAAGGGGAGGCAGGCCTACCCCCGACGCAGGAGCGCGTTTCTTTCTTGTTACTTTTATTTGTTGTTTTTTAGCTTGTCTTGCCTTTGTTTTTTTTTTTTGTTATTTTCTTGTTTTAAATATAGACTATTATTAGGTTTTCCGTTAATTGCGGCTTACTTTTACTCGAGTAGGCAGTCGCCAGATTGGAACGAGTAGGGACGCAACTTAAAATTCCTATGAGCTGTCTCCCATCTTCTTTGCGATATATTCTAAGAGCTAACCTGATCACGCTTGGTCCGTAGTATGTGCAGACAGGAATCAGAAATCCCTAGATTTCCGTAAGCCAGGCAAAATACTATCGACGTTTATTCATATGGATTATTGAACCTATTCTGACTTATATATTCTAACCAGTTAGGCCGGAACAGCTACACTAGTGATAAGAAGGATTCTCCAAGAAATAGGAACGCAATACTCGCAGTGCTCTGGAAGCAGCGGCGGGGTGACAAACGCTCAGATGTGGTACCCTAGAAAGAACCATGAACACAAGCCTGAGAGTTGCACCAAACTCTCGGAATTTCCTAGCCCTGAACCTGCGCTCCTCAGAGAACATGCAGAAAGCGCTAATCACCAAAACAAACACCAGTTGGCATGGTGGATCTAATCCACTTCTCGCAAAAGATGCAGTGGAAGACATCCTACCTTTAAATGCACAAAGGAGCGGTGAGTAACAAGGAAAGAAGGTACCCTAGGAGACCTTACGGTCCATTCAAGGAGGGTACCTTTGGACTAGCAATCGAGAGGGCACAAGGCTGCTCAATTGTTTTGCGTCCCTAAACGGCCACTATTCAAGACCTTGTCTAGTCTTGACTTGAACTGGTCAACAGATTCACTGTTGACAACTTCCACTGGAAGTGCGTTCCACATACCGCAGATACTGTAAGTGAAAAAATTTCCACACAGATTGCGGTTGTAACGCTTCAGTTCAAGTTTGAAGCCGTGATTGCGCGTTCTGTTCTCACTCAGTGTGAAAATATCCCGGTAGTCAACATTGTCGAACCCTTGAAGTATTTTGAAAACTTCGAAGAGCTGACCACGCAGTCTACGGGTTTCCAGCGAGAACAGATCTAATTCCCTTAGTCTATCCTCATAACTTTTATGTCGGATAGAGGGAATCAGCTTGATTGCCTTGGCTCGTACGCGTTCCAATCTCGCGATGTCCTTTCGCAATGAAGGACTCCAAAATTGTACGGCATACTCCAGGTGCGGTCGGACAAGTGAGTTGTACAGGCACAGTACAATCTCCTGGTTCCGATAACCAAACTGGCGCTTAATATAGCCTAGCATCCTTTGGGCCTTTTTCTCCGCCTCAATGCACTGTTAAGAAAACTTGAGGTCACTAGTGATTGTTACACCCAAGGCCTTCTCAGTGTCGGTGGATTCAATAGCAGTGCCCTTAAGGATATACTGAGATTGGGGGTTTCGGTGGCCGATATGCATCACTTTGCATTTCCCCACATTAAAAGGCATTTGCCACGTGTCCAACGACTCCCCAATCCTCCCAAGGTCTTCCTGCAGGCGGGCAGTATTTCCATTCTTTGCAACGTTCATACCAAGCTTGGTATTGTCGGTAAATTTGGAAATCTTGGCAACCATGTCACCGTCCATGTCGTTGACGTAGATGATGAATAGTAGTGGTCCCAGGACAGAACCTTGAGGCACCCCGCTAGTAACGGGCACCCACTCAGAAGACTGTCCATTCACCACCACCCGTTGCCGTCTGCCACTTAACCAGTTCTCGATCCAGCCGGCTACATTTCCATCTATGCCCAGCGCTCGCACTTTCCGGAGAAGGCGGCGGTGTGGTACCTTATCAAAGGCTTTCTGAAAGTCTAGGTAGACCACATCCACCGCCTTGTCCCGATCGTGCTCACTGAACACGAAGTGGAAGAACTCCACAAGGTTCGTCAGGCATGACCGTTGCCTTCGGAAGCCGTGCTGGGAACTCCTCAGTAGCAGGTTGGACTCTGAATGCGACGTCATTTTGTCCACCATGATGCTTTCCATGAGTTTACCGACTATCGAAGTCAGACTGATAGGTCGGTAGTTCGACGGTTGGCTTCGGTCTCCTTTCTTGAAGATAGGAGTCACCTCCGCTTCACGCCAGTCTCTAGGAACGCATTCGGTCCGGATTGACATGTTAAAGATTGCGCTCAGGTGTCGTGACACTTGATCGCGCACTTCTTTCAACACTTTAGGTAGAAAGCCATCCGGGCCAGGTGACTTATTCGTCATTAGGTCACTGATCTTCTTTTTTATTTCCCCTTCGGTGAAGTCCATATCCTCCAGCTTTTCCCCCCCGAGTAGGAATCCATTGGCTGGGAGATGGGACCACACTCTTCAGTAAACACTGAAGAGAAGTAGTCGTTGAGGAGGTTAGCATTTTCTGCATCTAAGTGCTTTAATGCCCCCTCCTCATTTCTCAAAGGGCCAATCGTTCAACGGATTGGTTTACGGCTGTTCACATATCCAAAAAACTCCTTGGGATTCTCTTTACAGAGTCTCGCCACTCGAAGTTACCAGGGGATTCCGACCCGTCAGTGGGCGGCGCCTCTTCTAGGCATCGAACCTGAGCTACGTTAAGGGCTTCGAGCTTCTCCAACTTTCCCTCAAGGACCTTAGCTCTCTCCTCTGAGGCTCTATAGAGGTCTTTTAATTTTTCCACCTCTCGCGTCAATATGCAAGTAGTGCAGATACTTTCAGGGCTGCATTTTGAGTAGCAGCCTTCCGGAAAGTCAACGCACCACTTTTCTAACTGGCATATTGCACAGTTGTGTTTGAGACGAACGGGTCCTTTTTTGCCTGTCATTTTGAGCGCTTTCTCTCTCTCTGAAAATTCGTGACCAATCAATGATAAAAAAAGGGGGTTTGGTGAGTTCTCCCCCCGCCTATCGATCGGAGAGGTTTCGGATCTTTCAGAAGGCACGCTCCATGTGCTGCTGTTCGTCCGACCGAGTCGTCAAACCTCGGCGTGCCGTGGCTCCCAACCAAGCAGCACTGACGGTTCCCGAAGGGGCCCTCGATTTGTCACCAGGTGAACAACAACGAAGCACGCCCCTTAATAAACTCCTACTAGTTCCCTTCACAACAGCAGGATCTCGGAGTAGCGTTGAATGGATATCCCGCCACACCAAGGAACTCGACCAAAGGCTTTTTATTGGCCTGGCAACCAACATGGGAACAAAGGGCCGTCACCTCGGACCAATCCTACCATAAGCACCCGTCAACGGGCACTGGGAACAGTCAATAATTACGCGCCAGGGAAGGGGTTAATGGGGCACTACCCTCATCCCATTCATCGTGCCCCAACGCCTAGGACACCTCTAGTCCTAGTCTCTCGCAACCAGTGAGCGTCGATTGGCGTTGTTTATAGAGGTTCCAAAGCCTCTCTTCTGACGCATGAGGTAGCTGCCAGGTCCTTATAAGTAGATAGAGGAAGAAAGGGAAAGAGTGACACGATAGGAGTAGGCTTTTTTGTTGT